>OY970835.1:13732500-13923000 GCA_963853835.1 Calendula officinalis | reverse complement strand
AACAAAATAAGCATAACTCTATAGCCAATGACTAAACCTAATCTAGGTATACCAAAACCTCTAAGATTATAAAATAGTCTTTTTTCATCGAAAAACAATATATCGAAAGTCTCTTTAATGTTCCAAACATCAGCTCTTGCAATCAAATTGCACTTGTGATTAGGCTTGATCTTCAACTTGTGTATTTTGACCTTAACACAATCCATGCTCATATCAATCTTCACACCATTTCCATCATAAACCGGATTAAGGCTTGATTTTGACCCAATGAAGGTCAAAATTAAACCCATACTGCCATAACAATATTTTGTAACATTACAATCCAAAAGCCTCAAGTCTGCCTTTGACCCGAGCGGAGTCAACATCCAATTCAAACATCCATAACACTTTGACCGGAAACATTTAATCTTTCCCAATATTGACCCGATGATAGTCAAGATAACAAAATTATAAAATCTATGAACATTACCTAAATAACAATGTATTATATAGGCAATGCAGAATTTTGACTCAGTGTAAGTTAGAATCCTCATAGAAAAGCACTTCAACCCCAATTGACCTTCACTGACTTTTATAAAGTCAACAGTAGCCCAGTCTTCAATCCCAATCCTTAAATCCATCTTCAATTTTGACTTTGAAAAGGTCAACCAAACTTTAAAACCATTGCCAAATTGCAACAAACATGGTAGATTAATAACCCTTAGGAAATTGGCCATATCACATCTTTGACCGAAATTGTCCTGACTATGACCAAAACCTTTAATAAGGGTTATAATCCACCATTTTCCACTCCAGATTCTGCACTTTAAATGCCTGCCCCGATGCCTAAATATCTTCAAAACAACAACTATGAAGCATCCATAATTATGGCAGATAGCATGCAACATCCAAATGGTAAAATTTTGACCTGCAAAACATATAAGAAAAGAACTGCAGCTCACACTTAAAACGCACAAAAAAATAATTAATTTACGACTTTCCTTTATGCGGCGCAGCTCATAGCAGTTGTTGGTATAAAGGCCCAACGGGCCAGAAATTCCAGAAGGATTTTTAAAAAACTCCAAAATTCCAGAAGAGTATAAAAAAATAATCCAAGCCTGCCCAATGAAATCCATCTTCAAAAGATGCCTGATAATACCCAAAATACCCTTATGCAGCTCAGAAATAGCATGCATCCCAAGAAAACCAAGAATTTTTCTGCTGTGACATTGGAGAATAAAATACCCCACATAGATATTCCAGAAAATACCACAAAAAATATAGAAAAATCCAGCAAAATACATAGTATTACCAGAAAAATTCCCACAAAATCTGGATAAAATCTTAGCCATATCATATACTAAGATAGAACAAAACAGGTAAATATGGATAAAACCTGTGCACAGGCAGCCCCAAATAATTCTGAAGAAATCCATAAAACTTCCAACACACTCATTCCAGTTATCTCTTATCATGATCAGCATAATTGGAAGATTCTCCATCTTCATCTCCATGCATCAAACTAAAATTCCAGATATCGGCTGCAAGAATAGACTGCTTTGATTTTCTGATATTTAAACCCAACAATCTCAATCTGACAATATTAATAATAATACTGCATAGATCTTCCACACTTCTATGCTTGCTTTGAAAAATTCTCAGATTCCTTTCCTGCCAGAGAAAGTACACCGTAGCACCAAGGACAAGTCTTTTGATAATGCTCCAAACCGATTTGTTAATAGGGATTCTTTCAAGGTATAGGATTAAATAAGACCATTTATCAGGAAAATGGTCCATCCTAGACCTGCTCTTCATGATATCCCAGACCGTTATAGAATAATCACACTCAAAAAACAGATGGTCATGTGAATCCAATTGCAGATTACAAAAAGTACATCTCAAATCATCTTTTTCATAATCAATCTGAAATTTATCTTGAGTTTTCAACTTTCCCAACATAGCAAGCCATAAAATGAAAGCATGCCTTGGGATGTTTTGGCTGTACCAGACCCAATTAGCCCAACCAACCTCCTGTCCAATTTCTCTTAAATCATACCAAGCATCAGAAACAAGGAAAGGGTTACATTTACCTTTAGCAGATTTCCAACACACTTTATCCTGCAAATCATCTCTCAAATCAGGAGGATCATTACTGAAAATCCAATCAAACTTCTGCAACCACAAATCCGGAACCCTCCAATTCCCATTTTCAACTATATCATGAACAGAAACATTTTGGGAGAACCCAGCCTCATAAATTTCCCTATTAGAAATAAAGAAACATAACGAATACTGATGGCCCTTGAACCATTATAACCACTAAATGTCCATAACTAATACTGATGGCCCTTGAACCATTATAACTAGTAGCCATGACCGATAGCCTATAGATATCCATTTTACAAGTAATAGGTGTCCATAACCCATAACCAAGGCCATTGAACCATTATAATCACTACATGTCCATAAATCATATCGATGGCCCTTGAACCATTATAACTACTAGCCATGACTTATAGATATCCATTTTACATGTAATAGGTGTCCATAACCCATAAGAATGGTTCTTGAACCATTATAACTACTTGATGTCCATAACTGATACTGATGGCCCTTGAACCATTATAACTAGTAGCCATGACCGATAGCCTTTAGATATCCATTTTACAAGTAAGAGGTGTCCATAACCCATAACCAAGGCCATTGAACCATTATAACCACTACATGTCCATAACTCATATCGATGGCCCTTGAACCATTATAACTACTAGCCATGACTTATAGATATCCATTTTACAAGTAATAGGTGTCCATAACCCATAACCATGGTTCTTGAACCATTATAACCACTTGATGTCCATAACTGATACTGATGGCCCTTGAACCATTATAACTACCAGCCATGACCAATAGCCTATAGATATCCATTTTACAAGTAATAGGTGTCCACAACCCATAACCATGGTCCTTGAACCATTATAACCACTAGATGTCCATAACTGATACTGATGGCCCTTGAACCATTATAACTACTAGCCATGCGCAATAGCCTATATATATATGCATTTTACAAGTAATAGGTGTGCATAACCCATAACCATGGTCCTTGAGCCATTATAACCACTAGATGTCCATAACTGATACTGATGGCGCTTGAACCATTATAACTAGTAGCCATGACCGATAGCCTATAGATATCCATTTTGCAAGTAATACGTGTGCATAACCCATAATCAAGGCCATTGAACCATTATAACCACTACATGTCCATAACTCATATCGATGGCCCTTGGACCATTATAACTACTAGCCATGACCAATATCCTATAGATATCCATTTACAAGTAATAGGTGTCCATAACCCATAACCGTGGTCCTTGAACCATTATAACAACTAGATGTCCATAACTGATACTGATGGCCCTTGAACTATTATAACTACTAGCCATGACCAATAGCCTACAGATATCCATTTTACAAGTAATAGGTGTCCATAACCCATAACCATGGTTCTTGAACCATTATAACAACTTGATGTCCATAATTGATATTGATGGCCCTTGAACCGTTATAACCACTAGATGTCCATAACTGATACTGATGGCCCTTGAACCATTATAACTAGTAGCCATGACCGTTAGCCTTTAGATATCCATTTTATAAGTAATAGGTGTCCATAACCCATAACCAAGGCCATTGAAGCATTATAACCACTACATGTCCATAACTCATATCGATGGCCCTTGAAGCATTATAAATACTAGCCATGAGTTATAGATATCCATTTTACAAGTAATAGGTGTCCATAACCCATACCCATGGTCCTTGAACCATTATAACAACTAGATGTCCATAACTGATACTGATGGCCCTTGAACCATTATAACTACTAGCCATGCATAATAGCCTATAGATGTGCATTTTACAAGTAATAGGTGTGCATAACCCTTAACCATGGTCCTTGAACCATTATAACCACTAGATGTCCATAACTGATACTGATGGCCCTTGAACCATTAAAACTAGTAGCCATGACCGATAGCCTATAGATATCCATTTTACAAGTAATAGGTGTGCATAACCCATAATCAAGGCCATTGAACCATTATAACCGCTACGTGTCCATAACTCATATCGATGGCCCCTGGACCATTATAACTACTAGCTATGATCAATAGCCTATAGATATCCATTTACAAGTAATAGGTGTCCATAACCCATAACCATGGTCCTTGAACCATTATAACAACTAGATGTCCATAACTGATACTGATGGCCCTTGAACCATTATAACCACTAGATGTTCATAACTGATACTGATGGCCCTTGAACCATTATAACTAGTAGCCATGACCGATAGCCTTTAGATATCCATTTTACAAGTAATAGGTGTCCATAGCCCATAACCAAGGCCATTGAACTATTATAACCACTACATGTCCATAACTCATATCGATGGCCCTTGAACCATTATAACTACTAGCCATGACTTATAGATATCCATTTTACAAGTAATAGGTGTCCATAACCCATAACCATGGTCCTTGAACCATTATAACCACTTGATGTCCATAACTGATTCTGATGGCCCTTGAACCATTATAACTACTAGCCATGCTCAATAGCCTATAGATATGCATTTTACAAGTAATAGGTGTGCATAACCCATAACCATGGTCATTGAACCATTATAACCACTAGATGTCCATAACTGATATTGATGGCCCTTGAACCATTATAACTAGTAGCCATGACCGATAGCCTATAGATATCCATTTTACAAGTAATAGGTGTGCATAACCCATAATCAAGGCCATTGAACCATTATAACCAATACATGTCCATAACACATATCGATGGCCCTTGGACCATTATAACTACTAGCAATGACCAATAGCGTATAGATATCCATTTACATGTAATAGGTGTCCATAACCCATAACCATGGTTCTTGAACCATTATAACAACTAGATGTCCATAATTGACACTGATAGCCCTTGAACCATTATAACCACTAGATGTCCATAACTGATACTGATGGCCCTTGAACCATTATAACTAGTAGCCATGACCGATAGCCTTTAGATATCCATTTTACAAGTAATAGGTGTCCATAACCCATAACCAAGGCCATTGAACCATTATAACCACTACATGTACATAACTCATATTGATGGCCCTTGAACCATTATAACTACTAGCCATGCGCAATAGCCTATAGATATGCATTTTACAAGTAATAGGTGTGCATAACCCATACCCACGGCCCTTGAACAATTATAACCACTAGATGCCCATAACTGATACCGATGGTCCTTGAACCATTATAACTACTAGCCATGACCAATAGCCTACATATATCAATTTTACAAGAAATAGGTGTCCATAACCCATAACCATGGTCCGTGAACTATTATAACCACTAAATGTCCATAACTCATATCGATGGCCCTTGAACCATTATAACTACTAGCCATGAGCAATAGCCTATAGATATGCATTTTACAAGTAATAGGTGTGCATAACCCATAACCATGGTCCTTGAACCATTATAACCACTAGACGTCCATAACTTATATCGATGGCCCTTGAACCATTATAACTACTAGCCATGACCAATAGCCTATATATATATATCCATTTTACAAGTAATAGGTGTCCATAACCAATAACCATGGTCCTTTAACCATTATAACCACTAGATGTCAATAACTGATACTGATGGCCCTTGAACCATTATAATTACTAACCATGACTAATAGCCTAAAGATATCCATATTAAAGTAATAGATGTCCATAACCCATAACCATGGCCCTTGAACAATTATAACTACTAGCCATGACCAAAAGCCTATATATATATCCATTTTACAAGTAATAGGTGTCCATAACCCATAACCATGGTCCTTGAACCATTATAACCACTAGATGTCCATAACTGATACTGATGGCCCTTGAACCATTATAACTACTACCCATGACCAATAGCCTACAGATATCCATTTTACAAGTAATAGGTGTCCATAACCCATAACCATGGTTCTTGAACCATTATAACAACTAGATGTCCATAATTGATACTGATGGCCCTTGAACCATTATAACCACTAGATGTCCATAACTGATACTGATGGCCCTTGAACCATTATAACCACCACATGTCCGATAGCCTTTAGATATCCATTTTACAAGTAATAGGTGTCCATAACCCATAACCAAGGCCATTGAACCATTATACCCACTACATGTCCATAACTCATATCGATGGCCCTTGAACCTTTATAACTACTAGCCATGACTTATAGATATCCATTTTACAAGTAATAGGTGTCCATAACCCATAACCATGGTCCTTGAACCATTATAACCACTAGATGTCCATAACTGATAATGATGGCCCTTGAACCATTATAACTACTAGCCATGCGCAATAGCCTATAGATATGCATTTTACAAGTAATAGGTGTGCATAACCCATACCCACGACCCTTGAACAATTATATCCACTAGATGCCCATAACTGATACCGATGGTCCTTGAACCATTATAACTACTAGCCATGACCAATAGCTTACAGATATCTATTTTACAAGAAATAGGTGTCCATAACCCATAACCATGGTCCGTGAACCATTATAACCACTACATGTCCATAACTCATATCGGTGGCCCTTGAACCATTATAACTACTAGCCATGAGCAATAGCCTATAGATATGCATTTTACAAGTAGTAGGTGTGCATAACCCATAACCATGGTCCTTTAACCATTATAACCACTAGACGTCCACAACTCATACCGATGGCCCTTGAACCATTATAACTACTAGCCATGACCAATATCCTATATATATCCATTTTACAAGTAATAGGTGTCCATAACCAATAACCATGGTCCTTGAACCATTATAACCACTAGATGTCCATAACTGATACGGATGGCCCTTGAACCATTATAATTACTAACCATGACCAATAGCCTAAAGATATCCATATTAAAGTAATAGATGTCCATAACCCATAACCATGGCCCTTGAACAATTATAACCGATAGATGCCCATAACTGATACTGATGGCCCTTGAACCATTATAACTACTAGCCATGACCAATAGCCTATAGATATCCATTTTACATGTAATAGGTGTCCATAACCCATAACCATGGTCCTTGAACCATTATAACCACTAGATGTCCATAACTGATACTAACGGCCCTTGAACCATTATAACTACTAGCCATGTCCAATAGCCTACAGATATCCATTTTACAAGTAATAGGTGTCCATAACCCATAACCATGGTTTTTGAACAATTATATCCACTAGATGCCCATAACTGATACTGATGGCCCTTGAACCATTATAACTAGTAGCCATTACCAATAGCCTATAGTATCCATTTTACAAGTAATAGGTGTCCATAACCCATAACTAAGGCCATTGAACCATTATAACCACTACATGTCCATAACTCATATCGATGGCCCTTGAACCATTATAACTACTAGCCATGACTAATAGCGTATAGATATCCATTTTACAAGTAATAGGTGTGCATAACCCATAACCATGGTCCTTGAACCATTATAACCACTAGATGTCCATAACTGATACTGATGGCCCTTGAACCATTATAACTAGTAGCCATGACCGATAGCCTATAGATATCCATTTTACAAGTAATAGGTGTCCATAACCCATAACCATGGTCCTTGAACCATTATAACCACTAGATGTCCATAACTGATACTGATGGCCCTTGAACCATTATAACTACTACCCATGACCAATAGCCTACAGATATCCATTTTACAAGTAATAGGTGTCCATAACCCATAACCATGGTTCTTGAACCATTATAACAACTAGATGTCCATAATTGATACTGATGGCCCTTGAACCATTATAACCACTAGATGTCCATAACTGATACTGATGGCCCTTGAACCATTATAACCACCACATGTCCGATAGCCTTTAGATATCCATTTTACAAGTAATAGGTGTCCATAACCCATAACCAAGGCCATTGAACCATTATAACCACTACATGTCCATAACTCATATCGATGGCCCTTGAACCTTTATAACTACTAGCCATGACTTATAGATATCCATTTTACAAGTAATAGGTGTCCATAACCCATAACCATGGTCCTTGAACCATTATAACCACTAGATGTCCATAACTGATAATGATGGCCCTTGAACCATTATAACTACTAGCCATGCGCAATAGCCTATAGATATGCATTTTACAAGTAATAGGTGTGCATAACCCATACCCACGACCCTTGAACAATTATATCCACTAGATGCCCATAACTGATACCGATGGTCCTTGAACCATTATAACTACTAGCCATGACCAATAGCTTACAGATATCTATTTTACAAGAAATAGGTGTCCATAACCCATAACCATGGTCCGTGAACCATTATAACCACTACATGTCCATAACTCATATCGGTGGCCCTTGAACCATTATAACTACTAGCCATGAGCAATAGCCTATAGATATGCATTTTACAAGTAGTAGGTGTGCATAACCCATAACCATGGTCCTTTAACCATTATAACCACTAGACGTCCACAACTCATACCGATGGCCCTTGAACCATTATAACTACTAGCCATGACCAATATCCTATATATATCCATTTTACAAGTAATAGGTGTCCATAACCAATAACCATGGTCCTTGAACCATTATAACCACTAGATGTCCATAACTGATACGGATGGCCCTTGAACCATTATAATTACTAACCATGACCAATAGCCTAAAGATATCCATATTAAAGTAATAGATGTCCATAACCCATAACCATGGCCCTTGAACAATTATAACCGATAGATGCCCATAACTGATACTGATGGCCCTTGAACCATTATAACTACTAGCCATGACCAATAGCCTATAGATATCCATTTTACATGTAATAGGTGTCCATAACCCATAACCATGGTCCTTGAACCATTATAACCACTAGATGTCCATAACTCATACTAACGGCCCTTGAACCATTATAACTACTAGCCATGTCCAATAGCCTACAGATATCCATTTTACAAGTAATAGGTGTCCATAACCCATAACCATGGTTTTTGAACAATTATATCCACTAGATGCCCATAACTGATACTGATGGCCCTTGAACCATTATAACTAGTAGCCATTACCAATAGCCTATAGTAACCATTTTACAAGTAATAGGTGTCCATAACCCATAACTAAGGCCATTGAACCATTATAACCACTACATGTCCATAACTCATATCGATGGCCCTTGAACCATTATAACTACTAGCCATGACTAATAGCGTATAGATATCCATTTTACAAGTAATAGGTGTGCATAACCCATAACCATGGTCCTTGAACCATTATAACCACTAGATGTCCATAACTGATACTGATGGCCCTTGAACCATTATAACTAGTAGCCATGACCGATAGCCTATAGATATCCATTTTACAAGTAATAGGTGTCCATAACCCATAACCATGGTCCTTGAACCATTATAACCACTAGATGTCCATAACTGATACTGATGGCCCTTGAACCATTATAACTACTACCCATGACCAATAGCCTACAGATATCCATTTTACAAGTAATAGGTGTCCATAACCCATAACCATGGTTCTTGAACCATTATAACAACTAGATGTCCATAATTGATACTGATGGCCCTTGAACCATTATAACCACTAGATGTCCATAACTGATACTGATGGCCCTTGAACCATTATAACCACCACATGTCCGATAGCCTTTAGATATCCATTTTACAAGTAATAGGTGTCCATAACCCATAACCAAGGCCATTGAACCATTATAACCACTACATGTCCATAACTCATATCGATGGCCCTTGAACCAATATAACTACTAGCCATGACTTATAGATATCCATTTTACAAGTAATAGGTGTCCATAACCCATAACCATGGTCCTTGAACCATTATAACCACTAGATGTCCATAACTCATATCGATGGCCCTTGAACCATTATAACTAGTAGCCATTACCAATAGCCAATAGTATCCATTTTACAAGTAATAGGTGTCCATAACCCATAACCAAGGCCATTGAACCATTATAACCACTAGATGTCCATAACTGATACTGATGGTCCTTGAACCATTATAACTAGTAGCCATGACCGATAGCCTATAGATATCCATTTTACAAGTAATAGGTGTCCATAACCCATAACCAAGGCCATTGAACCATTATAACCAGTACATGTCCATAACTCATATCGATGGCCCTTGAACCATTATAACGACTAGCCATGACCAATAGCCTACAGATATCCATTTTACAAGTAATATGTGTCCATAACCCATAACCACGGTTCTTGAACCATTATAACAACTAGATGTCCATAATTGATACTGATGGCCCTTGAACCATTATAACCACTAGATGTCCATAACTGATACTGATGGCCCTTGAACCATTATAACTAGTAGCCATGACCGATAGCCTTTATATATCCATTTTACAAGTAATAGGTGTCCATAACCCATAACCAAGGCCATTGAGCCATTATAACCACTACATGTCCATAACTCATATCGATGGCCCTTGAACCAATATAACTACTAGCCATGACTTATAGATATCCATTTTACAAGTAATAGGTGTCCATAACCCATAACCATGGTCCTTGAACCATTATAACCACTAGATGTCCATAACTGATACTGATGGCCCTTGAACCATTATAACTACTAGCCATGCGCAATAGCCTATAGATATGCATTTTACAAGTAATAGGTGTGCATAACCCATACCCACGGCCCTTGAACAATTATAACCACTAGATGCCCATAACTGATACCGATGGTCCTTGAACCATTATAACTACTAGCCATGACCAATAGACTACAGATATCCATTTTATAAGAAATAGGTGTCCATAACCCATAACCATGGTCCGTGAACTATTATAACCACTAAATGTCCATAACTCATATCGATGGCCCTTGAACCATTATAACTACTAGCCATGAGCAACAGCCTATAGATATGCATCTTACAAGTAATAGGTGTGCATAACCCATAACCATGGTCCTTGAACCATTATAACCACTAGACGTCCATAACTCATATCGATGGCCCTTGAACCATTATAACTACTAGCCATGACCAATAGCCTATATATATCCATTTTACAAGTAATAGGTGTCCATAACCAATAACCATGGTCCTTGAACCATTATAACCACTAGATGTCCATAACTGATAATGATGGCCCTTGAACCATATTAATTACTAACCATGACCAATAGCCTATAGATATCCATATTAAAGTAATAGATGTCCATAACCCATAACCATGGCCCTTGAACAATTATAACCAATAGATGCCCATAACTGATACCGATGGCCCTTGAACCATTATAACTACTAGCCATGACCAATAGCCTATAGATTTCCATTTTACATGTAATAGGTGTAAATAACCCATAACCATGGTCCTTGAACCATTATAACCACTAAATGTCCATAACTGATACTGATGGCCCTTGAACCATTATAACTACTACCCATGACCAATAGCCTACAGATATCCATTTTACAAGTAATAGGTGTCCATAACCCATAACCATGGTTCTTGAACCATTATAACAACTAGATGTCCATAAGTGATACTGATGGCCCTTGAACCATTATAACCACTAGATGACCATAACTGATACTGACGGCCCTTGAACCATTATAACTAGTAGCCATGACCGATAGCCTTTATATATCCATTTTACAAGTAATAGGTGTCCATAACCCATAACCAAGGCCATTGAACCATTATAACCACTACATGTCCATAACTCATATCGATGGCCCTTGAACCAATATAACTACTAGCCATGACTTATAGATATGCATTTTACAAGTAATAGGTGTGCATAACCCATACCCACGACCCTTGAACAATTATATCCACTAGATGCCCATAACTGATACCGATGGTCCTTGAACCATTATAACTACTAGCCATGACCAATAGCTTACAGATATCCATTTTACAAGAAATAGGTGTCCATAACCCATAACCATGGTCCGTGAACCATTATAACCACTACATGTCCATAACTGATACTGATGGCCCTTGAACCATTATAACTAGTAGCCATGACCGATAGCCTATAGATATCCATTTTACAAGTAATAGGTGTCCATAACCCATAACCAAGGCCATTGAACCATTATAACCAGTACATGTCCATAACTCATATCGATGGCCCTTGAACCATTATAACGACTAGCCATGACCAATAGCCTACAGATATCCATTTTACAAGTAATAGGTGTCCATAACCCATAACCACGGTTCTTGAACCATTATAACAACTAGATGTCCATAATTGATACTGATGGCCCTTGAACCATTATAACCACTAGATGTCCATAACTGATACTGATGGCCCTTGAACCATTATAACTAGTAGCCATGACCGATAGCCTTTATATATCCATTTTACAAGTAATAGGTGTCCATAACCCATAACGAAGGCCATTGAACCATTATAACCACTACATGTCCATAACTCATATCGATGGCCCTTGAACCAATATAACTACTAGCCATGACTTATAGATATCCATTTTACAAGTAATAGGTGTCCATAACCCATAACCATGGTCCTTGAACCATTATAACCACTAGATGTCCATAACTGATACTGATGGCCCTTGAACCATTATAACTACTAGCCATGCGCAATAGCCTATAGATATGCATTTTACAAGTAATAGGTGTGCATAACCCATACCCACGGCCCTTGAACAATTATAACCACTAGATGCCCATAACTGATACCGATGGTCCTTGAACCATTATAACTACTAGCCATGACCAATAGACTACAGATATCCATTTTATAAGAAATAGGTGTCCATAACCCATAACCATGGTCCGTGAACTATTATAACCACTAAATGTCCATAACTCATATCGATGGCCCTTGAACCATTATAACTACTAGCCATGAGCAATAGCCTATAGATATGCATCTTACAAGTAATAGGTGTGCATAACCCATAACCATGGTCCTTGAACCATTATAACCACTAGACGTCCATAACTCATATCGATGGCCCTTGAACCATTATAACTACTAGCCATGACCAATAGCCTATATATATCCATTTTACAAGTAATAGGTGTCTATAACCAATAACCATGGTCCTTGAACCATTATAACCACTAGATGTCCATAACTGATAATGATGGCCCTTGAACCATATTAATTACTAACCATGACCAATAGCCTATAGATATCCATATTAAAGTAATAGATGTCCATAACCCATAACCATGGCCCTTGAACAATTATAACCAATAGATGCCCATAACTGATACCGATGGCCCTTGAACCATTATAACTACTAGCCATGACCAATAGCCTATAGATTTCCATTTTACATGTAATAGGTGTAAATAACCCATAACCATGGTCCTTGAACCATTATAACCACTAGATGTCCATAACTGATACCGATGGTCCTTGAACCATTATAACTACTAGCCATGACCAATAGCCTACTGAGATCCATTTTACAAGAAATAGGTGTCCATAACCCATAACCATGGTCCGTGAACCATTATAACCACTAAATGTCCATAACTCATATCGATGGCCCTTGAACCATTATAACTACTAGCCATGAGCAATAGCCTATAGATGTCTGCATTTTAAAAGTAATAGGTGTGCATAACCCATAACCATGGTCCTTGAACCATTATAACCACTAGATGTCCATAACTAATACTGATGGCCCTTGAACCATTATAATTACTAACCATGACCAATAGCCTATAGATATCCATTTTACAAGTAACAGGTGTCCATAACCCATACCATGGCCCTTGAACAATTATAACCAATAGATGCCCATAACTGATACCGATGGCCCTTGAACCATTATAACTACTAGCCATGACCAATAGCCTATAGATATCCATTTTACATGTAATAGGTGTCCATAACCCATAACCATGGTCCTTGAACCATTATAACCACTAGATGTCCATAACTGATACTAACGGCCCTTGAACCATTACAACTACTAGCCATGTCCAATAGCCTACAGATATCCATTTTACAAGTAATAGGTGTCCATAACCCATAACCATGGTTTTTGAACAATTATAACCACTAGATGCCCATAACTGATACTGATGGCCCTTGAACCATTATAACTAGTAGCCATTACCAATAGCCTATAGTATCCATTTTACAAGTAATAGGTGTCCATAACCCATAACCAAGGCCATTGAACCATTATAACCACTACATTTCCATAACTCATATCGATGGCCCTTGAACCATTATAACTACTAGCCATGACTAATAGCGTATAGATATCCATTTTACAAGTAATAGGTGTCCATAACCCATAAACATGGTTGTTGAACCATTATAACCACTAGATGTCAATAACTGATACTGATGGCCCTTGAATCATTATAAATACTAGCCATGACCAATAGCCTATAGATATCCATTTTACAAGTAATAGGTGTCCATAACCAATAACCATGGTCCTTGAACCATTATAACCACTAGATGTCCATAACTGATAATGATGGCCCTTGAACCATATTAATTACTAACCATGACCAATAGCCTATAGATATCCATATTAAAGTAATAGATGTCCATAACCCATAACCGTGGCCCTTGAACAATTATAACCAATAGATGCCCATAACTGATACCGATGGCCCTTGAACCATTATAACTACTAGCCATGACCAATAGCCTATAGATTTCCATTTTACATGTAATAGGTGTAAATAACCCATAACCATGGTCCTTGAACCATTATAACCACTAGATGTCCATAACTGATACCGATGGTCCTTGAACCATTATAACTGCTAGCCATGAGCAATAGCCTATAGATATGCATTTTACAAGTAATAGGTGTGCATAACCCATAACCATGGTCCTTGAACCATTATAACCACTAGACGTCCATAACTCATATCGATGGCCCTTGAACCATTATAACTACTAGCCATGACCAATAGCCTATATATATATATCCATTTTACAAGGAATAGGTGTCCATAACCAATAACCATGGTCCTTAAACCATTATAACCACTAGATGTCCATAACTGATGCTGATGGCCCTTGAACCATTATAATTACTAACATGACCAATAACCTATAGATATCCATATTAAAAGTAATAGATGTCCATAACCCATAACCATGGCCCTTGAACAATTATAACCAATAGATGCCCATAACTGATACTGATGGCCCTTGAACCATTATAACTACTAGCCATGACCAATAGCCTATAGATATCCATTTTACATGTAATAGGTGTCCATAACCCATAACCATGGGCCTTGAACCATTATAACCACTAGATGTCCATAACTGATACTGATGGCCCTTGAACCATTATAACTACTAGCAATGACCAGTAGCCTATAGATATCCATTTTAAAAGTAATAGGTGTCCATAACCCATAACCACGGCCCTTGAACAATTATTACCACTAGATGCCCATAACTGATACCGATGGCCCTTGAACCATTATAACTACTAGCCATGACCAATAGCCTACAGATATCCATTTTACAAGTAATACGTGTCCATAACCCATAACCATGGTCATTGAACCATTATAACCACTAAATGTCCATAACTCATATCGATGGCCCTTGAACCATTATAACTACTAGCCATGAGCAATAGCCTATAGATATCCATTTTGCAAGTAATAGGTGTGCATAACCCATAACCATGGTCCTTGAACCATTATAACCACTAGACGTCCATAACTCATATCGATGGCCCTTGAACCATTATAACTACTAGCCATGACCAATAGCCTATATATATCCATTTTACAAGGAATAGGTGTCCATAACCAATAACCATGGTCCTTGAACCATTATAACCACTAGATGTCCATAACTGATGCTGATGGCCCTTGAACCATTCTAACTACTAACCATGACCAATAGCCTATAGATATCCATATTAAAAGTAATAGATGTCCATAACCCACAACCATGGCCCTTGAACGATTATAACCAGTAGATGCCCATAACTGATACCGATGGCCCTTGAACCATTATAACTATTAGCCTTGACGAATAGCCTATAGATATCCATTTTACAAGTAATAGGTGTCCATAACCCATAACCATGGTCCCTGAACCATTATAACCACTAGATGTCCATAACTGATACTGACGGCCCTTTAACCATTATAACTACTAGCCATGTCCAATAGCCTACAGATATCCATTTTACAATTAATAAGTGTCCATAACCCATAACCATGGTTCTTGAACCATTATAACCACTACATGTCCATAACTGATACTGATGGCCCTTGAACCATTATAACTAGTAGCCATGACCGATAGCCTATAGATATCCATTTTACAAGTAATAGGTGTCCATAACCCATAACCAAGGCCATTGAACCATTATAACCAGTACATGTCCATAACTCATATCGATGGCCCTTGAACCATTATAACGACTAGCCATGACCAATAGCCTACAGATATCCATTTTACAAGTAATAGGTGTCCATAACCCATAACCACGGTTCTTGAACCATTATAACAACTAGATGTCCATAATTGATACTGATGGCCCTTGAACCATTATAACCACTAGATGTCCATAACTGATACTGATGGCCCTTGAACCATTATAACTAGTAGCCATGACCGATAGCCTTTATATATCCATTTTACAAGTAATAGGTGTCCTTAACCCATAACGAAGGCCATTGAACCATTATAACCACTACATGTCCATAACTCATATCGATGGCCCTTGAACCAATATAACTACTAGCCATGACTTATAGATATCCATTTTACAAGTAATAGGTGTCCATAACCCATAACCATGGTCCTTGAACCATTATAACCACTAGATGTCCATAACTGATACTGATGGCCCTTGAACCATTATAACTACTAGCCATGCGCAATAGCCTATAGATATGCATTTTACAAGTAATAGGTGTGCATAACCCATACCCACGGCCCTTGAACAATTATAACCACTAGATGCCCATAACTGATACCGATGGTCCTTGAACCATTATAACTACTAGCCATGACCAATAGACTACAGATATCCATTTTATAAGAAATAGGTGTCCATAACCCATAACCATGGTCCGTGAACTATTATAACCACTAAATGTCCATAACTCATATCGATGGCCCTTGAACCATTATAACTACTAGCCATGAGCAATAGCCTATAGATATGCATCTTACAAGTAATAGGTGTGCATAACCCATAACCATGGTCCTTGAACCATTATAACCACTAGACGTCCATAACTCATATCGATGGCCCTTGAACCATTATAACTACTAGCCATGACCAATAGCCTATATATATCCATTTTACAAGTAATAGGTGTCTATAACCAATAACCATGGTCCTTGAACCATTATAACCACTAGATGTCCATAACTGATAATGATGGCCCTTGAACCATATTAATTACTAACCATGACCAATAGCCTATAGATATCCATATTAAAGTAATAGATGTCCATAACCCATAACCATGGCCCTTGAACAATTATAACCAATAGATGCCCATAACTGATACCGATGGCCCTTGAACCATTATAACTACTAGCCATGACCAATAGCCTATAGATTTCCATTTTACATGTAATAGGTGTAAATAACCCATAACCATGGTCCTTGAACCATTATAACCACTAGATGTCCATAACTGATACCGATGGTCCTTGAACCATTATAACTACTAGCCATGACCAATAGCCTACTGAGATCCATTTTACAAGAAATAGGTGTCCATAACCCATAACCATGGTCCGTGAACCATTATAACCACTAAATGTCCATAACTCATATCGATGGCCCTTGAACCATTATAACTACTAGCCATGAGCAATAGCCTATAGATATGCATTTTAAAAGTAATAGGTGTGCATAACCCATAACCATGGTCCTTGAACCATTATAACCACTAGATGTCCATAACTAATACTGATGGCCCTTGAACCATTATAATTACTAACCATGACCAATAGCCTATAGATATCCATTTTACAAGTAACAGGTGTCCATAACCCATACCATGGCCCTTGAACAATTATAACCAATAGATGCCCATAACTGATACCGATGGCCCTTGAACCATTATAACTACTAGCCATGACCAATAGCCTATAGATATCCATTTTACATGTAATAGGTGTCCATAACCCATAACCATGGTCCTTGAACCATTATAACCACTAGATGTCCATAACTGATACTAACGGCCCTTGAACCATTACAACTACTAGCCATGTCCAATAGCCTACAGATATCCATTTTACAAGTAATAGGTGTCCATAACCCATAACCATGGTTTTTGAACAATTATAACCACTAGATGCCCATAACTGATACTGATGGCCCTTGAACCATTATAACTAGTAGCCATTACCAATAGCCTATAGTATCCATTTTACAAGTAATAGGTGTCCATAACCCATAACCAAGGCCATTGAACCATTATAACCACTACATTTCCATAACTCATATCGATGGCCCTTGAACCATTATAACTACTAGCCATGACTAATAGCGTATAGATATCCATTTTACAAGTAATAGGTGTCCATAACCCATAAACATGGTTGTTGAACCATTATAACCACTAGATGTCAATAACTGATACTGATGGCCCTTGAATCATTATAAATACTAGCCATGACCAATAGCCTATAGATATCCATTTTACAAGTAATAGGTGTCCATAACCAATAACCATGGTCCTTGAACCATTATAACCACTAGATGTCCATAACTGATAATGATGGCCCTTGAACCATATTAATTACTAACCATGACCAATAGCCTATAGATATCCATATTAAAGTAATAGATGTCCATAACCCATAACCGTGGCCCTTGAACAATTATAACCAATAGATGCCCATAACTGATACCGATGGCCCTTGAACCATTATAACTACTAGCCATGACCAATAGCCTATAGATTTCCATTTTACATGTAATAGGTGTAAATAACCCATAACCATGGTCCTTGAACCATTATAACCACTAGATGTCCATAACTGATACCGATGGTCCTTGAACCATTATAACTGCTAGCCATGAGCAATAGCCTATAGATATGCATTTTACAAGTAATAGGTGTGCATAACCCATAACCATGGTCCTTGAACCATTATAACCACTAGACGTCCATAACTCATATCGATGGCCCTTGAACCATTATAACTACTAGCCATGACCAATAGCCTATATATATATATCCATTTTACAAGGAATAGGTGTCCATAACCAATAACCATGGTCCTTAAACCATTATAACCACTAGATGTCCATAACTGATGCTGATGGCCCTTGAACCATTATAATTACTAACATGACCAATAACCTATAGATATCCATATTAAAAGTAATAGATGTCCATAACCCATAACCATGGCCCTTGAACAATTATAACCAATAGATGCCCATAACTGATACTGATGGCCCTTGAACCATTATAACTACTAGCCATGACCAATAGCCTATAGATATCCATTTTACATGTAATAGGTGTCCATAACCCATAACCATGGGCCTTGAACCATTATAACCACTAGATGTCCATAACTGATACTGATGGCCCTTGAACCATTATAACTACTAGCAATGACCAGTAGCCTATAGATATCCATTTTAAAAGTAATAGGTGTCCATAACCCATAACCACGGCCCTTGAACAATTATTACCACTAGATGCCCATAACTGATACCGATGGCCCTTGAACCATTATAACTACTAGCCATGACCAATAGCCTACAGATATCCATTTTACAAGTAATACGTGTCCATAACCCATAACCATGGTCATTGAAACCATTATAACCACTAAATGTCCATAACTCATATCGATGGCCCTTGAACCATTATAACTACTAGCCATGAGCAATAGCCTATAGATATCCATTTTACAAGTAATAGGTGTGCATAACCCATAACCATGGTCCTTGAACCATTATAACCACTAGACGTCCATAACTCATATCGATGGCCCTTGAACCATTATAACTACTAGCCATGACCAATAGCCTATATATATCCATTTTACAAGGAATAGGTGTCCATAACCAATAACCATGGTCCTTGAACCATTATAACCACTAGATGTCCATAACTGATGCTGATGGCCCTTGAACCATTCTAACTACTAACCATGACCAATAGCCTATAGATATCCATATTAAAAGTAATAGATGTCCATAACCCACAACCATGGCCCTTGAACGATTATAACCAGTAGATGCCCATAACTGATACCGATGGCCCTTGAACCATTATAACTATTAGCCTTGACGAATAGCCTATAGATATCCATTTTACAAGTAATAGGTGTCCATAACCCATAACCATGGTCCCTGAACCATTATAACCACTAGATGTCCATAACTGATACTGACGGCCCTTTAACCATTATAACTACTAGCCATGTCCAATAGCCTACAGATATCCATTTTACAATTAATAAGTGTCCATAACCCATAACCATGGTTCTTGAACCATTATAACCACTAGATGTCCATAACTGATACTGATGGCCCTTGAACCATCAATTACTACTAGCAATGACTAGTGGCCTATAGATATCCATTTTAAAAGTAATAGGTGTCGATAACCCATAATCACGGCCCTTGAACAATTATAACCACTAGATGCCCATAACTGATACCGATGGCCTTGAACCATTATAACTACTAGCCATGACCAATAGCCTACATATATCCATTTTACAAGTAATAGGTGTCCATGACCCATAACCATGGCCCTTGAACAATTATAACCACTAGATGCCCATAACTCATATAGATGGCCCTTGACCATTATAACTACTAGCCATGACCAATAGCCTATAGATATCCATTTTACAAGTAATAGGTGTCCATAACCCATAACCATGGTCCTTGAACCATTATAACCACTACATGTCCATAACTGATACTGATGGCCCTTTAAATATTATAACTATTAGCCATGACCAATAGCCTATAGATATCCATTTTACAAGTAATAGGTGTCCATAACCCATAACCATGGTCCTTGAACCATTATAACCACTAGATGTCCATAACTAATACTGATGACCCTTGAACCATTATAACTACTAGCCATGCGCAATAGCATATATATATGCATTTTACAAGTAATAGGTGTGCATAACCCATAACCATGGTCCTTAAACCATTATAACCACTAGATGTCCATAACTGATACTGGTGGCCCTTGAACCATTATTACTACTAGCAATGACCAGTAGCCAATAGATATCAATTTTAAAAGTAATAGGTGTCCATAACCCATAACCACGGCCCTTGAACAATTATAACCACTAGATGCCCATAACTGATACCGATGGCCTTGAACCATTATAACTACTAGCCACGACCAATAGCCTACAGATATCCATTTTACAAGTAATAGGTGTCCATGACCCATAACCATGGCCCTTGAACCAATATAACCACTAGATGTCCATAACTCATATCGATGGCCCTTGAACCATTGTAACTACTAGCCATGAGCAATAGCCTATAGATATGCATTTTACAAGTAATAGGTACCCATAACCCATAACAGAGGCCATTGAATCATTATAATCAGTACATGTCCATAACTCATATCGATGGCCCTTGAACCATTATAACTACTAGCCATGACCAATATCCTTTAGATATCCATTTTACAAGTAATAGGTGTCCATAACCCATAACCATGGTCCCTGAACCATTATAACCACTTGATGTCCATAAGTGATACTGATGGCCCTTGAACCATTATAACTAGTATCCATGACCAATAGCCTATAGATATCCATTTTACAAGTAATAGGTGTCCATAACCCATAACCAAGGCCATTGAACCATTATAACCACTACATGTCCATAACTCATATCGATGGCCCTTGAACCATTATAACGACTAGCCATGACCAATAGCCTACAGATATCCATTTTACAAATAATAGGTGTCCATAACCCATTAACCAGGGGCCTTGAACCATTATAACCACTAGATGTCGATAACTCATATCGATGGCCCTTGAACCATTATAACTAGTAGCCATGACCAATAGCCTATAGATATCCATTTTACAAGTAATAGGTGTCTATAACCCATAACCAAGGCCATTGAACCATTATAACCACTACATGTCCATAACTCATATCGATGGCCCTTGAACCATTATAACGACTAGCCATGACCAATAGCCTACAAATATCCATTTTACAAATAATAGGTGTCCATAACCCATTAACCAGGGGCCTTGAACCATTATAACCACTAGATGTCGATAACTCATATCGATGGCCCTTGAACCATTATAACTACTAGCCATGAGAAATAGCCAATAGATGGGCATTTTACAAGTGATAGGTACCCATAACCCATAACCAAGGCCATTGAATCATTATAATCACTACATGTCCATAACTCATATCGATGGCCCTTGAACCATTATAACTACTAGCCATGACCAATATCCTGTAGATATCCATTTTACAAGTAACAGGTGTCCATAACCCATAACCATGGTCCTTGAACCATAATAACCACTTGATGTCCATAACTGATACTGATGGCCCTTGAACCATTATAACTACTAGCCATGACCAATAGCCTATAACATATCCATTTTACAAGTAATAGGTGTTCATAACCCATAACCATGGCCCTTGAACCATTATAACCGCTAGATGTCCATAACTTATACCGATGGCCCTTGAACCATTATTACTACCAGCCATGACCAATAGCATATCGATATCTATTTTACAAGTAATTGGTGTCCATAACCCCTAACCATGGCCCTTGAACCATTATAACCACTATATGCCCATAACTGATACCGATGGCATTTGAACCATTATAACTAGTAGCCATTACCAATAGCCTATAGTATCCATTTTACAAGTAATAGGTGTCCATAATCCATAACCAAGGCCATTGAACCATTATAACCACTACATGTCCATAACTCATATCGATGGCCCTTGAACCATTATAACTACTAGCCATGACCAATGGCCTATAGATATCCATTTTACAAGTAATAGGTGTTCATAACCCATAACTATATGGGATTTAATATCAGAAGTACTCAACAGTTTAAATTAGCAGCAAAGATTTGGAATTTTGCCCTGATTAAGGATGGGGAGTTTACCCCTTTTATATGTCATAATGTTAAAGATTAATCAGAAGTGGAGATGGGTTAACCTAATATTTAGTGAACTCCTATTTATTTGGTTATTTTTGTTAAAAGAGGGGTACTATGGTCTTTTATCTAGATTTTTTGATATATTTTATGGTGACTCTTGGCATTTTTCTGGATTTTTCCATATTTTTTGTGGAATTTTTTGGAATTTTTATGATGGAGATATTATTTTCCAAAGTCACAGCAGGAAAATTTTGAGTTTCATGGTTTTGTTGTTGTTTTTGAGCTGCAGAGAGACAATTTTGGTATTTCTAGTGGCTTGTTAAAGCTGGATTTCTTTATGCAGTTTTGGGATATTGTTCTTCAATTTTCTGGATTTTTGGTGATTTTCCAGAATTTTTATAGAAGATATGGCCTGTTGGGCCTTTATACCAACAACTGCTTTGGGATGCACTGCATAAAGGAAAGTCAAAATTTTTTATTTCTGTGCAATAAAAAAGTGAGCTGCAGTTTTTGTATTTTTTTTTTTTTTTGCAGGTCAATTTTTTATCACTTGGATTCTGGATAAAGTTTACTCAGACTATGGTAACCTCAAGGCTGCTGTGAGGAGGATTTATGGGCAGATGAGTAGATGGTTGGAATGCAGAGTTAAAAGTGGTACATGGTGGATTGTAAACCTAATCAAAGATATTGGTCATAGTCAGGACTGTTTCAGACAAAGATGTGATATGGCCAATTATCTTAGGGTTTTCAATTCTCCATGCTTGATGCAGATTGTTAGTGTTTGGAAACCTTGGATGTTGTCGTCTAAGCATGGAAGATGGGAAACTACAGGTTTGACTTTTTTAAAGTCAACTGGTTACTTTATGTTTTGGTACAGTTTCTTAATCAGGGCTGTGGACTGGACCTATTTTGGTTTAATTAGTGAAACTGTTGCTAGTGATTGTAATGGCTTGACACATTGTTAGGCCATTATGGATGCAATTTTGATTTTGATTGAGTCAAAATTGTGTCTTAATCCGTGGACCAATCTGCTTAAAACCTGGATTTTGTTGTATTTGACTTTTCTGTGGTCAAAGGCTGGTATGGTTTAAGGATTATTTGGTCAAATGTGGTGTTTTATAATAGTGGTGATGTTTTGAAGGGGTTTTTGACTTTTCATGGGTCAAATGCCGTGAAGTGTTCTAGGAATTACATCTTTAAAGATACTATGAGGATGTTGACTTTCACTGAGTCAACTTTCTGCATTTCCTTCAACTCAAACTGTTTTGATGGAAATGCCTATAGTTTTGAGCATTGTTTGGCAATCTTGACTTTGTGGTGGGCAATTTTGGATCCGGATTATGGTAGGTTCTTGAAGGCTAATGAAGATGTTTTTGGTAGAAGGAAGGCAATCTTGGATGCTATTGGCAATTTTGATAAGTTTAGCCATCCGGATGATACTATTTTTTGTAGACTTATGGTTTTTAGCATCTCAAATGTGATAGGTTATAGTGTTATGTTTCTTTTGTTGGTCTTATTCCCAAAGCCTGTGTTGGGAGGCCAAGTAGTTATTTTCAAGATGTGGTAGTTTTACCCATCTTTGTCTTGTAAATAACTTTTCTTTTTGTTGTTTTATGTTTGCCGGGCATAGCCCTTTATCAAAAAAAAAAAAAAAAAAAAAAAAAAAAAAACCCATAACCATGATCCTTGAACCATTATAACCACTAGATGTCCATCACTGATACTGATGGCCCTTGAACCATTATAACTACTAGCCATGACCAATAGCCTATACATATCCATTTTACAAGTAATAGGTGGTCATAACCCATAACCATGGCCCTTGAACCATTATAACCTCTAGATGTCCATAACTCATACCGATGGCCCTTGAACCATTATTACTACTAGCCATGACCAATAGCCTATCGATATCTATTTTAAAAGTAATTGGTGTCCATAACCCATAACCATGGCCCTTGAACCATTATAACCACTATATGCCCATAACTGATACTGATGGCCCTTGAACCATTATAACTAGTTGCCATTACCAATAGCCTATAGTATCCATTTTACAAGTAATAGGTGTCCATAACCCATAACCAAGGCCATTGAACCATTATAACCACTACATGTCCATAACCCATAACCATGGTCCTTGAACCATTATAACCACTAGATGTCCATAACTGATACTGATGGCCTTTGAATCATTATAAGTACTAGCCATGACCAATAGCCTATAGATATCCATTTTACAAATAATAGGTGTCCATAACCCATAACCATGGCCCTTGAACCATTATAGCCACTAGATGTCCATAACTCATATCGATCGCCCTTGAACCATTATAACTACTAGCCATGAGCAATAGCCTATAGATATGCATTTTACAAGTAATAGGTATCCATAACCCATAACCAAGGCCATTGAATCATTATAATCACTACATATCCATAACTCATATTGATGGCCCTTGAACCATTATAACTACTAGCCATGACCAATAGCCTATACATATCCATTTTACAAGTAATAGGTGTCCATAACCCATAACCATGGTCCTTGAACCTTTATAACCACTAGATGTCAATAACTGATACTGATGGCCCTTGAACCATTATAACTACTAGCAATGACCAGTAGCCTATAGATATCCATTTTAAAAGTAATAGGTGTCCATAACCCATAACCCATAACCATGCCCCTTGAACAATTATAACCACTAGATGCCCATAACTGATCCCGATGGCGCTTGAACCAATTATAACCACTAGATGCCCATAACTGATCCCGATGGCCCTTTAACCATTATAACTACTAGCCATGACCAATAGCCTATAGATATCCATTTACAAGTAATAGGTGTCCATAACCCATAACCATGGTCCTTGAACCATTATAACCACTAGATGTCCATAACAGATACTGATGGCCCTTGAACCATTATAACTACTAGCCATGACTAATAGCCTATAGATATCCATTTTACAAGTAATAGGTGTCCATAACCCATAACCATGGTTCTTGAACCATTATATGGTACTTGATGTCCATAACTGATACTGATGGACCTTGAACCATTATAAGTACTTGCCATGACCAAACCCTATAGATATCCATTTTACAAGTAATAGGGGTCCATAACCCATAACCATGGCCCTTGAACCATTATAACTACTTGCCATGTACAATAGCCTACAGATATCCATTTTACAACTAATAGGTGTCCATAACCCATAACCATGGTTCTTGAACCATTATAACCACTTGATGTCCATAACAGATACTGATGGCCCTAGAACCATTATAACTATGAGCCATGACTAATAGCCTATAGATATCCATTTTACAAGTAATAGGTGTCGATAACCCATAATCATGGCCATTGAATTATTATAACCATTACATGTCCATAACTCATATCGATGGCCCTTGAACCATTATAACTACTAGCCATGACCAAAAGCCTATAGATATCCATTTTACAACTAATAGGTGTCCATAACCCATAACCAAGGCCATTAAACCTTTATATCCAGTACATGTCCATAACTCATATCGATTGCCCTTGAACCATTATAACTACTAGCCATGACCAATAGCCTACAGATAACCATTTTACAAGTAATAGGTGTCCATAACCCGTAACCATGGTCCTTGAACCATTATAACCACTAGATGTCCATAACTGATACTGATGGCCCTTGAACCATTATAACTACTAGCCACGACCAATAGCCTACAGATTTCCATTTTACAAGTAATAGGTGTCCATAACCCATAACCATGGTTGTTGAACCATTATAACCACTAGATGTCCATAACTGATACTGATGGCCCTTGAAGCATTATAACTAGTAAGCATGACCAATAACCTATAGATATTCATTTTACAAGTAATAGGTGTCCAGAACCCATAACTAAGGCCATTGAACCACTATAACCACTACATGTCCATAACTCATAGTGATGGTCCTTGAACCATTGTAACTACTAGCCATGACCAATAGCCAACAGATATCCATTTTACAAGTAATAGGTGTCTATAACCCATAACCATGGTCCTTGAACCATTATAACCACTAGATGTCCACACCTGATATTGATGGCCCTTGAACCATTATAACTACTGGCCATGACTAATAGCTTATAGATATCCATTTTACAAGTAATAGGTGTCCATAACCCATAACCATGGCCATTGACTCATTATAACCATTACATGCCCATAATTCATATCGACGGCCCTTGAACCATTATAACTACTAGCCATGACCAATAGCCTATAGATATCCATTTTACAAGTAATAGGTGTCCATAACCCATAACCATGTTCCTTGAACCATTATAACCACTAGATGTCCACAACTGATACTGATGGCCCTTTAACCATTATAACTACTAGTCATGACCAATAGCCTACAGATATCCATTTTACAAGTACATAACATATAACCATGGTTCTTGAACCATTATAACCACTTGATGTCCATAACTGATACTGATGGCCCTTGAACCATTATAACTATTAGCCATGACCAATAGCCTATAGATATCCATTTTACAAGTAATAGGTGTCCATAACCCATAACAATGCCATTAAACCATTATAACCAGTACATGTCCATAACTCATATCGATGGCCCTTGAACCATTATAACTACTAGCCATGACCAATAGCCTATACATATCCATTTTACAAGTAATAGGTGGTCATAACCCATAACCATGGCCCTTGAACCATTATAACCTCTAGATGTCCATAACTCATACCGATGGCCCTTGAACCATTATTACTACTAGCCATGACCAATAGCCTATCGATATCTATTTTAAAAGTAATTGGTGTCCATAACCCATAACCATGGCCCTTGAACCATTATAACCACTATATGCCCATAACTGATACTGATGGCCCTTGAACCATTATAACTAGTTGCCATTACCAATAGCCTATAGTATCCATTTTACAAGTAATAGGTGTCCATAACCCATAACCAAGGCCATTGAACCATTATAACCACTACATGTCCATAACTCATATCGATGGCCCTTGAACCATTATAACTACTAGCCATGACCAATAGCCTATAGATATCCATTTACAAGTAATAGGTGTCCATAACCCATAACCATGGTCCTTGAACCATTATAACCACTAGATGTCCATAACTGATACTGATGGCCTTTGAATCATTATAAGTACTAGCCATGACCAATAGCCTATAGATATCCATTTTACAAATAATAGGTGTCCATAACCCATAACCATGGCCCTTGAACCATTATAGCCACTAGATGTCCATAACTCATATCGATCGCCCTTGAACCATTATAACTACTAGCCATGAGCAATAGCCTATAGATATGCATTTTACAAGTAATAGGTACCCATAACCCATAACCAAGGCCATTGAATCATTATAATCACTACATATCCATAACTCATATTGATGGCCCTTGAACCATTATAACTACTAGCCATGACCAATAGCCTATACATATCCATTTTACAAGTAATAGGTGTCCATAACCCATAACCATGGTCCTTGAACCTTTATAACCACTAGATGTCAATAACTGATACTGATGGCCCTTGAACCATTATAACTACTAGCAATGACCAGTAGCCTATAGATATCCATTTTAAAAGTAATAGGTGTCCATAACCCATAACCCATAACCATGCCCCTTGAACAATTATAACCACTAGATGCCCATAACTGATCCCGATGGCGCTTGAACCAATTATAACCACTAGATGCCCATAACTGATCCCGATGGCCCTTTAACCATTATAACTACTAGCCATGACCAATAGCCTATAGATATCCATTTACAAGTAATAGGTGTCCATAACCCATAACCATGGTCCTTGAACCATTATAACCACTAGATGTCCATAACAGATACTGATGGCCCTTGAACCATTATAACTACTAGCCATGACTAATAGCCTATAGATATCCATTTTACAAGTAATAGGTGTCCATAACCCATAACCATGGTTCTTGAACCATTATATGGTACTTGATGTCCATAACTGATACTGATGGACCTTGAACCATTATAAGTACTAGCCATGACCAAACCCTATAGATATCCATTTTACAAGTAATAGGGGTCCATAACCCATAACCATGGCCCTTGAACCATTATAACTACTTGTCATGTACAATAGCCTACAGATATCCATTTTACAACTAATAGGTGTCCATAACCCATAACCATGGTTCTTGAACCATTATAACCACTTGATGTCCATAACAGATACTGATGGCCCTAGAACCATTATAACTATGAGCCATGACTAATAGCCTATAGATATCCATTTTACAAGTAATAGGTGTCGATAACCCATAATCATGGCCATTGAATCATTATAACCATTACATGTCCATAACTCATATCGATGGCCCTTGAACCATTATAACTACTAGCCATGACCAAAAGCCTATAGATATCCATTTTACAACTAATAGGTGTCCATAACCCATAACCAAGGCCATTAAACCATTATATCCAGTACATGTCCATAACTCATATCGATTGCCCTTGAACCATTATAACTACTAGCCATGACCAATAGCCTACAGATAACCATTTTACAAGTAATAGGTGTCCATAACCCGTAACCATGGTCCTTGAACCATTATAACCACTAGATGTCCATAACTGATACTGATGGCCCTTGAAGCATTATAACTAGTAAGCATGACCAATAACCTATAGATATGCATTTTACAAGTAATAGGTGTCCAGAACCCATAACTAAGGCCATTGAACCACTATAACCACTACATGTCCATAACTCATATTGATGGTCCTTGAACCATTGTAACTACTAGCCATGACCAATAGCCAACAGATATCCATTTTACAAGTAATAGGTGTCTATAACCCATAACCATGGTCCTTGAACCATTATAACCACTAGATGTCCACACCTGATATTGATGGCCCTTGAACCATTATAACTACTGGCCATGACTAATAGCTTATAGATATCCATTTTACAAGTAATAGCTGTCCATAACCCATAACCATGGCCATTGACTCATTATAACCATTACATGCCCATAATTCATATCGACGGCCCTTGAACCATTATAACTACTAGCCATGACCAATAGCCTATAGATATCCATTTTACAAGTAATAGGTGTCCATAACCCATAACCATGTTCCTTGAACCATTATAACCACTAGATGTCCACAACTGATACTGATGGCCCTTTAACCATTATAACTACTAGTCATGACCAATAGCCTACAGATATCCATTTTACAAGTACATAACATATAACCATGGTTCTTGAACCATTATAACCACTTGATGTCCATAACTGATACTGATGGCCCTTGAACCATTATAACTATTAGCCATGACCAATAGCCTATAGATATCCATTTTACAAGTAATAGGTGTCCATAACCCATAACAATGCCATTAAACCATTATAACCAGTACATGTCCATAACTCATATCGATGGCCCTTGAACCATTATAACTACTAGCCATGACCAATAATCTATAGATATCCATTTTACAAGTAATAGGTGTCCATAACCCATAACCATGGTCCTTGAACCATTCTAACCACTAGATATCCATAACTGATACTGATGGCCCTTGAACCATTATAACTACTAGCCATGACCAATAGCCTACAGATATCCATTTTGCAAGTAATAGGTGTCCATAACCCATAACCATGGCCCTTGAACCATTATAATCACTAGATGTCCATAACTCATATCGATGGCCCTTGAACCATTATAACTACTACTAGCCATGAGCAATAGCCTATAGATATGCATTTTACAAGTAATAGGTACCCATAACCCATAACCAAGGCCATTGAATCATTATAATCAATACACGTCCATAACTCATATCGATGGCCCTTGAACCATTATAACTACTAGCCATGACCAATAGCCTATACATATTCATTTTACAAGTAATAGGTGTCCATAACCCATAGCCATGGTCCTTGAACCATTATAACCACTACATGTCCATAACTGATACTGATGGCCCTTGAACCATTATAACTACTAGCCATGACCAATAGCCTATAGATATCCATTTTACAAGTAATAGGTGTCCATAACCCATAACCATAGTCCTTGAACCATTATAACCACTAGATGTCCATAACTGATACTGATGGCCGTTGAACCATTATAACTACTAGCCATGACTAATAGCCTATAGATATCCATTTTACAAGTAATAGGTGTCCATAACCCATAACCATGGTTCTTGAATCATTATGTGGTACTTGATGTCCATAACTGATACTGATGGCCCTTGAACCATTATAAGTACTAGACATGACCAATAGCTTATAGATATCCATTTTACAAGTAATAGGGGTCCATAACCCATAATCGTGGCCCTTGAACCATTATAACTACTTGCCATGTACTGATATGAATATGGCAGATTTGGACTCTAAAAGTGATGATTTGGTTCTAGTCACGTGGAAAGAGGATGTGGCATGTCATTTGGCAAAGTTTGTTTGCATGGTGACTTGGAAGCTGAATTGAAGATGCATGGAGCATTATTATTACAAAAAAAAACGTTTTATTGCTTTGAATAAGCCATTTTATGGCATTTACTTTTCGTTTTATGGTGGTTTATTGCTAGTCTTTTGGGTTTTGTAACCTTCATTTCGTTTTTAGGCTATATATAGCCATTTCTTACTTGTAATCAGATCATTCACGAATTTTATCAAAGAAACCTTGTGTTCTTGAGTTGTTGCTACACTCACAATCATCTTTTGAAGGATGCTTTCCTGATCTTGATAGAACTCAAGTTAATAGGTCTTAACTTGTTTTCATCGATATTCAATCTATAGGTCTAGATTGTCTATCAAACCTATCCCATTATTTCATTGTTGCTTGTTCCAATTCTGTTATATTTCATCACTCACACGAAAATACTAAAAGAGTCCCAAAATTCTGTATTTGTTGTCCAAATTAGTTGATTGAGTTTTAATCATTTATTTCCGCTGCAATTAGAAATACGAGTGCTCCATATTCGTATCATTAGTGGTATCAGAGCCAACCATGAATTTTGATGATCCAGATTTCCTTCATAATCTTCGTGAGGCCCTAAGAGGCATGGAAGATGGAGGACGGTACCAGCCAAGACGTGGACAACCACGAGTTTTCGACGAATGCAAGGTTAATGAACTTCCTGAATTTGTTGGTGGAACTGATCCAGAACGTTATTTGGATTGGGAGAGGAAGATTGAAAGAATGTTCGAGTTCAAAGAATTAAATGATGAGAAGTGTTGCAAATATGCAATTCTGAAGTTAAGTGGAGGTGCTTCATTGTGGTTTGAAGGGCTTAAAACCAAGAGAACCCATGAAGGCAAGGAGAAGATTTCTTCTTGGGAATCTTTAAAAAGAAAACTACGAAAGAGGTATGTGCCAACTAATCATAAAATCGCCACTTATAGGGAGATTGCTGATTTGAAGCAAGGGAAGATGGGTGTTGGAGAATATATTGATGAATTTGAGAAGTTAGCACTAATGGGTGATATTGAAGAAATAGAAGAACAAAAGATGGCTCGTTTTCTGCGGGGCCTGAATTACAATATTGCTCACACGGTGGAACTCTACCCATATACTGATTTTGGAACACTTTGTAATTTGTGTCTAAAACTGGAGACTCAAGTGAAGACAAGATATGGAGCGAATTCAAGCTTGGAAGCTGCCAAAACCAAGCCATTTTCCAAAACTGAAATTACCACAAAAACAACCCCTACCTCTAGTCCTATTGGTGCTAGTAGCTCCACAACAGCCCCAACAATAAGTGTTGCGAACAAGGAGACCAGTTTGTCCAAAGTTCGTTGTTTCAAATGTCAAGGATTTGGGCATTACCAAAATGCATGTCCAAATAGGAGAGTTGTGACATTAAGGGAGGCTGTTGAAATACGTGATGAATTATTGGAAGAAGAAGAGACAATGGGTGGTGCTTTCAACGTTCAACCAGAATCTGAAGAAGAAGAGGAAGAGAAGTATGAGGCACCGGCGTATGATACAACTTTGGTACTTAGAACTCTCCAAACTCATGTTATACAATCTGATGTTGATCAAAGAGACCAATTGTTTCACACCAAATGTTTGGTTAGAGACAAATTGTGTAGTTTGATAATTGATGGTGGGAGTTGTACCAATGTGGCTTCTAGTGAGATGGTGACTAAGTTGGGTCTGATTACTACAGCCCATCCTAGACCGTATGCACTTCATTGGTTGGATGATGGAAACAAGGTGAAGGTGACAAAACAGGTTAGAGTTGGTTTAGCCATGGGATCTTATGAAGATGATGTTTTGTGTGATGTAATTCCCATGGATGCTTGTCACATTTTGTTGGGACGTCCTTGGCAATTTGATAAGGATGTGATGCATAGAGGAAGGAGTAATGAATATGAGTTGAGGCACAATGGTAAAAAGATTGTGTTAAAGCCCATGTCTTCTAGCGCCGTGAGATCAATGGGTAACAAACAGGTCAAGAAGCCAAATCTCACTATGTTGGCTAGTGAAAGGGAGGTGGAGAAAGTTCTTGACCAAGGAGATGTGGTTTACATGCTTGTGGCAAAAGAAGATCCAAAGGTTGGGGAGATTGAGCAAGAAGAAGGTCCAATTGCTGATTTGCTCAAGGAGTACCAAGATGTGTTCCCAACTGAACTACCACCAGGTTTGCCTCCAATCCGTGGTATTGAACATCAAATTGACCTTATTCCAGGTGCATCTTTGCCTAATAAGGCCGCATATCATTGCAATCCGGAAGAAACAAAGGAATTACAAAAACAGATTGATGAACTCATGAAAATGGGCTACGTTCGTGAAAGTTTGAGTCCATGTGTTGTTCCTGTTTTGTTGGTACCAAAGAAGGATGGTTCTTGGAGGATGTGTGTGGATAGTAGAGCCGTGAATAATATAACCATCAAGTACAGGTTTCCCATTCCTAGACTTGATGATATGTTGGATGAATTGCATGGATCTGTTGTGTTCTCAAAAATTGATTTAAGGAGTGGTTACCATCAAATCAGAATGCGTGAAGGTGATGAATGGAAAACAGCTTTCAAGACTAAGCATGGCTTGTATGAATGGATGGTGATGCCATTTGGTCTAACTAATGCACCTAGCACTTTCATGAGGTTGATGAATGAAGTGTTAAAATCGTTTTTGGGCAGATTTGTGGTTGTATACCTTGATGACATCTTGGTGTATAGCAGAAGCATGGAGGATCATTTGGTGCATTTGAAACAAGTGTTTGAGACCCTTAGAGCACAACAACTCTATGGGAAGCAAGAGAAGTGCTCATTTATGGTGGATAAGGTGGTATTTTTGGGCTATGTTGTGTCTAAAGATGGTGTGTCCGTTGATCAATCAAAGATAGAAGCAATCAAGTCGTGGCCTATACCTACCAACATTTCTGAAGTTAGATCATTCCATGGTCTTGCTTCATTCTATAGGAGGTTCATACGTGATTTCAGTTCCATTACAAGTCCAATAACGAGCTGTTTGAAGAAAGGAGGTTTTGTATGGGGGAATGATGCCCAAAAGGCATTTGAGAAGATTAAAGAGCTGTTGTGTAATGCTCCTGTTTTGGCTCTTCCAGATTTCTCTCAACCTTTTGAAGTTGAGTGTGATGCAAGTGGAGTTGGTATTGGTGCTGTTCTGATTCAAGCTAAACGTCCTATTGCTTATTTTTCTGAAAAGTTGGGTGGTTCAAGGCTGAATTATTGCACATATGATAAGGAGTTTTATGCTATTGTTCGTGCATTGGATCATTGGAGTCATTATTTGCGTGCAAATCATTTCATTGTGCATTCAGATCATGAATCCTTGAAATACATTAATGGGCAGCAGAAGTTGAGCACAAGACATGCCAAATGGGTGGAGTTTTTACAATCTTTTCACTTTTCATCAAAGTTTAAGGATGGTAAAAGCAATGTGGTGGCTGATGCACTTTCAAGGCGTTATACTTTGTTGGCAACTTTGGATGTTCGTTTGCTGGGATTTGAGACCTTGAAGAGTTATTATGAATCTGATGTGGATTTTGGAGATGTGTTTTTAAAATGTGCAGGTGGCCCCAATGGTGAGTTCATGGTGCAAGATGGCTTTCTCTTCAAAGGCAATCGCCTTTGCGTTCCAAAACATGTAATCCGGGAGTTACTAGTTCGTGAGGCTCATGGTGGAGGATTGGCTGGCCATTTTGGAATTGCAAAGACTTTGGAGGTGTTGAAGGAACATTTCTTTTGGCCTAAAATGTTGGGTGATGTGACCAACATTGTGAGCAAGTGTGTGACATGTCATATGGCTAAAAGTTCTTTCAAGCCTGGTTTGTATGCTCCTTTACCAGTTCCCGTTCGTCCATGGGAAGATGTGTCTATGGATTTCATAGTTGCTTTACCTCGTACTCAAAGGGGTAAGGATGCTATCATGGTGGTGGTGGACATATTCTCAAAGATGGCTCACTTTGTTGCATGCCACAAGACAGATGATGCTAGTAATGTTGCTGATTTGTACTACAAGGAGATTCTTCGTTTGCATGGCATTCCAAAAACAATTGTTTCTGATCGGGATTCCAAATTTTTGAGCTATTTTTGGAACACTTTGTGGAAGAAAGTTGGTACTAAGTTACTGTTTAGTACATCCCATCATCCACAAACAGATGGGCAAACAGAAGTCACTAATAGAACCTTGGGTACATTGTTGAGGGGCTTGGTCAGCAAGACACAAAAGGATTGGGATGTTAAACTTGCACATGCGGAATTTGCTTATAATCGTTCTCCTACTCATGCTACTGGTCATTCTCCATTTGAAGTTGTTTATGGGGTGAATCCTTACATGCCTTTAGATTTGGTTCCATTGCCAAAGGAGGAGTTGGTTCATAAAGATGCTGAAGCTAAGTTGAAGTCCATGATGAAGTTGCACAATCAAGTTCGTGACAGAATTGAATCCGTTAATGCAGCTTACAAGCAAAAGTTCAACAAGAATAGGAAGCCAAGAGTGTTTAATGAAGGTGATTTGGTTTGGTTGCACATGAGGAAAGAACGTTTTCCTAGTAAGAGGAAGAACAAGTTGATGCCAAGAGCGGAAGGTCCTTACAAGATCATTGCACGTGTGAACGATAATGCATACAAGGTGGAGTTACCGGGATATTATGGGGTTCATGCTACCTTTAACGTGGGAGACCTTTCACCCTACTTTGATGATGATGGCTTAGCAGAATTGAGGTCAATTCCTTTTCAAGTGGGAGGGAATGATATGAATATGGCAGATTTGGACTCTAAAAGTGATGATTTGGTTCTAGTCACGTGGAAAGAGGATGTGGCATGTCATTTGGCAAAGTTTGTTTGCATGGTGACTTGGAAGCTGAATTGAAGATGCATGGAGCATTATTATTACAAAAAAAACGTTTTATTGCTTTGAATAAGCCATTTTATGGCATTTACTTTTCGTTTTATGGTGGTTTATTGCTAGTCTTTTGGGTTTTGTAACCTTCATTTCGTTTTTAGGCTATATATAGCCATTTCTTACTTGTAATCAGATCATTCACGAATTTTATCAAAGAAACCTTGTGTTCTTGAGTTGTTGCTACACTCACAATCATCTTTTGAAGGATGCTTTCCTGATCTTGATAGAACTCAAGTTAATAGGTCTTAACTTGTTTTCATCGATATTCAATCTATAGGTCTAGATTGTCTATCAAACCTATCCCATTATTTCATTGTTGCTTGTTCCAATTCTGTTATATTTCATCACTCACACGAAAATACTAAAAGAGTCCCAAAATTCTGTATTTGTTGTCCAAATTAGTTGATTGAGTTTTAATCATTTATTTCCGCTGCAATCAGAAATAAGAGTGCTCCATATTCGTATCATGTACAATAGCCTACAGATATCCATTTTACAAGTAATAGGTGTCCGTAACCCATAACCAAAGGCCTTGAACCATTATAACCACTTGATGTCCATAACTGATACTGATGGCCCTTGAACCATTAAAACTACTAGCCATGAGTAATAGCCTATAGACATCCATTTTACAAGTAATAGGTGTCCATAACCCATAACCATGGCCATTGAATCATTATAACCATTACATGTCCATAACTCATATCGATGGCCCTTGAACCATTATAACTACTAGCCATGACCAAAAGCCTACAGATATCCATTTTACAACTAATAGGTGTCCATAACCCATAACCAAGGCCATTAAACCATTATATCCAGTACATGTCCATAACTCATATCGATGGCCCTTGAACCATTATAACTACTAGCCACGACCAATGGCCTACATATTTTCATTTTACAAGTAATAGGTGTCCATAACCCATAACCATGGTCCTTGAACCATTATAACCACTTGATGTCCATAACTGATACTGATGGCCCTTCAACCATTATAACTACTAGCCATGACCAATAGCCTATAGATATCCATTTTACAAGTAATAGGTGTCCATAACCCATAACCATGGTCCTTGAACCATTATAACCACTAGATGTCCATAACTGATACTGATGGCCCTTGAATCATTATAACTACTGGCCATGACTAAAATAGCGTATAGATATCCATTTTACAAGTAATAGGTGTCCATAACCCATAACCATGGCCATTGAATCATTATAACCATTACATGCCCATAATTCATATCCATGGCCCTTGAACCATTATAACTACTAGCCATGACCAATAGCCTATAGATATCCATTTTACAAGTAATAGGTGTCCATAACCCATAACCATGTTCCTTGAACCGTTATAACCACTAGATGTCCACAACTGATACTGATGGCCCTTTAACCATTATAACTACTAGCCATGACCAATAGCCTACAGATATCCATTTTACAAGTACATAACACATAACCATGGTTCTTGAACCATTATAACCACTTGATGTCCATAACTGATACTAATGGCCCTTGAACATTTATAACTACTAGCAATGACCAATAGCCTATAGATATCCATTTTACAAGTAATAGGTGTCCATAACCCATAACAATGCCATTAAAACATTATAACCAGTACATGTCCATAACTCATATCGATGGCCCTTGAACCATTATAACTACTAGCCATGACCAATAGCCTATAGATATCCATTTTACAAGTAATAGATGTCCATAACCCATAACCATGGTCCTTGAACCATTCTAACCACTAGATGTCCATAACTGATACTGATGGCCCTTGAACCATTATAACTACTGGCCATGACTAATAGCATATAGATATCCATTTTACAAGTAATAGGTGTCCATAACCCATAACCATGGCCATTGATTCATTATAACCATTACATGCCCATAATTCATATCGACGGCCCTTGAACCATTATAACTACTAGCCATGACCAATAGCCTATAGATATCCATTTTACAAGTAATAGGTGTCCATAACCCATAACCATGTTCCTTGAACCATTATAACCACTAGATGTCCACAACTGATACTGATGGCCCTTTAACCATTATAACTACTAGCCATGACCAATAGCCTACATATATCCATTTTACAAGTACATAACATATAACCATGGTTCTTGAACTATTATAACCACTTGATGTCCATAACTGATACTGATGGCCCTTGAACCATTATAACTATTAGCCATGACCAATAGCCTACAGATATCCATTTTACAAGTAATAGGTGTCCATAACCCATAACCATGGCCCTTGAACCATTATAATCACTAGATGTCCATAACTCATATCGATGGTCCTTGAACCATTATAACTACTAGCCATGACCAATAGCCTGTAGATATCCATTTTACAAGTAATAGGTGTCCATAACCCATAACCATGGTCCTTGAAACATTATAACCACTAGATGTCCATAACTGATACTGATTGCCCTTGAACCATTATAACTACTGGCCATGACTAATAGCATATAGATATCCATTTTACAAGTAATAGGTGTCCATAACCCATAACCATGGCCATTGAATCATTATAACCATTACATGCCCATAATTCATATCGACGGCCCTTGAACCATTATAACTACTAGCCATGACCAATAGCCTATAGATATCCATTTTACAAGTAATAGGTGTCCATAACCCATAACCATGTTCCTTGAACCATTATAACCACTAGATGTCCACAACTGATACTGTTGGCCCTTTAGCCATTATAACTAATAGCCATGACCAATAGCCTACAGATATCCATTTTACAAGTACATAACATATAACCATGGTTCTTGAACCATTATAACCACTTGATGTCCATAACAGACACTGATGGCCCTTGAAACATTATAACTACTAGCCATGACCAATAGCCTATAGATATCCATTTTACAAGTAATAGGTGTCCATAACCCATAACCATGGTTCTTGAACCATTATAACCACTGGATGTCCATAATTGATACTGATGGCCATTGAACCATTATAACTAGTAGGCTTGACTAATAGCCTATAGATATCCATTTTACAAGTAATAGGTGTCCATTACCCATAACAATGCCATTAATCCATTATAACCAGTACATGTCCATAACTCATATCGATGGCCCTTGAACCATTATAACTACTAGCCATGACCAATAGCCTATAGATATCCATTTTATAAGTAATAGGTGTCCATAACCCACAACCATGGTTCTTGAACCATTATAATCACTAGATGTCCATTACTGATACTGATGGCCCTTCAACCATTATAACTACTAGCCATGACCAATAGCCTCTAGATATCCAATTTACAAGTAATAGGTGTCCATAACCCATAACCATGGTTCTTGAACCATTATAACCACTAGATGTCCATAACTAATACTGATGGCCCTTGAAGCATTATAACTACTAGCCATGACCAATAGCCTATAGATATTTATTTTACAAGTAATAGGTGTCCATAACCCATAACCATGGTCCTTGAATCATTATAACCACTAGATGTCCATAACTGATACTGATGGCCCATGAACCATTATAAATACTAACCATGACCAATAGCCTATAGATATCCATTTTTCAAGTAATAGGTGTCCATAACCCATAACCACGGTCCTTGAACCATTATAACCACTAGATGTCCATAACTGATACTGATGGCCCTTGAACCATTATAACTACTAGCCATGACCAATAGTATATAGATATACATTTTACAAGTAATAGGTGACCATAACCCATAACCATGGTTCTTGAACCATTATAACCACTACCATAACTGATACAGATGGCCCTTAAACCATTATAACTACTAGCCATGACCAATAGCGTATAGATATCGATTTTACAAGTAATAGGTGTCCATAACCCATAACCATGATCTTTGAACCATTATAACCACTAGATGTCCGCAACTGATACTGACGGCCCTTGAACCATTATAACTACTAGCCCTGACCAATAGCCTATAGATATCCATTTTACAAGTAATAGGTGTCCATAACCCATAACCATAGTTCTTGAACCATTATAACCACTAAATGTCCATAACAGATACTGATGGCCCATGAACCATTATAACTACTAGCCATGACCAATAGCCTATAGATATCTATTTTACGAATAATAGGTGTTTATAACCCATAACCATGGCCCTTGAACAATTATAACCACTAGATGTCTGTAACTGATACCGATGGCCCTTGAACAATTATAACTACTACCCATGACCTATATAGATATCTATTTTACAAGTAATAGATGTCCATAACCCATAACCATGGTTCTTGAACGACTATAGCCACTAGATGTCCATAACTGATACTGATGGCCCTTCAACCATTATAACTACTAGCCATGACCAATAGCTTCTAGATATCCGATTTACAAGTAATAGGTGTCCATAACCATAACCATGGTCCTTAAACCATTATAACCACTAGATGTCCATAACTGATACTGATGGCCCTTCAACCATTATAACTACTAGCCATGACCAATAACCTATATATCCATTTTACTAGTAATAGGTGTCCATAACCCATAACGATGGTTCTTGAACCATTATAACCACTAGATGTCCATAACTGATACTGATGGCCCTTGAACCATTATAACTACTAGCCTTGACCACTAGCCTATAGATATCCATTTTACAAGTAATGGATGTCCATAACCCATAACCATGGTCCTTGAACCATTATAACCACTAGATGTCCATAACTGATACTGATGGCCCTTGAACCATTATAACTACTTGCCATGACCAATAGCCTATAGATATCCATTTTACAAGTTAAAGGTGTCCATAACCCATAACCATGGTTCTTGAACCATTATAACTACTACATTTCCAGAACTGATATTGATGGCCCTTGAACCATTATAACTACTAGCCATGACCAATAGCCTATAGATATCCATTTTACAAGTAATAGGTGTCCATAACCCATAACCATGGCCCTTGAACAATTATAACCACTAGATGTCTGTAACTGATACCGATGGCCCTTGAACCATTATAGCTACTACCCATGACATATATAGCTATTTTACAAGTAATAAGTGTCCATAACCCATAACCATGGCCATTGAATCATTATAACCATTACATGCCCATAATTCATATCGACGGCCCTTGAACCATTATAACTACTAGCCATGACCAATAGCCTATAGATATCCATTTTACAAGTAATAGGTGTCCATAACCCATAACCATGTTCCTTGAACCATTATAACCACTAGATGTCCACAACTGATACTGATGGCCCTTTAACCATTATAACTAATAGGCATGACCAATAGCCTACATATATCCATTTTACAAGTACATAACATATAACCATGGTTCTTGAACCATTATAACCACTTGATGTCCATAACTGATACTGATGGCCCTTGAAACATTATAACTACTAGCGATGACCAATAGCCTTTAGATATCCATTTTACAAGTAATAGGTGTCCATAACCCATAACCATGGTTCTTGAACCATTTATAACCACTGGATGTCCATAATTGATACTGATGGCCATTGAACCATTATAACTAGTAGGCTTGACTAATAGCCTATAGATATCCATTTTACAAGTAATAGGTGTCCATTACCCATAACAATGCCATTAAACCATTATAACCAGTACATGTCCATAACTCATATCGATGGCCCTTGAACCATTATAACTACTAGCCATGACCAATAGCCTATAGATATCCATTTTACAAGTAATAGGTGTCCATAACCCATAACCATGGTTCTTGAACCATTATAATCACTAGATGTCCATTACTGATACTGATGGCCCTTCAACCATTATAACTACTAGCCATGACCAATAGCCTCTAGATATCCAATTTACAAGTAATAGGTGTCCATAACCCATAACCATGGTTCTTGAACCATTATAACCACTAGATGTCCATAACTAATACTGATGGCCCTTGAACCATTATAACTACTAGCCATGACCAATAGCCTATAGATATTTATTTTACAAGTAATAGGTGTCCATAACCCATAACCATGGTCCTTGAATCATTATAACCACTAGATGTCCATAACTGATACTGATGGCCCATGAACCATTATAAATACTAACCATGACCAATAGCCTATAGATATCCATTTTTCAAGTAATAGGTGTCCATAACCCATAACCATGGTCCTTGAACCATTATAACCACTAGATGTCCATAACTGATACTGATGGCCCTTGAACCATTATAACTACTAGCCATGACCAATAGCATATAGATATACATTTTACAAGTAATAGGTGTCCATAACCCATAACCATGGTTCTTGAACCATTATAACCACTACCATAACTGATACAGATGGCCCTTAAACCATTATAACTACTAGCCATGACCAATAGCGTATAGATATCGATTTTACAAGTAATAGGTGTCCATAACCCATAACCATGATCTTTGAACCATTATAACCACTAGATGTCCGTAACTGATACTGACGGCCCTTGAACCATTATAACTACTAGCCCTGACCAATAGCCTATAGATATCCATTTTACAAGTAATAGGTGTCCATAACCCATAACCATAGTTCTTGAACCATTATAACCACTAAATGTCCATAACAAATACTGATGGCCCATGAACCATTTTAACTACTAGCCATGACCAATAGCCTATAGATATCTATTTTACGAATAATAGGTGTTTATAACCCATAACCATGGCCCTTGAACAATTATAACCACTAGATGTCTGTAACTGATACCGATGGCCCTTGAACCATTATAACTACTACCCATGACCTATATAGATATCTATTTTACAAGTAATAGATGTCCATAACCCATAACCAAGGTTCTTGAACGACTATAGCCACTAGATGTCCATAACTGATACTGATGGCCCTTCAACCATTATAACTACTAGCCATGACCAATAGCTTCTAGATATCCGATTTACAAGTAATAGGTGTCCATAACCAATAACCATGGTCCTTAAACCATTATAACCACTAGATGTCCATAACTGATACTGATGGCCCTTCAACCATTATAACTACTAGCCATGACTAATAACCTATATATCCATTTTACTAGTAATAGGTGTCCATAACCCATAACCATGGTTCTTGAACCATTATAACCACTAGATGTCCATAACTGATACAGATGGCCCTTGAATCACTATAACTACTAGCCATGACCACTAGCCTATTGATATCTATTTTACAAGTAATAAGTGTCCATAACCCATAACCATGATTCTTGAACCATTATAACCGCTAGATGTCCATAACTGATACTGATGGCCCTTCAACCATTATAACTACTAGCCATGACCAATAGCCTCTAGATATTCAATTTACAGGTAATATGTGTCCATAACCCATAACCATGGTCGTTGAACCATTATAACCACTAGATGTCCATAACTGATATTGATGGCCCTTAAACCATTATAGCTACTAGCCATGACCAATAGCCTATAGATATCTATTTTACAAGTAATGGGTGTCCATAACCCATAACCATGGTTCTTGAACCATTATAACCACTAGATGTCCATAACTGATACTGATGGCCCATGAACCATTATAAATACTAACCATGACCAATAGCCTATAGATATCCATTTTACAAGTAATAGGTGTCCATAACCCATAACCATGGTTCTTGAACCATTATAATCACTAGATGTCCATTACTGATACTGATGGCCCTTCAACCATTATAACTACTAGCCATGACCAATAGCCTCTAGATATCCAATTTACAAGTAATAGGTGTCCATAACCCATAACCATGGTTCTTGAACCATTGTAACCACTAGATGTCCATAACTAATACTGATGGCCCTTGAACCATTATAACTACTAGCCATGACCAATAGCCTATAGATATTTATTTTACAAGTAATAGGTGTCCATAACCCATAACCATGGTCCTTGAATCATTATAACCACTAGATGTCCATAACTGATACTGATGGCCCATGAACCATTATAAATACTAACCATGACCAATAGCCTATAGATATCCATTTTTCAAGTAATAGGTGTCCATAACCCATAACCATGGTCCTTGAATCATTATAACCACTAGATGTCCATAACTGATACTGATGGCCCTTGAACCATTATAACTACTAGCCATGACCAATAGCATATAGATATACATTTTACAAGTAATAGGTGTCCATAACCCATAACCATGGTTCTTGAACCATTATAACCACTACCATAACTGATACAGATGGCCCTTAAACCATTATAACTACTAGCCATGACCAATAGCGTATAGATATCGATTTTACAAGTAATAGGTGTCCATAACCCATAACCATGATCTTTGAACCATTATAACCACTAGATGTCCGTAACTGATACTGACGGCCCTTGAACCATTATAACTACTAGCCCTGACCAATAGCCTATAGATATCCATTTTACAAGTAATAGGTGTCCATAACCCATAACCATAGTTCTTGAACCATTATAACCACTAAATGTCCATAACAGATACTGATGGCCCATGAACCATTATAACTACTAGCCATGACCAATAGCCTATAGATATCTATTTTACGAATAATAGGTGTTTATAACCCATAACCATGGCCCTTGAACAATTATAACCACTAGATGTCTGTAACTGATACCGATGGCCCTTGAACCATTATAACTACTACCCATGACCTATATAGATATCTATTTTACAAGTAATAGATGTCCATAACCCATAACCATGGTTCTTGAACGACTATAGCCACTAGATGTCCATAACTGATACTGATGGCCCTTCAACCATTATAACTACTAGCCATGACCAATAGCTTCTAGATATCCGATTTACAAGTAATAGGTGTCCATAACCGATAACCATGGTCCTTAAACCATTATAACCACTAGATGTCCATAACTGATACTGATGGCCCTTCAACCATTATAACTACTAGCCATGACTAATAACCTATATATCCATTTTACTAATAATAGGTGTCCATAACCCATAACCATGGTTCTTGAACCATTATAACCACTAGATGTCCATAACTGATACAAATGGCCCTTGAACCATTATAACTACTAGCCATGACCACTAGCCTATTGATATCTATTTTACAAGTAATAAGTGTCCATAACCCATAACCATGATTCTTGAACCATTATAACCGCTAGATGTCCATAACTGATACTGATGGCCCTTCAACCATTATAACTACTAGCCATGACCAATAGCCTCTAGATATTCAATTTACAGGTAATATGTGTCCATAACCCATAACCATGGTCGTTGAACCATTATAACCACTAGATGTCCATAACTGATATTGATGGCCCTTGAACCATTATAGCTACTAGCCATGACCAATAGCCTATAGATATCCATTTTACAAGTAATGGGTGTCCATAACCCATAACCATGGTCCTTGAACCATTATAACCACTAGATGTCCATAACTGATACTGATGGCCCTTGAACCATTATAACTACTTGCCATGACCAATAGCCTATAGATATCCATTTTACAAGTTAAAGGTGTCCATAACCCATAACCATGGTTCTTGAACCATTATAACTACTACATTTCCAGAACTGATATTGATGGCCCTTGAACCATTATAACTACTAGCCATGACCAATAGCCTATAGATATCCATTTTACAAGTAATAGGTGTCCATAACCCATAACCATGGCCCTTGAACAATTATAGCTACTACCCATGACCTATATAGCTATTTTACAAGTAATAGGTGTCCATAACCCATAACCATGGTTCTTGAACGATTATAGCCACTAGATGTCCATAACTGATACTGATGGCCCTTCAACCATTATAACTACTAGCCATGACCAATAGCCTATAGATATCCATTTTACAAGTAATAGGTGTCCATAACCCATAACCATGGTTCTTGAACGATTATAACCACTAGATGTCCATAACTGATACAGATGGCCCATGAACCATTATGACTACTAGCCATGACCAATAGCCTATAGATATCAATTTTACAAGTAATAGGTGTGCATAACCCATAACCATGGTTCTTGAACCATTATAACCACTAGATGTCCATAACTGATACTGATGGCCCTCGAACCATTATAACTACTAGCCATGACCAATAGCCTATAGATATCCATTTTACAAGTAATAGGTGTCCATAACCCATAACCATGGTTCTTGAACCATTATAACCACTAGCTGTCCATAACTGATACTGATGGCCCTTGAACCATTATAACTACTAGCCATGACCAATAGCCTATAGATATCCAATTTACAAGTAATAGGTGTCCATAACCCATAACCATGGTCCTTGAACCATTATAACCACTAGATGTCCATAACTGTTACAGATGGCCCATGAACCATTATAACTACTAGCCATGTCCAATAGCCTACAGATATCCATTTTACAAGTAATAGGTGTCCATAACCCATAACCATGGTTCTTGAACCATTATAACCACTAGATGTCCATAACTGATACTGAAGGCCCTTCAATCATTATAACTACTAGCCATGACCAATAGCCTACAGATATCCATTTTACAAGTAATAGGTGTCCATAACCCATAACCATGGTACTTGAACCACTATAACCACTAGATGTCCATAACTGATACTGATGGCCCTTGAACCATTATAACTACTAGCCATGACCAATAGCCTATAGATATCCATTTTACAAGTAATTGGTGTCCATAACTCATAACCAAGGCCAGTGAACCATTATAACCACTACATTTCCATAACTCATATCGATGGCCCTTGAACCAAAACTACTAGCCATGACAAAAAGCCTCTAGATATCCAATTTACAAGTAATAGGTGTCCATAACCCATAACCATGGTCCTTGAACCATTATAACTACTAGATGTCCGTAACTGATAGTGATGGCCCTTGAACCATTATAACTATTACCCATGACCAATAGCCTGTTGGATTTTGCTGGGTTCTAAAACGTAGCGGAAACGTAAATTTAAAATTTAATTTAACCACCAAGATCCACCAATGACCGAATCTCTAAAACCAAGTCGTGCAACAAAGAAGAGAAAGAGAACATCATACCCTCGAAGACACCCGCAAGAATAGTGATGAACTCTTAAATGGATGAAGGTCACGAAGTCGTTCCCCTCTACCGTTGATCCACACCGAGTGAGTGATTCCTTCCAAGTTGCTAACCCGACACCGAAAAAGCTCAAGAAATCTTCTTAGATTTTCGGTAACCAAACACTTGTATTTTTAGAGAGAAAAACGAGTTGCATTAACCCCTAATCAACCTCCCACATCTCTCTTATATAGATAAGAGAGCATGTGGAGGTGGGTGGTAAAGCTCTACATGCATTGGACCAAAGAGTGGTCCAATAGAATTAAAGCAAGCATATGGAGAAAAGTAGTGGCTTTCTTTCACATGCATTGGACCATTAAATGGTCCAATGAAATAAAAGCCACTTTTATTACTCCCAACATCTTTATTTATCTCTCTTAATTTAAGTGTTATCGGAAAGGAATTCCCCCGGCGTGTGACCCGATAGGCTCGTGCATCATCGGCCATGATACCCGTACATGTGTGTCGGTGGGCACTTAATTCTGACAATTTAATCACTTATGATTAAGTTGTCACGAGTCCGGCAGTTTAATCACCAATGATTAAGTTGCCACGAATCTGACAGTTTAATCACCAATGATTAAGGTTACGATTCTGACAGTTTAATCATCGGTGATTAAGTCACGAATTCTAACAAACTCCCACTTGCACACGACACAACGTGTTATTGGTATCACAAACAAAGAGCGGCCCTAGCTAGGCATCTTTGTCCCCAAGTCAGCATGAGTTACGTCATCCTCGACAACTACCAATCATATAAATGATGGTTCCTTTAGATAAGTGATCGTATCATCCCTTTGTACACGATATCCTTGTGAACACGAGACATGAATTAATGTCGTCATTCTCCAGATCGTTCACGATTATGTTTCTCGATCTTTTATTTAGTGGTGACCAAAATGAGTTATAATTGAACCATTTTCAATATAACTCGTGCATGGCCATGCGTTTTGGTGTCAGCGCTAAATCATCGAGGGGCCCATGGATATCTCTCTTCATTGAGGTACAAATCCTTTTGACTACATAGTCCCTACACATAAGTCATCCTTACCGCGTTAGAGCATTAATCTAAGTAAAGTAAACTTATGCTTTGGAATCTCATGAATCTCTGGTCTAAGGATGAAATGATATTATCATCCCGAGATACTTGTGACAATTTCCATGAAGTAAACTCGGGTGTGGGTCTCCAGTCACTTGAAACTCATTTCAAGCACAGGCAATTGTTGCGTCTATATCTCATAACCAACACATTGCCTCAGCCTTCATTCATTACTTACTTCCATTTAAGTATGACTGACTGTGGATGTTTAGGTAAAAATCTAGGAAGTGTTTAAACATGCAAAGATGGAACACAATAAAGATTTTGAAAGTAACTGCAACACGCATATGTATAGACATATTTATACATCAATACAATCAAAATTACAATACTGCTTCATGTTCCCAAAATAAACATCAAATTCAAACTAAAACGGCACTCAAGCTAAATCACTGGCTAATCTCACACCTATTCCTCTAGTGTGAGAATCATGTATAGCCTGTGACAACGACTTAGTAAACGGATCGGCAAGGTTCTCTTCCGATACTACTCTGCTTATGACAACATCACCACTTTCAACCTTATCTCGGATAACGTGGTATTTACGAGCAATATGCCTCGTTCTTTTGTGAGCTCTAGCTTCCCTAGCCAATGCTACCGCACCCTCATTGTCACAAAATATTTCGATGGGGTCGGCAATGCTAGGGACAACTACCAAGTCATTGATGAATTTCCTCATCCACACAGCTTCTTTTGCAGCTTCGCTTGCTGCAATGTATTCTGATTCTGTCGTCGAATCAGCAACTGTGTCTTGCTTGGAGCTCCTCCAACTCACAGCACCACCATTCAATAGGAAAACATAACCCGATTGCGATCGAAAATCATCCCTATCAGTTTGGAAGCTTGCGTCTGTGTATCCAACTACACGCAACTCTTCCATACCACCATATACCAAGAACATATCCTTCGTTCTTCGAAGATATTTCAAGATGTTCTTGACGGCTATCCAATGAGCTTCTCCAGGGTTTGATTGATATCTACTTGCCACGCTCAGTGCACATGATACATCAGGTCTGGTGCATAGCATGGCGTACATGATAGATCCAACTGCCGAGGCATAAGGGATCTTCTTCATTACGTCACGTTCCTTATCAGAACTTGGACATTGAGCCTTGCTCAAAGTCACTCCATGCAACAAAGGAAGATTCCCTTTCTTGGAATCCTCCATTCTAAACCGCTTTAGAACTTTGTCAATATATGCACTTTGACTCAAACCGAGAAGCCTTTTAGATCTATCTCGATAGATCTTGATTCCCAAGATGTACGATGCATTTCCTAAGTCCTTCATGGAAAAACATTTTCCAAGAAATGTCTTGACATCGCTCAAAATTGGAATGTCATTCCCAATGAGTAAGATGTCATCAACATATAGGACTAGGAATAAAATCGCGCTCCCACTAGCCCTGACGTATACACAAGGTTCATCTATGCTTTTAGAAAATCCAAATTCCTTGATTTTCTCATCAAAGCAAAGATTCCAACTTCGAGATGCTTGCTTAAGTCCATAAATGGACTTCTTAAGCTGACAGACTTTATTAGGATACTTTGGATGTACAAAACCCTCAGGTTGTTTCATATATACCTCTTCAGTAAGTTTCCCGTTAAGGAAGGCGGTTTTTACATTCATTTGCCAAATTTCATAATCATGAAAGGCGGCAATTGCCATAAGTATCCTCATAGATTTCAACATAGCCACTGGGGAAAAGGTTTCGTCATAGTCAACACCATGGGTTTGAGTGAAGCCTTTAGCAACCAGTCGTGCTTTGAAAGTATCAGCTGGGTGTAGGATCAACCAGTTCCCATACTTGGTTGTCCTTCATGGATTGCATTTCGATTTCCATTGCATCTCTCCATTTGTCAGACTCTGGGCCTGCCATCGCTTCCTGGTAGGTAGAGGGTTCATCATGATCCACTAGTAACTCGCTGCCCTCAGATATGAGAAACCCATATCTCTCTGGCTCAGTGCGAGTTCTACCAGATCTACAAAGAGACAATGGTGGAACGTCAGTTGCTACCGCATCCTCTTGATCGGTACCAACCTCTTGAGGTTGCGTGCTAGTGCCAACATTAGGTAGTTCATTGGATATATCTTGAGTTTCCTCAAGATCTATATGCTTTCCACTAGCTTCATTGGATAAAAGTTCTCTTTCAAGAAATACTGCCCTTCGAGCAACAAATACCTTGTTCTCGGTAGGTTTGTAAAACAAATATCCAAGTCCCGCTTTAGGATATCCAATGAACTAACACTTTTCTGAACGGGGTTCTAATTTGTCACCGGCCTCCCGCTTTACGTAGGCTTGACAACCCCAAACTCTAAGATAGGATAGTGGAGGTTTACTCCCATGCCATATCTCGAAAGGTGTCTTTTCTACCTTCTTTGTTGGTACGAGATTAAGAAACTTACACGCCGTTTCTAGAGCATATCCCCAAAAACTTATGGGTATTTGGGTTCTTGCCATCATTGATCGAACCATGTCAAGTAATGTTCGATTTCTCCTCTCGGCGACTCCATTCAATTGTGGAGTCCTAGGAGGTGTTAATTGTGAGACAATCCCACAATTCTTAAGATGGTCAATAAACTCTAGATTAAGATACTCTCCGCCTCTATCAGATCGAAGTATCTTGATTGACTTGCCCAATTGGTTCTCAACTTCGTTTTGGAATGTCATGAACACCTCAATGGTTTCTGATTTATGTTTAATCAAGTAAACATATCCAAACCTACTATAATCATCTATAAAGGTTACGAAGTATCTACAATTATTCCTTGTAAGGTGTTTAAATGGACCACACACATCAGTGTGTATAATGTCTAATAAACCCTTAGCCCTCTCACTAACACCGGTGAAGGGAGATTTAGTCATCTTGCCTAATAAGCAAGATTCACATACATCATTTGAACCATTTTCAAATGATTCCAAGTACCCAATTGCTTGGAGCTTGGAAATACGAGTCTTGTTTATGTGGCCAAGATGACTATGCTATAAGGATAATTTAGCCAAAGTATCTTTGGATGTAGAACCAACTTGCATGATTGATCTTTTGTTGCTAACATGTGCTATCACCTCATAAATGCCATGATATGGTAAAGCATTAAAATAACAAGTACTATCTTTGAAACAAGAAATAGAACCATTGTCATTAAAGGTAAATGCAAAACCATCGTCATACAAAGCATGAAAAGAAATAATGTTTCTTGCCACATGAGGCGAATAACGTACATTTTTCAACAAAATAAAGGAACCGGATTCAAAGGACAACTTCTCGTTTCCTTGAGCTTCAACCGGGACAACATGCTTGTTTCCCATGACAAGATCCTGTTCCCCTCTCATCAACTTCTCACTTTCCAATAGCACCTGAAATTTGTTACAAATATGAGTGCCACAACCGGTGTCTAAGACCCAGTTTTGCGAAGTAGAAGTTTGATAGAGTTCAATCATGTACATACCTTGCTTTGAGGTACCTCCAACTCCTTTAGCTTTTAGCTTGTTGAGTTCCTCAAGGTATGTTGGGCAACTACGGCGGAAATGCCCCTTTTTCCCGCAATAGAAGCAGTCCGCATCTTCCGGTGTCATGGCTTGAGGAACTTTTCCTTTTGCCATCTTGTCCGAAGTAGGCTTAGGCTTGGGCGCACCAACCTTGCCTTTACCCTTACCTTGAGGGGTAGGGGTGGACTTCTTCTTCTTGGAGACCTTTCCTTCTCGAATTGCAAGGACGTGATGTGTTGGGTTGGGCTTTCTTTTGGTCATGGTAGACTCGGCGGTCTTCAACATACCATGAAGCTCCATTATGGACTTGTCCATACCATGCATATGATAGTTCATAACAAACTGTTCATATGATGTAGGAAGAGACCTAAGGATAAAATCCACGGCCAATTCCTTCCCAATGGAGAAGCCTAACTTCTCCAAGCGTTCCACGTTTGCTTTCATCCGCAACACGTGAGCGCTCACATCCCCGCCTTCGAGGAGTTTACAATCAAGCACATTCTTGAGGCACTCGTACCGCTCTAGCTTTGCTTGCTGTTGGAACATGTCCCGCAACTGTACAATAAGCTCATAAGCGTACAAATGATCCATTTGCTTTTGCAAATCGGGAGTCATAGTGTTCAACATAAGACATGAAATGTCCTCATTTTCTTTCATGAGACGTTCATGAGCATCGTGTGCTGCTTGAATTGCATCATCCCCTGGTTCATCGGGAAGAGGTCCTTCAATCACGTGCATCTTTCCTTCATGGCGGAGAACAAGTTTTAATTGTCTCTCCCAATCAAGGAAATTTGCACCATTGAGTTTCTCCTTTTCAAGGAAAACTCTTAAAGAAACATTGGTGGTGGTGGTGGTGTTCGAAGATGCCATCTATTAAAATAGCAAAGTAGTTTTAGTTAGTTTGATGGGTCCTTGTAAATATATTACCCAAAACTTTTATATTTAACAAGGGCTAAGAATCCGTATTTCACAATACATTATGACGGGTATGCCGCGGATCATAATGCAAAGCTATTTCCGGTGGTATCCATTGTACCATTGTAATCACCATATTGTACTAATGCCATATTGTACCAATTGTACCAATAATCATATTGTACCAATTGTACCAATTGCATTTATTTTGTACCAATTTTGACCTACAACTCTTAGTTTCTTGCGGGATCACTTGACAACCATTGTGTCAATTGGCATGTTTGATCCCTACATGCACTAACCTCAAACCAAATTTTAAATGACTCGGTTTCGCTCGACAATCATTTAAAACCTAGTTTGAAGTTTGTAAATCGACCATCTAGATTCACGATAAGCCCATAACTAAATTGGCTCAGTTTCGCTCGACAACCAACTTAATTAAGGAACTTATACACACCCTTATCTTGCTTCATAAGGCACGGCTCGGTTTCGCTCGACAACCGACCTTGCTCCACAAGACTTAAGTGGTGACACTCCAATGGATAGTGCAAGACTTACATTTTGTGAGAAATCAAATAAATCATCCAACATGATACACGGTGAAACATTTTGACTATAATGGTTTGGCTAATGCACGACGACCAATCATACAAAATGAATCACACTCACCTTCCACACTGTCTATTCAAAATCGGCTCGGCTAATGCACGACAACCAACTTTGTCTAGCAAGATTTGGGTGGCGTCATCATTAGGATAATAAAAATGATATTCTCTAAAAACGGGTTTTTGTTTCTTTTAAACTTTGATTAATTACTATTGTGACAAAAACATTTTTCACCTTTTAATTAATCCCTTTTAAAATTTTGATTAATTACCTTTGTGACAAAACCATTTTTCACCTTTTAATTAATCTATTGCGAGTGATTTAATTAAACCATTTTTAATTAATCTATTTATTTATTTAACCTTGCGAAAATCTAACAACCAAGCAAATAAATAAACATCACACGCATACAACAAAATTGGTAACCATGCCCAAAGCCTATGCGTTTTTCCCGTGAGCCAACCGGGAAAAACATGGTCAACTATGGACAAATAATGACCTTCCATGTGAGCTCCCACTAAATCCGCCGTCTCCATTAGACTTCATCGAATCCAAGGTTGCCTAGACATCACTTCATGATTCCATTTGGTTGTCTTTTGATCTTCGTTTTACAAGTACATAGAAAATATAGAAATGGCTAACAAGCCACGAAATCCTACTAACTAGTACAATTACAAATGAAAATCAATGGCATGCAAGCCATAATTAATAAATATTAAATACCAAAATTAATAAATTATTAATTACAAACCATTGTGACAAAGTCACGAAATGAATAACAACCAAACACACGGCAAAAGGTCAAGGGCCAAATGTTTACCAATCTACTAGCTACTACAAACATGAAAGCTAAAATGGTGTGCCAACAACCATTCATAAAAAATATTTTGACAAAGATTCGAAATCAAACACTCAAGGCACTAAGAATCTTTGCATGTAATAAATTACATACATCAACACAAATTTATGCATGCATGCATTTCATGCCAAAATCATGACAAGCATATAAGTGTGTGAGTCAAAATATTATGGGTTTAGCAAGGCTAAAACCCGAAATCTAAAAAATGGCAAAACCGATCCTCAAATCGTTTTTCAAGCCCGAAAATGTGCACGATTCGGTTAGAGTAGGCTCTGATACCACTGTTGGATTTTGGTGGGTTCTAAAACGCAGCGGAAATGTAAATTTAAAATTTAATTTAACCACCAAGATCCACCAATGACCGAATCTCTAAAACCAAGTCGTGCAACAAAGAAGAGAAAGATAACATCATACCCTCGAAGACACCCGCAAGAATAGTGATGAACTCTTAAATGGATGAAGGTCACGAAGTCGTTCCCCTCTACCGTTGATCCACACCGAGTGAGTGATTCCTTCCAAGTTGCTAACCCGACACCGAAAAAGCTCAAGAAATCTTCTTAGATTTTCGGTAACCAAATACTTGTATTTTTAGAGAGAAAAACGAGTTGCATTAACCCCTAATCAACCTCCCACATCTCTCTTATATAGATAAGAGAGCATGTGGAGGTGGGTGGTAAAGCTCTACATGCATTGGACCAAAGAGTGGTCCAATAGAATTAAAGCAAGCATGTGGAGAAAAGTAGTGGCTTTCTTTCACATGCATTGGACCATTAAATGGTCCAATGAAATAAAAGCCACTTTTATTACTCCCAACATCTTTATTTATCTCTCTTAATTTAAGTGTTATCGGAAAGGAATTCCCCCGACGTGTGACCCGATAGGCTCGTGCATCATCGGCCATGATACCCGTACATGTGTGTCGGTGGGCACTTAATTCTGACAATTTAATCACTTATGATTAAGCTGTCACGAGTTCGGCAGTTTAATCACCAATGATTAAGTTGCCACGAATCTGACAGTTCAATCATCAATGATTAAGCTATTACAAATCTAACACTTTAATCACCAATGATTAAGGTTACGATTCTGACAGTTTAATCATCGATGATTAAGCTATTACAAATCTAACACTTTAATCACCAATGATTAAGGTTACGATAGTGACAGTTTAATCATCGGTGATTAAGTCACGAATTCTAACATAGCCTACGGATATCCATTTTACAAGTAATAGGTGTCCATAACCCATAACCAAGGTCCTTGAACCATTATAACCACTAAATGTCCATAGCTGATACTGATGGCCCTTGAACCATTAAAACTACTAGCCATGACCAATAGCCTATAGATATCCATTTTACAAGTAATAGGTGTCCATTACCCATAACAATCGTCCCTGAACCATTATAACCACTAGATGTCCATAACTGACACTGATGGCCCCTGAACCGTTTTAACTACTAGCCATGACCAATAGCCTCAAGATATCCAATTTACAAGTAATAGGTGTCCATAACCCATAACCATGGTCCTTGAACCATTATGACCACTGGATTTCCATAGCTGATACTGATGGCCCTTGAACCATTATAACTACTAGCCATGACTATAGATATCCATTTTACAAGTAATAGGTTTCCATAACCCACAACCATGGTCCTTGAACCACTATAACCACTAGATGTCCATAACTGATACTGATGGCCCTTGAACCATTATAACTACTAGCCATGACCAATAGCATATAGATATCCATTTTACAAGTAATAGGTGTCCATAACCCATAACCAAGGCCATTGAACCATTATAACCACTACATGCATGTCCATAACTCATATCGATGGCCCTTGAACCATTATAACTACTTGCCATGACCAATAGCCTATAGATTTCCATTTTACAACTAATAGATGTCCATAACCCATAACCATGGTCCTTGAACATTATACCAACTAGATGTCCATAAGTGATACTGATGGTCCTTGAACCATTATAACTACTAGCCATGACCAATTGCCTATAGATATCCTTTTTACAAGTAATAGGTGTCCATTACCCATAACAATCGTCCCTGAACCATTATAACCACTAGATGTCCATAACTGATACTGATAGCCGTTAAACCATTGATACTGATGGCCCTTGAACCATTATAACTACTAGCGATGACCAATTGCGTATAGATATTTATTTTACAAGTAATAGGTGTCCATAACCCATAACCATGGTCCTTTAACCATTATAACGACTAGATGTCCATATATGATACTGATGGCCCTTGAACCATTATAACTACTAGCCATGACCAATAGCCTATAGTTATTCATTTTAAAAGTAATAGGTGTCAGTAACCCATAACCATGGTCCATGAAACATTATGACCACTAGATATCCATAGCTGATACTGATGGCCCTTGAACCATTAAAACTACTAGCCATGACCAATAGCCTATAGATATCCATTTTACAAGTAATAGGTGTCCATTACCCATAACAATCGTCCCTGAACCATTATAACCACTAGATGTCCTTAACTGACACTGATGGCCCCTGAACCGTTTTAACTACTAGCCATGACCAATAGCCTCAAGATATCCAATTTTGCAAGTAATAGGTGTCCATAACCAATAACCATGGTCCTTGAACCATTATAACCACTAGATTTCCATAGCTGATACTGATGGCCCTTGAACCATTATAACTACTTGCCATGACCAATAGCCTATAGATTTCCATTTTACAACTAATAGATGTCCATAACCCATAACCATGGTCCTTGAACATTATAACCACTAGATGTCCATAAGTGATACTGATGGTCCTTGAACCATTATAACTACTAGCCATGACCAATAGCCTATAGATATCCTTTTTACAAGTAATAGGCGACCATTACCCATAACAATCGTCCCTGAACCATTATAACCACAGATGTCCATAACTGATACTGATAGCCGTTGAACCATTATAACTACTAGCCATGACCGATAGCCTATAGATATCCATTTTACAAGTAATAGGTGTCCATAACCCATAACCATGGTCCTTGAACATTATAACCACTTGATGTCCATAACTGATACTGATGGCCCTTGAACCATTATAACTACTAGCCATGGCCAATAGCGTATAGATATCCAATTTACAAGTAATAGGTGTCCATAACCCATAACCATCGTCCTTGAACCATTATAACCACTAGATGTCCATATTTGATACTGATGGCCCTTGAACCATTATAACTACTAGCCATGACCAATAGCCTATAGATATCCATTTTACAAGTAATAGGTGTCCGAAACCCATAACCATGGCCCTTGAACCATTATAGCCACTAGATGTCCATAACTCATACTGATGGCCCTTGAACCATTATAACTACTAGCCATGACCAATAGCCTATAGATATCCATTTTAAATGTAATAGGTGTCCCTAACCCATACCCATGGCCCTTGAACCATTATAACCACTAGATGTCCATAACTCATATCAATGGCCCATGAAGCATTATAACTACAAGCCATGACCAATAGCCTACAGATATCCATTTTACAAGTAATAGGTGTCCATAACCCATAACCAAGGCCCTTGAACCATTATAACCACTACATGTCCATAACTCATATCGATGGCCCTTGAACCATTATAACTACTAGACATGACCAATAGCCTATAAATATACATTTTACAAGTAATAGGTGTCCATAACCCATAACCAAGGCCATTGAACCATTATAACCACTACATGTCCATAACTCATATCGATGGGCCTTGAACCATTATAACTACTAGACATGACCAATAGCCTATAGATATCCATTTTAAAAGTAACTACTAGCCATGTCCATTAGCCTACAGATATCCATTTTACAAGTAATAGGTGTCCATAACCCATAACCATGGTTCTTGAACCATTATAACCACTAGATGTCCATAACTGATACTGATGGCCCTTGAACCATTATAACTACTAGCCATGACCAATAGCCTATAGATACCCATTTTACAAGTAATAGGTGTCCGTAACCCATAACCATGGTCCTTGAATCATTATAACCACTAGATGTCCATAACTGATACTGATGGCCCTTGAACAATTATACCTACTAGCCACGGCCAATAGCCTATACATATACATTTTAAAAGTAATAGGTGTCCATAACCCATAACCAAGGCCATTGAACCATTATAACCACTACATGTCCATAACTGATACTGATGGCCCTTGAACCATTATAACTACTAGCCATGACCAATAGCCTACAGATATCGATTTTACAAGTAATAGGTGTCCATAACCCATAACCATGGTTCTTGAACCATTATAACCACTAGATGTCCATAACTGATACTGATGGCCCTTGAACCATTATAACTACTAGCCATGACCAATAGCCTACAGATACCCATTTTACAAGTAATAGGTGTCCATAACCCATAACCATGGTCCTTGAACCATTATAACCACTAGATTTCCATAACTGATACTGATGGCCCTTGAACCATTATAACTACTAGCCACGACCAATAGCCTATACATATACATTTTACAAGTAATAGGTGTCCATAGCCCATAACCAAGGCCATTGAACCATTATAACCACTACATGTCCATAACTGATACTGATGGCCCTTGAACCATTATAACTACTAGACATGACCAATAGCCTATAGATATCCATTTTACAAGTAATAGGTGTCCATAACCCATAACCATGGTCCTTGAATCATTATAACCACTAGATGTCCATAACTGATACTGATGGCCCTTGAACCATTATAACTACTAGCCATGTCCAATAGCCTACAGATATCGATTTTACAACTAATAGGTGTCCATAACCCATAACAATCGTCCCTGAACCATTATAACCACTAGATGTCCATAACTGATACTGATGGCCCTTGAACCATTATAACTACTAGCCATGTCCAATAGCCTACAGATATCCATTTTACAAGTAATAGGTGTCCATAACCCATAACCATGGTCCTTGAACCATTATAACCACTAGATGTCCATAACTGATACTGATGGCCCTTGAACCATTATAACTACTAGCCACGACCAATAGCCTATAAATATACATTTTACAAGTAATAGGTGTCCATAGCCCATAACCAAGGCCATTGAACCATTATAACCACTACATGTCCATAACTGATATCGATGGCCCTTGAACCATTATAACTACTAGACATGACCAATAGCCTATAGATATCCATTTTAAAAGTAATAGGTGTCCATTACCCATAACCATGGTCCTTGAATCATTATAACCACCAGACTTCCATAACTGATACTGATGGCCCATGAACCATTATAACTACTAGCCATGTCCAATAGCCTACATATATCCATTTTACAAGTAATAGGTATCCAAAACCCATTACCATGGTTCTTGAACCATTATAACCACTAGATGTACATGACTGATACTGATGGCCCTTCAACCATTATAACTACTAGCCATGACCAATAGCCTCTATATATCCAATTTACAAGTAATAGGTGTCCATAATCCATAACCATGGTTCAAGAACCATTATAACCACTAGATGTCCATAACTGATACTGATGGCCCTTGAACCATTATAACAACTAGCCATGACCTATCGCCTATAGATATCCATTTTGCAAGTAATGGGTGTGCATAACCCATAACCAAGGCCATTGAACCATTATAACCACTACATGCATGTCCATGACTCATATTGATGGCCCTTGAACCATTATAACTACTAGCCATGACCAATAGCCTATAGATATCTATTTTACAAGTAATAGGTGTTTATAACCCATAACCATGGCCCTTGAACAATTATAACCACTAGATGTCTGTAACTGATACCGACGGCCCTTGAACCATTATAACTACTACCCATGACCTATATAGATATCTATTTTACAAGTAATAGGTGTCCATAACCCATAACCAAGGTCCTTGAACCATTATAACCACTAGATGTCCATAACTGATACTGATGGCCCTTGAACCATTATAACTACTAGCCATGACCAATAGCCTATAGAAATTCATTTTACAAGTAATAGGAGTCCATAACCCATAACCATGGTCCTTGAACCATTATAACCACTAGATGTCCATAACTGATACCGATGGCCCTTCAACTATTATAACAACTAGCCATGGCCAATAGCGTATAGATATCCAATTTACAAGTAATAGGTTTCCATAACCCATAACCATGGACCTTGAACCATTATAACCACTAGATGTCCATAATTGATACTGATGGCTCATAAACCATTATAACTACTAGCCATGACCAATAGCCTATAGATATCCATTTTACAAGTAATAGGTGACCGTTACCCATAACGATGGCCCTTGAACCATTATAGCCACTAGATGTCCATAACTCATACTGATGGCCCTTGAACAATTATTACTACTAGCCATGACCAATAGCCTATAGATATCCATTTTAAAAGTAATAGGTGTCCCTAACCCATACCCATGGCCCTTGAACCATTATAACCACTACATGTCCATAACTCATATCAATGGCCCTTGAACCATTATAACTACAAGCCATGACCAATAGCCTATAGATATGCATTATACAAGTAATAGGTGTCCATAACCCATAACCAAGACCATTGAACCATTATAACCACTACATGTCCCTTACTCATATCGATGGCCCTTGAACCATTATAACTACTAGCCATGACCAATAGCCCATAGATACCCATTTTAAAAGTAATAGGTGTCCATTACCCATAACAATCGTCCCTGAACCATTATAACCACTAGATGTCCATAACTGATACTGCCATCCCTTGAACCATTATAACTACTAGCCATCACCAATGGCCTATAGATATCCATTTTACAAGTAATAGGTGTCCATAACCCATAACCATGGTCCTTGAATCATTATAACCACTAGATGTCCACAACTGATACTGATGGCCCATGAACCATTATAACTACTAGTCATGTCCAATAGCCTACAGATATCCATTTTACAAGTAATAGGTGTCCATAACCCATAACCATGGTTCTTGAACCATTATAACCACTAGATGTCCATAACTGATACCGATGGCCCTTCAACCATTATAACTACTAGCCATGACCAATAGCCTCTAGATATCCAATTTACATGTAATAGGTGTCCATAACCCATAACCATGGTTCTTGAACCATTATTACCACTAGATGTCCATAACTAATACTGATGGCCCTTGAACCATTATAACTACTAGCCATGACCAATAGCTTATAGATATCTATTTTATAAGTAATAGGTGTCCATAACCCATAACCATGGTTCTTGAACCATTATAACCACAAGATGCCCATAACTGATACTGATGGCCCTTCAACCATTATAACTACTAGCCATGACCAATAGGCTCTAGATATCCAATTTACAAGTAATAGGTGTCCATAACCCATAAGCATGGTCCTTGAACCATTATAACCACTTGATGTCCATAACTGATACTGATGGCCCTTGAGCCATTCTAACAACTAGCCATGACCTATAGCCTATAGATATCCATTTTACAAGTAATAGGTGTGCATAACCCATAACCAAGGCCATTGAACCATTATAACCATACATGCATGTCCATAACTCATATCGATGGCCCTTGAACCATTATAACTACTAGCCTTGACCAATAACCTATTGATATCCATTTTACAAGTAATAGGTGTCCGTAACCCATTACCATGGTCCTTGAACATTATAACCACTAGATGTCCATAACTGATACTGATGGCCCTTGAACCATTATAACTACTAGCCATGACCAATAGCCTATAGATATCTATTTTACAAGTAATAGGTGTTTATAACCCATAACCATGGCCCTTGAACAATTGTAACCAATAGATGTCTGTAACTGATACCGATGGCCCTTGAACCATTATAACTACTACCCATGACCTATATAGAAATCTATTTTACAAGTAATAGGTGTCCATAACCCATAGCCTAGGTCCTTGAACCATTATAACCACTAGATGTCCATATCTGATACTGATGGCCCTTGAACCATTATAACTACTAGCCATGACCAATAGCCTATAGATATCCAATTTACAAGTAATAGGTGTCCATAACCCATAACCATGGTCCTTGAACCATTATAACCACTAGATGTCCATAACTGATACTGATGGCCCTTGAACCATTATAACTACTAGCCATGACCAATAGCCTATAGATATCCATTTTACAAGTAATAGGTGTTTATAACCCATAACCATGGCCCTTGAACAATTATAACCACTAGAAGTCCGTAACAGATACCGATGGCCCTTGAACCATTATAACTACTAGCCATGACCAATAGCCTACAGATATCCAATTTACAAGTAATAGGTGTCCATAACCCATAACAATGGTCCTTGAACCATTATAACCACTAGATGTCCATAACTGATATTGGTTGCCCTTGAACCATTATAACTACTAGCCATGACCAATAGCCTATAGATATCCATTTTACAAGTAATAGGTGTCCATAACCCATAACCATGGTCCTTGAATCATTATAACCACTAGATGTCCATAACTGATACTGATGGCCCTTGAACCATTATAACTACTAGCCATGTCCAATAGCCTACAAATATCCATTTTACAAGTAATAGGTGTCCATAACCCATAACCATGGTTCTTGAACCATTATAACCACCTGATGTTCATAACTGATACTGATGGCCCTTGAACGATTATAACTACTAGTCATGACCAATAGCCTATAAATATACATTTTACAAGTAATAGGTGTCCATAACCCATAACCAAGGCCATCGAACCATTATAACCACTACATGTCCATAACTCATATCGATGGCCCTGGAACCATTATAACTACTAGCCATCACCAATAGCCTATAGATATCCATTTTAAAAGTAATAGGTGTCCATTACCCATAACAATCGTCCCTGAACCATTATAACCAATAGATGTCCATAACTGATACTGATGGCCCTTGAACCATTATAACTACTAGCCATCACAAATAGCCTATAGATATCCATTTTACAAGTAATAGGTGTCCATAACCCATAACAATGGTCCTTGAATCGTTATAACCACTAGATGTCCATAACTGATACTGATGGCCCATGAACCATTATAACTACTAGCCATGTCCAATAGCCTACAGATATCCATTTTACAAGTAATAGTTGCCCATAACCCATAACCATGGTTCTTGAACCATTATAACCACTAGATGTCCATAATTGATACTGATGGCCCTTCAACCATTATAACTACTAGCCATGACCAATAGCCTCTAGATATCCAATTTACAAGTAATAGGTGTCCATAACCCACAACCATGGTTCTTGAACCATTATAACCACTAGATGTCCATAATTAATACTGATGGCCCTTGAACCATTATAACTACTAGCCATGACCAATAGCCTATAGATATCTATTTTACTAGTAATAGGTGTCCATAACCCATAACCATGGTTCTTGAACCATTATAACCACAAGATGTTCATAACTGATACTGATGGCCCTTGAACCATTATAACTACTCGCCATGACCAATAGCCTCTAGATATCCAATTTACAAGTAATAGGTGTCCATAACCCATAACCATGGTCCTTGAATCATTATAACCACTAGATGTCCATAATTGATATTGATGGCCCTTGAACCATTATAACTACTTGCCATGTCCAATAGCCTACAGATATCCATGTTACTTGACTGGAAGAACAAGTCTCTTTCTTTTGCTGGAAGATTGCAGCTTATCCAGTCAGTCTTGAGTTTTATGCAAGTATATTGGTCTTCCATGTTTTTATTACCTAAATTTATTTCCCAGGATATTGAAAGGCTGTTAAGAGGTTCCTTTGGTGCCTTGGTGAAATGATAAAAGGAAGGGCCAAAGTTAGGTGGGATGATGTTTGTATTCCCAAATGTCATGGGGGTTTGGGTTTAAAATTATTGCATTCATGGAATAAAGCCCTAATTGCTAAGCATATCTGGAATATTTTAAGTAACAAAGAATCCCTGTGGGTTAAATGGGTACATGAGATAAGGCTTAAAAACAGAAATTTTTGGTCCTTGGCTGCCCCTGATAATATTTGTTGGAGTTGGAGAAGTATTTTGAATTGCAGAATGGAGGTTAGAGACCACTTTGTGAGTAGGATTGGTGATGGGAAGAGTACTTCAGCCTGGTTTGATAATTGGCACCCCATTGGTCCTTTGAGTAAGTTTATTACTTATAGGGATATTTATGAGGGGGGTTTGTCTGCCAATTGTTCTGTTCAGGATATTATTCAGAATGGGGAATGGAAAATCCTAGATTTTTGGTATTCTAAGTTCCCTATGGTCTTTGATACACACCCTCCTCTGATAATGGTTAATAGGGATGATAGAGTTTTATGGAAGGCTGCCAATGGGAGATGTGTTCCTTTCACTGTAGCTGAAGCTTGGAAGGCTATGAGAGAGGATGGATCCTTTGTTTTCTGGTCTAATTGGGTGTGGCTTAGCCAGAACATCCCTAGGCATTCTTTTGTTCTTTGGTTGGTTTTCCTGAAAAAACTAAACACTCAGGATAAGCTTAATAGGGATGTTCGGGCCGAAGTGGGATGTTCGGGCCGAAGTGGTGTTCGGGCCGAAGTGGTGTTCGGGCCGAAGTTCTGTGTTTGGGCCGAGGATGATGTTCGGGCCGAGGTTGAAGTTCGGGTCGAGTTCGGAGTTCGGGTCGAGGTTGAAGTTCGGGCCGAGGTTGAAGTTCGGGCCGAAAATGAAGTTCGGGCCGGGAACAGTGAAGAGTTCGGGCCGAAGTGGTATTCGGGCCGAAGTTCGGTGTTCGGGCCGAGGATGATGTTCGGCCGAGGTTGAAGTTCGGGCCGAGGTCGGACTTCGGGCTGAGGTTGAAGTTCGGGCCGAGGTTGAAGTTCGGGCCGAAAATGAAGTTCGGGCCGGGAACAGTGAAGAGTTCGGGCCGAACTTGTTCTTGGCAGTGACGATCGAACCAGCTATTTTGGTTACTCGTGGGCGTGAAACGGACACCCGAGCTGAAAGTTATGAATGTTTTAGTATAACACCTTTTGTCACACAATCTTGGGTATTGAAGAGTTCGGGCCGAAGAGGGATGTTCGAGCCGAAGTGGTGTTCGGGCCGAAGTGGGATGTTCGGGCCGAAGTGGTGTTCGGGCCGAAGTTCGGTGTTCGGGCCGAGGATGATGTTCGGGCCATGGTTGAAGTTCGGGCCGAGGTCGGAGTTCGGGCCGAGGTTGAAGTTCGGGCCGAGGTTGAAGTTCGGGCCGAAAATGAAGTTCGGGCCGGGAACAGTGAAGATTTCGGGTCGAACTTGTTCTTGGCAGTGACGAACGAACCAGCTATTTTGGTTACTCGTGGGCGTGAAACGGACACCCGAGCTGAAAGTTATGTATGTTTTAGCATAGCACCTTTTGTCACACAATCTTGGATATTGAAGAGTTCGGGCCGAAGAGGGATGTTCGGGCCGAAGTGGTGTTCGGGCCGAAGTGGGATGTTCGGGCCGAAGTGGTGTTCGGGCCGAAGTTCGGTGTTCGGGCCGAGGATGATGTTCGGGCCGAGGTTGAAGTTCGGGCCGAGGTCGGAGTTCGGGCCGAGGTTGAAGTTCGGGCCGAGGTTGAAGTTCGGGCCGAAAATGAAGTTCGGGCCGGGAAAAGTGAAGAGTTCGGGCCGAACTTGTTCTTGGCAGTGACGAACGAACCATCTATTTTGGTTACTCGTGGGCGTGAAACGGACACCCGAGCTGAAAGTTATGAATGTTTTAGTATAGCAGCTTTTGTCACAAAATCTTGGATATTGAAGTGTTCGGGCCGAAGAGGGATGTTCGGGCCGAAGTGGTGTTCGGGCCGAAGTGGGATGTTCGGGCCGAAGTGGTGTTCGGGCCGAAGTGGTGTTCCGGCCGAAGTTCGGTGTTCAGGCCGAGGATGATATTCGGGCCGAGGTTGAAGTTCGGGCCGAGGTCGGTGTTCGGGCCGAGGTTGAAGTTCGGGCCGAAAATGAAGTTCGGGCCGGGAACAGTGAAGAGTTCGGGCCGAACTTGTTCTTGGCAGTGACGAACGAACCATCTGTTTTGGTTACTCGTGGGCGTGAAACGGACACTCGAGCTGAAAGTTATGAATGTTTTAGTATAGCACCTTTTGTCACACAATATTGGATATTAAAGAGTTCGGGCCGAAGAGGGATGTTCGGGCCGAAGTGGTGTTCGGGCCGAAGTGGGATGTTCGGGCCGAAGTGGTGTTCGGGCCGAAGTGGTGTTCGGGACGAAGTTCGGTGTTCAGGCCGAGGATGATGTTCGGGCCGAGGTTGAAGTTCCGGCCGAGGTCGGAGTTCGGGCCGAGGTTGAAGTTCGGGCCGATGTTGAAGTTCGGGCCGAAAATGAAGTTCGGGCCGGGAACAGAGAAGAGTTCGGTCCGAACTTGTTCTTGGCAGTGACGAACGAACCAACTATTTTGGTTACTCGTGGGCGTGAAACGGACACCCGTGCTGAAAGTTATGAATGTTTTAGTATAGCACCTTTTGTCATACAATCTTGGATATTGAAGAGTTCGGGCCGAAGATAGATATCCATTTTACAAGTAATAGGTGTCCATACCCCATAACCATGGTCCTTGAACCATTATAACCACCAGATGTCCATAACTGATACTGATGGCCCTTGAACCATTATAACTACTAGCCATGACCAATAGCCTACAGATATTCATTTTACAAATAATAGGTGTCCATAACCCATAACCATGGTCCTTGAACCATTATAACCACTAGATGTCCATAACTGATACTGATGGCCCTTGAACCATTATAACTAATAGCCATGACCAATAGCCTATAGATATGCATTTTACAAGTAATAGGTGTCCATAACCCATAACCATGGTCCTTGAACCATTTAACCACTAGATATCCATAACTGATATTGATGGCCCTTGAACCATTATAACTACTAGCCATGACCAATAGCCTATAGATAACCATTTTACAAGTAATAGGTGTGCATAACCATAACCAAGGATATTGAACCATTATAACCTCTACATGCACGTCCATAACTCATATCGATGGCCCATGAACCATTATAACTACTAGCCATGACCAATAGCCTATAGTTATCCATTTTACAAGTAATAGGTGTCCATAACCCATAACAATGGTCCTTGAACATTATAACCACTAGATGTCCATAAATGATATTGATGTCCCTTAAACCATTATAACTACTAGCCATGACCAATAGCCTATAGATATCCATTTTACATGTAATAGGTGTACATAAACCATAACCTAGGCCATTAAACCATTATAACCACTACATGCAGGTCCACAACTCATATCGACGGCCCTTGAACCATTATAACTACTTGCCATGAGTAATAGCCTATAGATATCCATTTTACAAGTAATAGGTGTCCATAACCCATAACCATGGTCGTTGAACTTTATAACCACTAGATGTCCATAACTGATACCGATGGCCCTTAAACCATTATAACTACTAGGCATGACCAATAGCCTATAGATATCCATTTTACAAGTAATAGGTGTACATAACCCATAACCAAGGCGATTGAACCATTATAACCACTAGATGTCCATAACTGATACTGATGGCCCTTGAACCATTATAACTACTAGCCATGACCAATAGCCTATAGATATCCATTTTACAAGTAATAGGTGTCCATAACCCGTAACCATGGTCCTTGAACATTATAACCACTAGATGTCCATAACTGATACTGATGGCCCTTGAACCATTATAACTACTAGGCATGTCCAATAGCATATAGATATCCATTTTACAAGTAATGGGTGTCCATAACCCATAACCATGGTCCTCGAACCATTATAACCACTAGATGTCCATAACTGATACTGATGGCCCTTGAACCATTATAACTACTAGCCATGACCAATAGCCTATAGATATCCGTTTTACAAGTAATAGGTGTGTATAACCCATAACCAAGGCCATTGAACTATTATAACCACTACATGCATGTCCATGACTCATATCGATGGCCCTTGAACCATTATAACTACTAGCCATGACCAATAGCCTATATTTATCCATTTTACAAGTAATATGTGTCCATAACCCATAACAATGGTCCTTGAACATTATAACCACTAAATGTCCATAACTGATACTGATGTCCCTTAAACCATTATAACTACTAGCCATGACCAATAGCCTAGAGATATCCATTTTACAAGTAATAGGTGTGTATAACCCATAGCCACGGCCATTGAACCATTATAACCACTACATGCATGTCCATGACTCATATCGATGGCCCTTGAACCATTATAACTACTAGCCATGACCAATAGCCTATATTTATCCATTTTACAAGTAATAGGTGTCCATAACCCATAACAATGGTCCTTGAACGTTATAACCACTAGATGTCCATAACTGATACTGATGTCCCTTAAACCTTTATAACTACTAGCCATGACCAATAGCCTAGAGATATCCATTTTACAAGTAATAGGTGTATATAACCCATAACCAAGGCCATTTAACCATTATATCCACTACATGCATGTCCATAACTCATATCGATGGCCCTTGAACCATTATAACTACTAGCCATGACCAATAGCCTATAGATATCATTTTACAAGTAATAGGTGTCCATAACCCATAACAATGGTCCTTGAACATTATAACTACTAGATGTCCATAACTGATACTCATGTCCCTTAAACCATTATAACTACTAGCGATGACCAATAGCCTATAGATATCCATTTTACAAGTAATAGGTGTACATAACCCGTTACCAAGGCCATTGAACCATTATATCCACTACATGCATGTCCATAACTCATATCGATGGCCCTTGAACCATTATAACTACTAGCCATGACTAATAGCCTATATTTATCCATTTTACAAGTAATATGTGTCCATAACCCATAACAATGGTCCTTGAACATTATAACCACTAGATGTCCATAACTGATACTGATATCCCTTTAACCATTATAACTACTAGCCATGACCAATAGCCTAGAGATATCCATTTTACAAGTAATAGGTGTATATAACCCATAACCAAGGCCATTTAACCAGTATATCCACTACATGCATGTCCATAACTCATATCGATGGCCCTTGAACCATTATAACTACTAGCCATGACCAATAGCCTATAGATATCATTTTACAAGTAATAGGTGTCCATAACCCATAACCATGGTCCTTGAACATTATAACAACTAGATGTCCATAACTGATACTGATGGCCCTTAAACCATTATAACTACTAGGCATGACCAATAGCCTATAGATATCCATTTTTCAAGTAATAGGTGTCCATAACCCATAACCAAGGTCCTTGAACCATTATAACTACTAGATGTTCATAACTGATACTGATGGCCCTTGCACCATTATAACTACTAGCCATGACCAATAGCCTATAGATATCCATTTTACAAGTAATAGGTGCCCATAACCCATAACCATGGTCCTTGAACTATTATAACCACTAGATGTCCATAACTGATACTGACGGCCCTTGAAACATTATAACTACTAGCCATGACCAATAGCCTATAGATATCCATTTTACAAGTAATAGGTGTGTATAACCCATAACCAAGGCCATTGAACCATTATAACCACTAGATGTTCATAACTGATACTGATGCCCCTTGAACCATTATAACTACTAGCCATGACCTATTATAGATATCCATTTTACAAGTAATAGGTGTCCATAACCCATAACCATGGTCCTTGAACCATTATAACCACTAGATGTCCATAACTGATATTGATGGCCCTTGAACCATTATAACTACTAACCATGGCCAATAGCCTATAGATATCCATTTTACAAGAAATAGGTGTTCATAACCCATAACCAAGGCCATTGAACCATTATAACGGCTACATGCATGTCCATAACTCATATCGATGGCCCTTGAACCATTATTACTACTAGCCATGACCAATAGCCTATATTTATCCATTTTACAAGTAATAGGTGTCCATAACCCATAACAATGGTCCTTGAACATTATAACTACTAGATGTCCATAACTGATACTCATGTCCCTTAAACCATTATAACTACTAGCGATGACCAATAGCCTATAGATATCCATTTTACAAGTAATAGGTGTACATAACCCGTTACCGAGGCCATTGAACCATTATATCCACTACATGCATGTCCATAACTCATATCGATGGCCCTTGAACCATTATAATTACTAGCCATGACCAATAGCCTATAGATATCCATTTTACAAGTAATAGGTGTCCATAACCCATAACCATGGTCCTTGAACATTATAACCACTAGATGTCCATAACTGATACTGATGGCCCTTAAACCATTATAACTACTAGGCATGATCAATAGCCTATAGATATCCATTTTACAGGTAGTAGGTGTCCATAACCCATAACCAAGGTCCTTGAACCATTATAACTACTAGATGTCCATAACTGATACTGATGGCCCTTGCACCATTATAACTACAAGCCATGACCAATAGCCTATAGATATCCATTTTACTAGTAATAGGTGTCCATAACCCATAACCATGGTCATTGAACTATTATAACCACTAGAAGTCCATAACTGATACTGATGGCCCTTGAACCATTATAACTACTAACCATGACCAATAGCCTATAGATATCCATTTTACAAGTAATAGGTGTGTATAACCCATAACCAAGGCCATTGAACCATTATAACCACTAGATGTTCATAACTGATACTGATGCCCCTTGAACCATTATAACTACTAGCCATGACCTATTATAGATATCTATTTTACAAGTAATAAGTGTCCATAACCCATAACCATTGTCCTTGAACCATTATAACCACTAGATGCCCATAATTGATATTGATGGCCCTTGAACCATTATAACTACTAACCATGGCCAATAGCCTATAGATATCCATTTTACAAGTAATAGGTGTGCATAACCCATAACCAAGGCCATTGAACCATTATAACGACTACATGCATGTCCGTAACTCATATCGATGGCCCTTGAACCATTATTACTACTAGCCATGACCAATAGCCTATATTTATCCATTTTACAAGTAATAGGTGTCCATAACCCATAACAATGGTGCTTGAACATTATAACCACTAGATGTCCATAACTGATACTGATGTCCCTTAAACCATTATAACTACTAGCCATTACCAATAGCCAATAGATATCCATTTTACAAGTAATAGGTGTGCATAACCCATAACCAAGGCCATTGAACCATTATAACCACTACATGCATGTCCATGACTCATATCGATGGCCCTTGAACCATTATAACTACTAGCCATGACCAATAGCCTATATTTATCCATTTTACAAGTAATATGTGTCCATAACCCATAACAATGGTCCTTGAACATTATAACCACTAGATGTCCATAACTGATACTGATGTCCTTTAAACCATTATAACTACTAGCCATGACCAATAGCCTAGAGATATCCATTTTACAAGTAATAGGTGTGTATAACCCATAACCAAGGTCATTTAACCATTATAACCACTACATGCATGTCCATGACTCATATCGATGGCCCTTGAACCATTATAACTACTAGCCATGACCAATAGCCTATATTTATCCATTTTACAAGTAATAGGTGTCCATAACCCATAACAATGGTCCTTGAACATTATAACCACTAGATGTCCATAACTGATACTGATGTCCCTTAAACCATTATAACTACTAGCCATTACCAATAGCCAATAGATATCCATTTTACAAGTAATAGGTGTGCATAACCCATAACCAAGGCCATTGAACCATTATAACCACTACATGCATGTCCATGACTCATATCGATGGCCCTTGAACCATTATAACTACTAGCCATGACTAATAGCCTATATTTATCCATTTTACAAGTAATATGTGTCCATAACCCATAACAATGGTCCTTGAACATTATAACCACTAGATGTCCATAACTGATACTGATATCCCTTAAACCATTATAACTACTAGCCATGACCAATAGCCTAGAGATATCCATTTTACAAGTAATACGTGTACATAACCCATAACCAAGGCCATTTAACCATTATATCCACTACATGCATGTCCATAACTCATATCGATGGCCCTTGAACCATTATAACTACTAGCCATGACCAATAGCCTACAGATATCCATTTTACAAGTAATAGGTGTCCATAACCCATAACCATGGTCCTTGAACATTATAACCACTAGATGTCCATAACTGATACTGATGGCCCTTAAACCATTATAACTACTAGGCATGATCAATAGCCTATAGATATCCATTTTACAGGTAGTAGGTGTCCATAACCCATAACCAAGGTCCTTGAACCATTATAACTACTAGATGTCCATAACTGATACTGATGGCCCTTGCACCATTATAACTACTAGCCATGACCAATAGCCTATAGATATCCATTTTACTAGTAATAGGTGTCCATAACCCATAACCATGGTCATTGAACTATTATAACCACTAGAAGTCCATAACTGATACTGATGGCCCTTGAACCATTATAACTACTAACCATGACCAATAGCCTATAGATATCCATTTTACAAGTAATAGGTGTGTATAACCCATAACCAAGGCCATTGAACCATTATAACCACTAGATGTTCATAACTGATACTGATGCCCCTTGAACCATTATAACTACTAGCCATGACCTGTTATAGATATCCATTTTACAAGTAATAAGTGTCCATAGCCCATAACCATGGTCCTTGAACCATTATAACCACTAGATGCCCATAATTGATATTGATGGCCCTTGAACCATTATAACTACTAACCATGGCCAATAGCCTATAGATATTCATTTTACAAGTAATAGGTGTGCATAACCCATAACCAAGGCCATTGAACCATTATAACGACTACATGCATGTCCATAACTCATATCGATGGCCCTTAAACCATTATTACTACTAGCCATGACCAATAGCCTATATTTATCCATTTTACAAGTAATAGGTGTCCATAACCCATAACAATGGTCCTTGAACATTATAACCACTAGATGTCCATAACTGATACTGATGTCCCTTAAACCATTATAACTACTAGCCATTACCAATAGCCAATAGATATCCATTTTACAAGTAATAGGTGTGCATAACCCATAACCAAGGCCATTGAACCATTATAACCACTACATGCTTGTCCATGACTCATATCGATGGCCCTTGAACCATTATAACTACTAGCCATGACCAATAGCCTATATTTATCCATTTTACAAGTAATATGTGTCCATAACCCATAACAATGGTCCTTGAACATTATAACCACTAGATGTCCATAACTGATACTGATGTCCCTTAAACCATTATAACTACTAGCCATGACCAATAGCCTAGAGATATCCATTTTACAAGTAATAGGTGTGTATAACCCATAACCAAGGCCATTTAACCATTATAACCCCTACATGCATGTCCATGACTCATATCGATGGCCCTTGAACCATTATAACTACTAGCCATGACTAATAGCCTATATTTATCCATTTTACAAGTAATATGTGTCCATAACCCATAACAATGGTCCTTGAACATTATAACCACTAGATGTCCATAACTGATACTGATATCCCTTAAACCATTATAACTACTAGCCATGACCAATAGCCTAGAGATATCCATTTTACAAGTAATAGGTGTATATAACCCATAACCAAGGCCATTTAACCATTATATCCACTACATGCATGTCCATAACTCATATCGATGGCCCTTGAACCATTATAACTACTAGCCATGACCAATAGCCTATAGATATCATTTTACAAGTAATAGGTGTCCATAACCCATAACCATGGTCCTTGAACATTATAACAACTAGATGTCCATAACTGATACTGATGGCCCTTAAACCATTATAACTACTAGGCATGACCAATAGCCTATAGATATCCATTTTTCAAGTAATAGGTGTCCATAACCCATAACCAAGGTCCTTGAACCATTATAACTACTAGATGTCCATAACTGATACTGATGGCCCTTGCACCATTATAACTACTAGCCATGACCAATAGCCTATAGATATCCATTTTACAAGTAATAGGTGTCCATAACCCATAACCATGGTCCTTGAACTATTATAACCACTAGATGTCCATAACTGATACTGATGGCCCTTGAAACATTATAACTACTAGCCATGACCAATAGCCTATAGATATCCATTTTACAAGTAATAGGTGTGTATAACCCATAACCAAGGCCATTGAACCATTATAACCACTAGATGTTCATAACTGATACTGATGCCCCTTGAACCATTATAACTACTAGCCATGACCTATTATAGATATCCATTTTACAAGTAATAGGTGTCCATAACCCATAACCATGGTCCTTGAACCATTATAACCACTAGATGTCCATAACTGATATTGATGGCCCTTGAACCATTATAACTACTAACCATGGCCAATAGCCTATAGATATCCATTCTACAAGTAATAGGTGAGCATAACCCATAACCAAGTCCATTGAACCATTATAACGACTACATGCATGTCCATAACTCATATCGATGGCCCTTGAACCATTATTACTACTAGCCATGTCCAATAGCCTATATTTATCCATTTTACAAGTAATAGGTGTCCATAACCCATAACAATGGTCCTTGAACATTATAACCACTAGATGTCCATAACTGATACTCATGTCCCGTAAACCATTATAACTACTAGCGATGACCAATAGCCTATAGATATCCATTTTACAAGTAATAGGTGTACATAACCCGTTACCAAGGCCATTGAACCATTATATCCAATACATGCATGTCCATAACTCATATCGATGGCGGCCGAAGTGGTGTTCGGGCCGAAGTGGTGTTCGGGCCGAAGTGGTGTTCGGGCCGAAGTTCGGTGTTCGGGCCGAGGATGATGTTCGGGCCGAGGTTGAAGTTCGGGTCGAGGTCGGAGTTCGGGTCGAGGTTGAAGTTCGGGCTGAAAATGAAGTTCAGGCTGGGAACAGTGAAGAGTTCGGGCCGAACTTGTTCTTGGCAGTGACGAACGAACCAGCTATTTTGGTTACTCGTGGGCGTGAAACGGACACCCGAGCTGAAAGTTATGAATGTTTTAGTATAGCACCTTTTGTCACACCATCTTGGATTTTGAAAAGTTCGGGCCGAAGAGGGATGTGCGGGACGAAGTGGTGTTTGGGCCGAAGTGGGATGTTCGGGCCGAAGTGGTGTTCGGGCCGAAGTGGTGTTCGGGCCGAAGTTCGGTGTTCGGGCCGAGGATGATGTTCGGGCCGAGGTTGAAGTTCGGGTCGAGGTCGGAGTTCGGGCCTAGGTTAAAGTACGGGCCGAGGTTGAAGTTCGTGCGGATAATGAAGTTCGGGCCGGGAACAGTGAAGAGTTCGGGCCGAACTTGTTCTTGGCATTGACGAACGAACCAGCTATTTTGGTTACTCGTGGGCGTGAAACGGACACTCGAGCTGAAAGTTATGAATGTTTTAGTATAACACCTTTTGTCACACCATCTTGGATATTGAAAAGTTCGGGCCGAAGAGGGATGTTCGGGCCGAACTGGTGTTCGGGCCGAAGTGGGATGTTCGGGCCGAAGTGGTGTTCGGGCCGAAGTTCGGTGTTCGGGCCGAGGATGTTGTTCGGGCCGAGGTTGAAGTTAGGGCCGAGGTCGGAGTTCGGGCCGAGGTTAAAGTTCGGGCCGAGGTTGAAGTTCGTGCCGAAAATGAAGTTCGGGCCGGGAACAGTGAAGAGTTCGGGCCGAACTTGTTCTTGGCAGTGACGAACGAACCATCTATTTTGGTTACTCGTGGGCGTGAAACGGACACTCGAGCTGAAAGTTATGAATGTTTTAGTATAGCACCTTTTGTCACACAATCTTGGATATTGAAGAGTTCGGGCCGAAGAGGGATCTTCGGGCCGAAGTGGTGTTCGGGCCGAAGTGGGATGTTCGGGCCGAAGTGGTGTTCGGGCCGAAGTTCGGTGTTCGGGCCGAGGATGATGTTCGGGCCGAGGTTGAAGTTCGGGCCGAGGTCGGAGTTCGGGCCGAGGTTGAAGTTCGGGCCGAGGTTGAAGTTCGGGCCGAAAATGATGTTCGGGCCGGGAACAGTGAAGAGTTCGGGCCGAACTTGTTCTTGGCAGTGACGAACGAACCATCTATTTTGGTTACTCGTGGGCGTGAAACGGACACCCGAGCTGAAAGTTATGAATGTTTTAGTATAGCACCTTTTGTCACACAATCTTGGATATTGAAGAGTTCGGGCCGAAGAGGGATGTTCGGGCCGAAGTGGTGTTCGGGCCGAAGTGGGATGTTCGGGCCGAAGTGGTGTTCGGGCCGAAGTTCGGTGTTCAGGCCGAGGATGATGTTCGGGCCGAGGTTGAAGTTCGGGCCGAGGTCGTTGTTCGGGCCGAGGTTGAAGTTCGGGCCGAAAATGAAGTTCGGGCCGGGAACAGTGAAGAGTTCGGGCCGAATTTGTTCTTGGCAGTGACGAACGAACCAGCTATTTTGGTTACTCGTGGGCGTGAAACGGACACCCGAGCTGAAAGTTATGAATGTTTTAGTATGGCACATTTTGTCACACAATCTTGGATATTGAAGAGTTCGGGCCGAAGAGGGATGTTCGGGCCGAAGTGGTGTTCGGGCCGAAGTGGGATGTTCGGGCTGAAGTGGTGTTCGGGCCAAAGTGGTGTTCGGGCCGAAGTTCGGTGTTCGGGCCGAGGATGATGTTTGGGCCGAGGTTGAAGTTCGGGCCGAGGTAGGAGTTCGGGCCGAGGTTGAAGTTTGGGCCGAGGTTGAAGTTCGGGCCGAAAATGAAGTTCGAGCCGAGAACAGTGAAGAGTTCGGGCCGAACTTGTTCTTGGCCTTGACGAACGAACCAACTATTTTGGTTACTCGTGGGCGTGAAACGGACATTCTAGCTGAAAGTTATGAATGTTTTAGTATAGCACCTTTTGTCACACAATCTTGGATATTGAAGAGTTCGGGCCGAAGAGGGATGTTCGGGCCGAAGTGGTGTTCGGGCCGAAGTGGGATGTTCGGGCCGAAGTGGTGTTCGGGCCGAAGTGGTGTTCGGGACGAAGTTCGGTGTTCGGGCCAAGGATGATGTTTGGGCAGAGGTTGAAGTTCGGGCCGAGGTTGAAGTTCTGGCCGAGGTTGAAGTTCGGGCTGAAAATGAAGTTCGGGCCGGGAACAGTGAAGAGTTCGGGCCGAACTTGTTCTTGGCAATGACGAACGAACCATCTATTTTGGTTACTCGTGGGCGTGAAACGGACACCCGAGCTGAAAGTTATGAATGTTTTAGTATAGCACCTTTTGTCACACAATCTTGGATATTGAAGAGTTCGGGCCGAAGAGGGATGCTCGGGCCGAAGTGGTGTTCGGGTCGAAGTGGGATGTTCGGGCCGAAGTGGTGTTCGGGCAGAAGTGGTGTTCGGGACGAAGTTCGGTGTTCGGACCGAGGATGATGTTCGGGCCGAGGTTGAAGTTCGGGCCGAGGTCGGAGTTCGGGCCGAGGTTGAAGTTCGGGCCGAGGTTGAAGTTCGGGTCGAAAATGAAGTTCGGGCCGGGAACAGAGAAGAGTTCGGTACGAACTTGTTCTTGGCAGTGACGAACGAACCAGCTATTTTGGTTACTCGTGGGCGTGAAACGGACACCCGAGCTGAAAGTTATGAATGTTTTAGTGTAGCACCTTTTGTCATACAATTTTGGATGTTGAATAGTTCGGGCCGAAGAGGGATGTTCGGGCCGAAGTGGTGTTCGGGCCGAAGTTCGGTGTTCGGGCCGAGGATGATGTTCGGGCCGAGGTTGAAGTTCGGGCAGAAGTTCGGTGTTCGGGCCGAGGATGATGTACGGGCCGAGGTTGAATTTCTGGCCGAAAATGAAGTTAGGGCCGGGAACAGTGAAGAGTTCGGGCTGAACTTGTTCTTGGCAGTGACGAACGAACCAGCTATTTTGGTTACTCGTGGGCATGAAACGGTCACCCGAGCTGAAAGTTATGAATGTTTTAGTATAGCACCTTTTGTCACACAATCTTGGATATTGAAGAGTTCGGGCCGAAGAGGGATGTTCGGGTCGAAGTGGTGTTCAGGTCGAAGTGGTGTTCGGGCCGAAGTGGTGTTCGGGCCGAAGTGGTGTTCGGACCGAAGTTCGGTGTTCGGGCCAAGGATGATGTTCGGGCCGAGGTTGAAGTTCGGGTCGAGGTCGGAGTTCGGGTCGAGGTTGAAGTTCGGGCCGAGGTTGAAGTTCGGGCCGAAAATGAAGTTCAGGCTGGGAACAGTGAAGAGTTCGGGTCGAACTTGTTCTTGGCAGTGACGAACGAACCAGCTATTTGGGTTACTAGTGGGCGTGAAACGGACACCCGAGCTGAAAGTTATGAATGTTTTAGTATAGCACCTTTTGTCACACCATCTTTGATTTTGAAAAGTTCGGGCCGAAGAGGGATGTGCGGGCCGAAGGTGTTCGGGCCGAAGTGGGATGTTCGGGCCGTAGTGGTGTTCGGGCCGAAGTGGTGTTCGGGCCGAAGTTCGGTGTTCGGGCCGAGGATGATGTTCGGGCCGAGGTTGAAGTTCGGGCCGAGGTCGGAGTTCGGGCCGAGGTTAAAGTTCGGGCCGAGGTTGAAGTTCGTGCGGAAAATGAAGTTCGGGCCGGGAACAGTGAAGAGTTCGGGCCGAACTTGTTCTTGGCAGTGACGAACGAACCAGCTATTTTGGTTACTCGTGGGCGTGAAACGGACACTCGAGCTGAAAGTTATGAATGTTTTAGTATAGCACCTTTTGTCACACCATCTTGGATATTGAAAAGTTCGGGCCGAAGAGGGATGTTCGGGCCGAACTGGTGTTCGGGCCGAAGTGGGATGTTCGGGCCGAAGTGGTGTTCGGGCCGAAGTTCGGTGTTCGGGCCGAGGATGTTGTTCGGGCCGAGGTTGAAGTTCGGGCCGAGGTCGGAGTTCGGGCCGAGGTTAAAGTTCGGGCCGAGGTTGAAGTTCGTGCCGAAAATGAAGTTCGGGCCGGGAACAGTGAAGAGTTCGGGCCGAACTTGTTCTTGGCAGTGACGAACGAACCAACTATTTTGGTTACTCGTGGGCGTGAAACGGACGCTCGAGCTGAAAGTTATGAATGTTTTAGTATAGCACCTTTTGTCACACAATCTTGGATATTGAAGAGTTCGGGCCGAAGAGGGATGTTCGGGCCGAAGTGGTGTTCGGGCCGAAGTGGGATGTTCGGGCCGAAGTGGTGTTCGGGCCCAAGTTCGGTGTTCGGGCCGAGGATGATGTTCGGGCCGAGGTTGAAGTTCGGGCCGAGGTCGTAGTTCGGGACGAGGTTGAAGTTCGGGCCGAGGTTGAAGTTCGGGCCGAAATTGAAGTTCGGGCCGGGAACAGTGAAGAGTTCGGGCCGAACTTGTTCTTGGCAGTGACGAACGAACCATCTATTTTGGTTACTCGTGGGCGTGAAACGGACACCCGAGCTGAAAGTTATGAATGTTTTAGTATAGCACCTTTTGTCACACAATCTTGGATATTGAAGAGTTCGGGCCGAAGAGGGATGTTCGGGCCGAAGTGGTGTTCGGGCCGAAGTGGGATGTTCGGGCCGAAGTGGTGTTCGGGCCGAAGTGGTGTTCGGGCCGAAGTTCGGTGTTCGGGCCGAGGATGATGTTCGGGCCGAGGTTGAAGTTCGGCCCGAGGTCGGAGTTCGGGCCGAGGTTAAAGTTCAGGCCGAGGTTGAAGTTCGTGCCGAAAATGAAGTTCGGGCCGGGAACAGCGAAGAGTTCGGGCCGAACTTGTTCTTGGCAGTGACGAACGAACCAGCTATTTTGGTTACTCGTGGGCGTGAAACGGACACTCGAGCTGAAAGTTATGAATGTTTTAGTATAGCACCTTTTGTCACACAATCTTGGATATTGAAGAGTTCGGGCCGAAGAGGGATGTTCAGGCCGAAGTGGTGTTCGGGCCGAAGTGGTGTTCGGGCCGAAGTGGTGTTCGGGCCGAAGTTCGGTGTTCGGGCCGAGGATGATGTTCGGGCCGAGGTTGAAGTTCGGGTCGAGGTCGGAGTTCGGGCCGAGGTTGAAGTTCGGGCCGAAAATGAAGTTCAGGCTGGGAACAGTGAAGAGTTCGGGCCGAACTTGTTCTTGGCAGTGACGAACGAACCATCTATTTTGGTTACTTGTGGGCGTGAAACGGACACCCGAGCTGAATGTTATGAATGTTTTAGTATAGCACCTTTTGTCACACCATCTTGGATTTTGAAAAGTTCGGGCCGAAGAGGGATGTGCGGGCCGAAGTGGTGTTCGGGCCGAAGTGGGATGTTCGGGCCGAAATGGTGTTCGGGCCGAAGTTCGGTGATCGGGCCGAGGATGATGTTCGGGCCGAGGTTGAAGTTCGGGCCGAGGTCGGAGTTCGGGCCGAGGTTAAAGTTCGGGCCGAGGTTGAAGTTCGTGCGGAAAATGAAGTTCGGGCCGGGAACAGTGAAGAGTTCGGGCCGAACTTGTTCTTGGCAGTGACGAACGAACCAACTATTTTGGTTACTCGTGGGCGTGAAACGGACACCCGAGCTGAAAGTTATGAATGTTTTAGTATAGCACCTTTTGTCACACCATCTTGGATTTTGAAAAGTTCGGGCCGAAGAGGGATGTGCGGGCCGAAGGTGTTCGGGCCGAAGTGGGATGTTCGGGCCGAAGTGGTGTTCGGGCCGAAGTGGTGTTCGGGCCGAAGTTCGGTGTTCGGTCCGAGGATGATGTTCGGGCCGAGGTTGAAGTTCGGGCCGAGGTTGAAGTTCGGGCCCAGGTCGGAGTTCGGGCCGAGGTTAAAGTTCGGGCCGAGGTTGAAGTTCGTGCGGAAAATGAAGTTCGGGCCGGGAACAGTGAAGAGTTCGGGCCGAACTTGTTCTTGGCAGTGACGAACGAACCAGCTATTTTGGTTACTCGTGGGCGTGAAACGGACACTCGAGCTGAAAGTTATGAATGTTTTAGTATAGCACCTTTTGTCACACCATCTTGGATATTGAAAAGTTCGGGCCGAAGAGGGATGTTCGGGCCGAACTGGTGTTCGGGCCGAAGTGGGATGTTCGGGCCGAAGTGGTGTTCAGGCCGAAGTGGTGTTCGGGCCGAAGTTCGGTGTTCGGGCCGAGGATGTTGTTCGGGCCGAGGTTGAAGTTCGGGCCGAGGTCGGAGTTCAGGCCGAGGTTAAAGTTCGGGCCGAGGTTGAAGTTCGTGCCGAAAATGAAGTTCGGGCCGGGAACAGTGAACAGTTCAGGCCGAACTTGTTCTTGGCAGTGACGAACGAACCAGCTATTTTGGTTACTCGTGGGCGTGAAACGGACGCTCGAGCTGAAAGTTATGAATGTTTTAGTATAGCACATTTTGTCACACAATCTTGGATATTGAAGAGTTCGGGCCGAAGAGGGATGTTCGGGCCGAAGTGGTGTTCGGGCCGAAGTGGGATGTTCGGGCCGAAGTGGTGTTCGGGCCAAAGTTCGGTGTTTGGGCCGAGGATGATGTTCGGGCCGAGGTCGTAGTTCGGGCCGAGGTTGAAGTTCGGGCCGAGGTTGAAGTTCGGGCCGAAAATGAAGTTCGGGCCGGGAACAGTGAAGAGTTCGGGCCGGGAACAGTGAAGAGTTCGGGCCGAACTTGTTCTTGGCAGTGACGAACGAACCAACTATTTTGGTTACTCGTGGGCGTGAAACGGACACTCGAGCTGAAAGTTATGAATGTTTTAGTTTAGCACCTTTTGTCACACAATCTTGGATATGAAGAGTTCGGGCCGAAGAGGGATGGTCAGGCCGAAGTGGTGTTCAGGCCGATGTGGTGTTCGGGCCGAAGTGGTGTTCGGGCCGAAGTTCGGTGTTCGGGCCGAGGATGATGTTAGGGCCGAGGTTGAAGTTCGGGTCGAGGTCGGAGTTCGGGTCGAGGTTGAAGTTCGGGCCGAGGTTGAAGTTCGGGCCGAAAATGAAGTTCAGGCTGGGAACAGTGAAGAGTTCGGGCCGAACTTGTTCATGGCAGTGACGAACGAACCAGCTATTTTGGTTACTCGTGGGCGTGAAACGGACACCCGAGCTGAATGTTATGAATGTTTTAGTATAGCACCTTTTGTCACACCATCTTGGACTTTGAAAAGTTCGGGCCGAAGAGGGATGTGCGGGCCGAAGTTGTGTTCGGGCCGAAGTGGGATGTTCGGGCCGAAGTGGTGTTCGGGCCGAAGTGGTGTTCGGGCCGAAGTTCGGTGTTCGGGCCGAGGATGATGTTCGGGCCGAGGTTGAAGTTCGGGCCGAGGTCGGAGTTCGGGCCGAGGTTAAAGTTCGGGCCGAGGTTGAAGTTCGTGCGGAAAATGAAGTTCGGGCCGGGAAAAGTGAAGAGTTCGGGCCGAACTTGTTCTTGGCAGTGACGAACGAACCAGCTATTTTGGTTACTCGTGGGCGTGAAACGGACACCCGAGCTGAAAGTTATGAATGTTTTAGTATAGCACCTTTTGTCACACCATCTTGGATATTGAAGAGTTCGGGCCAAAAATGTATGTTCGGGCCGAAGTGGTGTTCGGGCCGAAGTGGGATGTTCGGGCCGAAGTGGTGTTCGGGCCGAAGTGGTGTTCGGGCCGAAGTTCGGTGTTCGGGCCGAGGATGATGTTCGGGCCGAGGTTGAAGTTTGGGCCGAGGTCGGAGTTCGGCCCGAGGTTGAAGTTTGGGCCGAGGTTGAAGTTTGGGCCGAAAATGAAGTTCGGGCCGGGAACAGTGAAGAGTTCGGGCCGAACTTATTCTTGGCAGTGACAACCGAAGCAGCTATTTTGGTTACTCGTGGGCGTGAAACGGACACCCGAGCTGAAAGTTATGAATGTTTTAGTATAGCACCTTTTGTCACACAATCTTGGATATTGAAGAGTTCGGGCCGAAGTGGTGTCCGGGCCGAAGTGGGATGTTCGGGCCGAAGTGGTGTTCGGGCCGAAGTTCGGTGTTCGGGCCGAGGATGAAGTTCGGGCCGTGGTTGAAGTTCGGGCCGAGGTCGGAGTTCGGGCCGAGGTTGAATTTTGGGCCGTGGTTGAAGTTCGGGCCGAAAATGAAGTTCGGGCCGGGAACAGTGAAGAGTTCGGGCCGAACTTGTTCTTGCCAGTGATGAACGAACCAGCTATTTTGGTTACTCGTGGGCGTGAAACGGACACCCGAGCTGAAAGTTATGAATGTTTAAGTATACCACCTTTTGTCACACAATCTTGGATATTGAAGAGTTCGGGCCGAAGAGGGATGTTCGGGCCGAAGTGGTGTTCGGGCCGAAGTGGGATGTTCGGGCCGAAGTGGTGTTCGGGCCGAAGTTCGGTGTTCGGGCCGAGGATGATGTTCGGGCCGAAGTGGTGTTCGGGCCGAAGTGGTGTTCGGGCCGAAGTGGGATGTTCGGGCCGAAGTGGTGTTCGGGCCGAAGTTCGGTGTTCGGGCCGAGGATGATGTTCGGGCCGAAGTTCGGTGTTCGGGCCGAGGATGAAGTTCGGGCCGTGGTTGAAGTTCGGGCCGAGGTCGGAGTTCGGGCCGAGGTTGAATTTCGGGCCGTGGTTGAAGTTCGGGCCGAAAATGAAGTTCGGGCCGGGAACAGTGAAGAGTTCGGGCCGAACTTGTTCTTGGCATTGACGAACGAACCAGCTATTTTGGTTACTCGTGGGCGTGAAACGGACACCCGAGCTGAAAGTTATGAATGTTTTAGTATAGCACCTTTGTCACACAATCTTGGATATTTAAGAGTTCGGGCCGAAGAGGGATGTTCGGGCCGAAGTGGTGTCCGGGCCGAAGTGGGATGTTCGGGCCGAAGTGGTGTTCGGGTCGAAGTTCGGTGTTCGGGCCGAGGATGATGTTCGGGCCGTGGTTGAAGTTCGGGCCGACGTCGGAGTTCGGGTCGAGGTTGAAGTTCGGGCCGAGGTTGAAGTTCGGGCGGAAAATGAAGTTCAGGGCGGGAACAGTGAAGAGTTCGGGCCGAACTTGTTCTTGGCAGTGACGAACGAACCAGCTATTTTGGTTACTCATGGGCGTGAAACGGACACCCGAGCTGAAAGTTATGAATGTTTTAGTATAGCACCTTTTGTCACACAATCTTGGATATTGAAGAGTTCGGGCCGAAGAGGGATGTTCGGGCCGAGGTGGTGTTCGGGCCGAAGTGGGATGTTCGGGCCGAAGTGGTGTTCGGGTAGAAGTTCGGTGTTCGGGCCGAGGATGATGTTCGGGCCGAGGTTGAAGTTCGGGCCGAGGTCCGAGTTCGGGCAGAGGTTGAAGTTCGGGCCGAAAATGAAGTTCGGGCCGGGAACAGTGAAGAGTTCGGGCCGAACTTGTTCTTGGCAGTGACGAACGAACCATTTATTTTGGTTACTCGTGGGCGTGAAACGGACACCCGAGCTGAAAGTTATGAATGTTTTAGTATAGCACCTTTTGTCACACAATCTTGGATATTGAAGAGTTCGGGCCGAAGAGGGATGTTCGGGCCGAAGTGGTGTTCGGGCAGAAGTGGGATGTTCGGGCCGAAGTGGTGTTCGGGCCGAAGTGGTGTTCGGGACGAAGTTCGGTGTTCGAGCCGAGGATGATGTTCGGGCCGAGGTTGATGTCCGGGCCGAGGTCGGAGTTCGGGCCGAGGTTGAAGTTCGGGCCGAGGATGAAGTTCGGGCCGAGGATGAAGTTCGGGCCGAAAATGAAGTTCGGGCCGGGAACAGTGAAGAGTTCGGGCCGAACTTGTTCTTGGCAGTGACGAACGAACCATCTATTTTGGTTACTCGTGTGCGTGAAACGGACACTCGAGCTGAAAGTTATGAATGTTTTAGTATAGCACCTTTTGTCACACAATCTTGGATATTGAAGAGTTCGGGCCGAAGAGGGACGTTCGGGCCGAAGTGGTGTTCGGGCCGAAGTGGGATGTTCGGGCCGAAGTGGTGTTCGGGCCGAAGTGGTGTTCGGGACGAAGTTCGGTGTTCGAGCCGAGGATGATGTTCGGGTCGAGGTTGAAGTTCGGGCCGAGGTCCGAGTTCGGGCCGAGGTTGAAGTTCGGGCCGGGAACAGTGAAGAGTTCGGGCCGAACTTGTTCTTGGCAGTGACGAACGAACCATCTATTTTGGTTACTCGTGTGCGTGAAACGGACACTCGAGCTGAAAGTTATGAATGTTTTAGTATAGCACCTTTTGTCACACAATCTTGGATATTGAAGAGTTCGGGCCGAAGAGGGATGTTCGGGCCGAAGTGGTGTTCGGGCCGAAGTGGGATGTTCGGGCCGAAGTGGTGTTCGGGACGAAGTGGTGTTCGGGACGAAGTTCGGGGTTCGGGCCGAGGATGATGTTCGGGCCGAGGTTGAAGTTCGGGCCGAGGTCGGAGTTCGGGCCGAGGTTGAAGTTTGGGCCGAGGTTGAAGTTTGGGCCGAAAATGAAGTTCGGGCCGGGAACAGTGAAGAGTTCGGGCCGAACTTATTCTTGGCAGTGACAACCGAAGCAGCTATTTTGGTTACTCGTGGGCGTGAAACGGACACCCGAGCTGAAAGTTATGAATGTTTTAGTATAGCACCTTTTGTCACACAATCTTGGATATTGAAGAGTTCGGGCCGAAGTGGTGTCCGGGCCGAAGTGGGATGTTCGGGCCGAAGTGGTGTTCGGGCCGAAGTTCGGTGTTCGGGCCGAGGATGAAGTTCGGGCCGTGGTTGAAGTTCGGGCCGAGGTCGGAGTTCGGGCCGAGGTTGAATTTTGGGCCGTGGTTGAAGTTCGGGCCGAAAATGAAGTTCGGGCCGGGAACAGTGAAGAGTTCGGGCCGAACTTGTTCTTGCCAGTGATGAACGAACCAGCTATTTTGGTTACTCGTGGGCGTGAAACGGACACCCGAGCTGAAAGTTATGAATGTTTAAGTATACCACCTTTTGTCACACAATCTTGGATATTGAAGAGTTCGGGCCGAAGAGGGATGTTCGGGCCGAAGTGGTGTTCGGGCCGAAGTGGGATGTTCGGGCCGAAGTGGTGTTCGGGCCGAAGTTCGGTGTTCGGGCCGAGGATGATGTTCGGGCCGAAGTGGTGTTCGGGCCGAAGTGGTGTTCGGGCCGAAGTGGGATGTTCGGGCCGAAGTGGTGTTCGGGCCGAAGTTCGGTGTTCGGGCCGAGGATGATGTTCGGGCCGAAGTTCGGTGTTCGGGCCGAGGATGAAGTTCGGGCCGTGGTTGAAGTTCGGGCCGAGGTCGGAGTTCGGGCCGAGGTTGAATTTCGGGCCGTGGTTGAAGTTCGGGCCGAAAATGAAGTTCGGGCCGGGAACAGTGAAGAGTTCGGGCCGAACTTGTTCTTGGCATTGACGAACGAACCAGCTATTTTGGTTACTCGTGGGCGTGAAACGGACACCCGAGCTGAAAGTTATGAATGTTTTAGTATAGCACCTTTTGTCACACAATCTTGGATATTTAAGAGTTCGGGCCGAAGAGGGATGTTCGGGCCGAAGTGGTGTCCGGGCCGAAGTGGGATGTTCGGGCCGAAGTGGTGTTCGGGCCGAAGTTCGGTGTTCGGGCCGAGGATGATGTTCGGGCCGTGGTTGAAGTTCGGGCCGACGTCGGAGTTCGGGTCGAGGTTGAAGTTCGGGCCGAGGTTGAAGTTCGGGCGGAAAATGAAGTTCAGGGCGGGAACAGTGAAGAGTTCGGGCCGAACTTGTTCTTGGCAGTGACGAACGAACCAGCTATTTTGGTTACTCATGGGCGTGAAACGGACACCCGAGCTGAAAGTTATGAATGTTTTAGTATAGCACCTTTTGTCACACAATCTTGGATATTGAAGAGTTCGGGCCGAAGAGGGATGTTCGGGCCGAGGTGGTGTTCGGGCCGAAGTGGGATGTTCGGGCCGAAGTGGTGTTCGGGTAGAAGTTCGGTGTTCGGGCCGAGGATGATGTTCGGGCCGAGGTTGAAGTTCGGGCCGAGGTCCGAGTTCGGGCAGAGGTTGAAGTTCGGGCCGAAAATGAAGTTCGGGCCGGGAACAGTGAAGAGTTCGGGCCGAACTTGTTCTTGGCAGTGACGAACGAACCATTTATTTTGGTTACTCGTGGGCGTGAAACGGACACCCGAGCTGAAAGTTATGAATGTTTTAGTATAGCACCTTCTGTCACACAATCTTGGATATTGAAGAGTTCGGGCCGAAGAGGGATGTTCGGGCCGAAGTGGTGTTCGGGCAGAAGTGGGATGTTCGGGCCGAAGTGGTGTTCGGGCCGAAGTGGTGTTCGGGACGAAGTTCGGTGTTCGAGCCGAGGATGATGTTCGGGCCGAGGTTGATGTCCGGGCCGAGGTCGGAGTTCGGGCCGAGGTTGAAGTTCGGGCCGAGGATGAAGTTCGGGCCGAGGATGAAGTTCGGGCCGAAAATGAAGTTCGGGCCGGGAACAGTGAAGAGTTCGGGCCGAACTTGTTCTTGGCAGTGACGAACGAACCATCTATTTTGGTTACTCGTGTGCGTGAAACGGACACTCGAGCTGAAAGTTATGAATGTTTTAGTATAGCACCTTTTGTCACACAATCTTGGATATTGAAGAGTTCGGGCCGAAGAGGGACGTTCGGGCCGAAGTGGTGTTCGGGCCGAAGTGGGATGTTCGGGCCGAAGTGGTGTTCGGGCCGAAGTGGTGTTCGGGACGAAGTTCGGTGTTCGAGCCGAGGATGATGTTCGGGCCGAGGTTGAAGTTCGGGCCGAGGTCCGAGTTCGGGCCGAGGTTGAAGTTCGGGCCGGGAACAGTGAAGAGTTCGGGCCGAACTTGTTCTTGGCAGTGACGAACGAACCATCTATTTTGGTTACTCGTGTGCGTGAAACGGACACTCGAGCTGAAAGTTATGAATGTTTTAGTATAGCACCTTTTGTCACACAATCTTGGATATTGAAGAGTTCGGGCCGAAGAGGGATGTTCGGGCCGAAGTGGTGTTCGGGCCGAAGTGGGATGTTCGGGCCGAAGTGGTGTTCGGGACGAAGTGGTGTTCGGGACGAAGTTCGGGGTTCGGGCCGAGGATGATGTTCGGGCCGAGGTTGAAGTTCGGGCCGAGGTCGGAGTTCGGGCCGAGGTTGAAGTTCGGGCCGAGGTTGAAGTTCGGGCCGAAAATGAAGTTCGGGCCGGGAACAGAGAAGAGTTCGGTCTAACTTGTTCTTGGCAGTGACAAACGAACCAGCTATTTTGGTTACTCGTGGGCGTGAAACGGACACCCGAGCTGAAAGTCATGAATGTTTTAGTATAACACCTTTTGTCATACAATCTTGGATATTGAAGAGTTCGGGCCGAAGTGGGATGTTCGGGCCGAAGTGGTGTTCGGGTCGAAGTTCGGTGTTCGGGCCGAGGATGATGTTCGGGCCGAGGTTGAAGTTCGGGCCGAGGTCGGAGTTCGGGCCGAGGTTGATGTTCGGGCCGAGGTTGAAGTTCGGGCCGAAAATGAAGTTCGGGCCGGGAACAGTGAAGAGTTCGGGCCGAACTTGTTCTTGGCAGTGACGAACGAACCATCTATTTTGGTTACTCGTGGGCGTGAAACGGACACCCGAGCTGAAAGTTATGAATGTTTTAGTATAGCACCTTTTGTCACACAATCTTGGATATTGAAGAGTTCGAGCCGAAGAGGGATGTTCGGGCCGAAGTGGTGTTCGGGCCGAAGTGGGATGTTCGGGCCGAAGTGGTGTTCGGGCCAAAGTGGTGTTCGGTGTTAGGGTAGAAAACCCGGTCAAACCTATTACTCTGTGAATCTGATGAACAAAGGAATATATAAGTTTAACTTATATAAATAATCTTAGTGAAACTCGTCTCATACCGAGTTGGTCGGTATCTGGTCATACTGAGTTGGTCAGTATGAGGTGATACCGAGTTCACGGACCGAGCTCCACATAGCGAGTTGGTCGGTATAGCTCAGTCTCATACCGAGTTGGTCGGTATAGCTCAGTCTCATACTGAGTACACGGACCGACCAGTCCGTGAATGGTGCATTCCTTATTTGAGTAATGAATCAAATCCCTTTAATCAAGGGATGCACTTATTAGAATTGGGAGTTACATATAGAATAGGGTTAATTGTAAAACCTCTATACATTATAAATAGAGGTTTAGTCTTTAGTTGTTAAGCATCCTTTTGGATCCCGGTTGATCATTTGTGTGGATCACCGGTAACCCAATTCTAAATGTAGCACTTTGTGGAGTGTTCTTGGTTATTCCGCAACCAAGAACACATTTTATACGTTTGTGCTTAATAAGAATAATCGTATGACGTATATGATCTTGTCTTTACCGATTTTATTAAACAATATATGGGTGGTTGGGTCCTATAATTGGTATCAGAGCGGTTCAAAGTTATCTACAACTTTGATGATCTTTTAACCCTATATATTGTTGAAGATCAAGTCTTTTCATAAAGAAGAACTATGCAGAATTTTCGTCATTTTCTGCGCACGGGTAGAAGAAATGCCGGATCTCCTTCGTTAACAGTCGAATATGTGTGAAATTTGAACAGGAGGTTCTCAACACACAGACACACAATCTGGCCGTTCAGTTTTGTATTTGAAGATTCGCGTAGAGCGATATGGTAGGCGCATCAGGTCATATATTTTGTTTTTTTTTTTTATTCCTTACCTGCTGGGCAGCCATGGAAGAAAAATTGGCTCTCCTTCTTCAAACAACGAATGAGCGTGAAATTTTAACTGAAGGTTCACCATAATGTGTTTAATGTTTTCACCGTTCAGATCTTCAAAAGGAATTGTTAATTAAGAGATATATATTTTTGAAGATTATTGACGAATATTTATGGTATGTTTTTAATTCTGCGCAACTGTGATAAAACGGCTATTATATCTTTTGTAACCGTTGAATCTTCATGAATTTTGGATATGATATCCATAACACATACATTTACTCGGTATCAAAATGTCAGACTGATCAGGAACATATATTGAGAGATACATATTTTCAAAGTTGCTGGTTTTCTGATACTGAGTGTCTCATACTGAGTGGTCAGTATGAGACTTCTGTGATCGTTTCAACCGTTGGATCCTTATGATTTTTGGATATGATGTTGAAGACAGGTATAGGTATGTTGTGTAAAAAATTCATAATGATCAGAAGATTCTACATGGAGATATGATTTTTTGAAGTTGCTGCAAAATTAGAGAAACGAAATTCTGGAAGCTGAATTTTTCAAGTGAGTATGTTTCACATGTTTTTCTCTTTATAATCATATAAAATCATCTTAAACTGAGGAAATCCATAAGTTGATTGATTCTTTGGTGGGGTTTCAAGTCAAAGATAAAATATACCGAACGGTTTAATGTGAAAGTATATGATTCAGGGGGAGAAAACCTCAATGCGATATATATTTTCTCTTAATATGAAGCTAAAGTTCTTGAAGCTAAAGTGTTCATACTAAGTTATTCAAGGGGGTACATGTCACATATTATTTTACAATCATTTGAATCGTTTCAAACTGAGGAAATCTACTAGTTGAATGATTCTTGGGATATGTTTCATTTCAACTCAAATATACCGGACAGTTTAAGGAGGAGTCAATGATTGTGGGGGAGAAAAGTTAATGTGACATATATTTTCTTGAAGTACTTAGTGAATAAAGAATATGAAAATATCTCAAAAAGAAGACCATACAAGACAAGTCGTTATTATTTATTAGGTTAAACATATTCATTTGTTATCATCAAATAGGGGGAGATTGTTAGGGTAGAAAACCCGGTCAAACCTATTACTCTGTGAATCTGATGAACAAAGGAATATATAAGTTTAACTTATATAAATAATCTTAGTGAAACTCGTCTCATACCGAGTTGGTCGGTATCTGGTCATACTGAGTTGGTCAGTATGAGGTGATACCGAGTTCACGGACCGAGCTCCACATAGCGAGTTGGTCGGTATAGCTCAGTCTCATACCGAGTTGGTCGGTATAGCTCAGTCTCATACTGAGTACACGGACCGACCAGTCCGTGAATGGTGCATTCCTTATTTGAGTAATGAATCAAATCCCTTTAATCAAGGGATGCACTTATTAGAATTGGGAGTTACATATAGAATAGGGTTAATTGTAAAACCTCTATACATTATAAATAGAGGTTTAGTCTTTAGTTGTTAAGCATCCTTTTGGATCCCGGTTGATCATTTGTGTGGATCACCGGTAACCCAATTCTAAATGTAGCACTTTGTGGAGTGTTCTTGGTTATTCAGCAACCAAGAACACATTTTATACGTTTGTGCTTAATAAGAATAATCGTATGACGTATATGATCTTGTCTTTACCGATTTTATTAAACAATATATGGGTGGTTGGGTCCTACATTCGGGCCGAAGTTCGGTGTTCAGGTCGAGGATGATGTTCGGGCCGAGGTTGAAGTTCGGGCCGAGGTCGGTGTTCGGGCCGAGGTTGAAGTTCTGGCCGAAAATGAAGTTCGGGCCGGGAACAGTGAAGAGTTCGGGCCGAACTTGTTCTTGGCAGTGACGAACGAACCAGCTGTTTTGGTTACTCGTGGGCGTGAAACGGACACCCGAGCTGAAAGTTATGAATGTTTTAGTATGGCACCTTTTGTAACACAATCTTGGATATTGAAGAGTTCGGGCCGAAGAGGGATGTTCGGGCCGAAGTGGTGTTCGGGCCGAAGTGGGATGTTCGGGCCGAAGTGGTGTTCGGGCCGAAGTGGTGTTCGGGACGAAGCTTCGGGCCGAGGATGATGTTCGGGCCGAGGTTGAAGTTCGGGCCGAGGTCCAAGTTCGGGCCGAGGTTGAAGTTCGGGCCGAGGTTGAAGTTCGGGCCGAAAATGAAGTTCGGGCCGGGAACAGTGAAGAGTTCGGGCCGAACTTGTTCTTGGCAGTGACGAACGAACCATCTATTTTGGTTACTCGTGGGCGTGAAACGGACACCCGAGCTGAAAGTTATGAATGTTTTATTATAGCACCTTTTGTCACACAATCTTGGATATTGAAGAGTGCGGGCCGAAGAGGGATGTTCGGGCCGAAGTGTTGTCCGGGCCGAAGTGGGATGTTCGGGCCGAAGTGGTGTTCGGGCCGAAGTTCGGTGTTCGGGCCGAGGATGATGTTCGGGCCGTGGTTGAAGTTCGGGACGAGGTCGGAGTTCGGGCCGAGGTTGAAGTTCGGGCCGAGGTTGAAGTTCGGGCCGAAAATGAAGTTCGGGCCGGGAACAGTGAAGAGTTCGGGCCGAACTTGTTCTTGGCAGTGACGAACGAACCAGCTATTTTGGTTACTCGTGGGTGTGAGACGGACACCCGAGCTGAAAGTTATGAATGTTTTAGTATAGCACCTTTTGTCACACAATCTTGGATATTGAAGAGTTCGGGCCGAAGAGGGATGTTCGGGCCGAAGTGGTGTTCGGGCCGAAGTGGTGTTTGGGCCGAAGTGGGATGTTCGGGCCGAAGTGGTGTTTGTTAGAATTCGTGACTTAATCACCGATGATTAAACTGTCAGAATCGTAACCTTAATCGTTGGTGATTAAAGTGTTAGATTTGTAATAGCTTTATCATCGATGATTAAACTGTCAGAATCGTAACCTTAATCATTGGTGATTAAAGTGTTAGATTTGTAATAGCTTAATCATTGATGATTGAACTGTCAGATTCGTGGCAACTTAATCATTGGTGATTAAACTGCCGGACTCGTGACAGCTTAATCATAAGTGATTAAATTGTCAGAATTTAGTGCCCACCGACACACATGTACGGGTATCATGGCCGATGATGCACGAGCCTATCGGGTCACACGCCGGGGGAATTCCTTTCCGATAACCCTTAAATTAAGAGAGATAAATAAAGATGTTGGGAGAAATAAAAGTGGCTTTTATTTCATTGGACCATTTAATGGTACAATGCATGTGAAGGAAAGCCACTACTTTTCTCCACATGCTTGCTTTAATTCTATTGGACCACTCTTTGGTCCAATGCATGTAGAGCTTTACCACCCACCTCCACATGCTCTCTTATCTATATAAGAGAGATGTGGGAGGTTGATTAGATTTTAATGCAATTCGTTTTTCTCTCTAAAAATACAAGTGTTTGGTTACCGAAAATCTAAGAAGATTTTTTGAGCTTTTTCGGTGTCGGGTTAGCAACTTGGAAGGAATCGCTCACTCGCTGTGGATCAACGGTAGAGGGGAACGACTTCGTGACCTTCATCCATTTAAGAGTTCATCACTATTCTTGCGGGTGTCTTCGAGGGTATGATGTTCTCTTTCTCTTCTTTGTTGCACGATTTGGGTTTAGAGATTCGGTCATTGGTGGATCTTGGTGGTTAAATTAAATTTTTAAATTTACGTTTCCGCTGCGTTTTAGAACCCACCACCACCCAACAGTGGTATCAGAGCCTACTCTAACCGAATCGTGCACATTTTCGGGCTTGAAAAACGATTTGAGGATCGGTTTTGCCATTTTTTAGATTTCGGGTTTTAGCCTTGCTAAACCCATAATATTTTGACTCACACACTTATATGCTTGTCATGATTTTGGCATGAAATGCATGCATGCATAAATTTGTGTTGATGTATGTAATTTATTACATGCAAAGATTCTTAGTGCCTTGAGTGTTTGATTTCGAATCTTTGTCAAAATATTTTTATGAATGGTTGTTGGCACACCATTTTAGCTTTCATGTTTGTAGTAGCTAGTAGATTGGTAACCATTATGCCCTTGACCTTTTGCCGTGGTTTGGTTGTTATTCATTTGGTGACTTTGTCACAATGGTTTGTAATTAATAATTTATTAATTTTGGTATGTAATATTTATTAATTATGGCTTGCATGCCATTGATTTTCATTTGTAATTGTACTAGTTAGTAGGATTTCGTGGCTTGTTAGCCATTTCTATATTTTCTATGTACTTGTAAAATGAAGATCAAAAGACAACCAAATGGAATCATGAAGTGATGTCTAGGCAACCTTGGATTCGATGAAGTCTAATGGAGACGGCGGATTTAGTGGGAGCTCACATGGAAGGTCATAATTTGTCCATAGTTGACCATGTTTTTCCCGGGTTGGCTCACGGGAAAAACGCATAGGCTTTGGGCATGGTTACCAATTTTTGTTGTATGCGTGTGATGTTTATTTATTTGCTTGGTTGTTAGATTTTCGCAAGGTTAAATAAATAAATAGATTAATTAAAAATGGTTTAATTAAATCACTCGCAATAGATTAATTAAAAAATGAAAAATGGTTTTGTCACAAAGGTAATTAATCAAAATTTTAAAAGGGATTAATTAAAAGGTGAAAAATGTTTTTGTCACAAAAGTAATTAATCAAAGTTTAAAAGAAACAAAAACCCGTTTTTAGAGAATATCATTTTTATTATCCTAATGATGACGCCACCCAAATCTTGCTAGACAAAGTTGGTTGTCGTGCATTAGTCGAGCCGATTTTGAATAGACAGTGTGGAAGGTGAGTGTGATTCATTTTGTATGATTGGTCGTCGTGCATTAGCCAAACCATTATAGTCAAAATGTTTCACCGCGTATCATGTTGGATGATTTATTTGATTTCTCACAAAATGTAAGTCTTGCACTATCCATTGGAGTGTCACCACTTTAGGTCTTGTGGAGAAAGGTCGGTTGTCAAGCGAAACCGAGCCATGCCTTGTGAAGCAAGATAAGGGTGTGTATAAGTTCCTTAATTAAGTTGGTTGTCGAGCGAAACCGAGCCAATTTAGTTATGGGCTTATCGTGAATCTAGATGGTCGATTTACAAACTTCAAACTAGGTTTTAAATGATTGTCGAGCGAAACCGAGTCATTTAAAATTTGGTTTGAGGTTAGTGCATGTAGGGATCAAACATGCTAATTGACACAATGGTTGTCAAGTGATCCCGCAAGAAGCTAAGAGTTGTAAGTCACAATTGGTACAAAATAAATGCAATTGGTACAATTGGTACAATATGATTATTGGTACAATTGGTACAATATGGCATTAGTACAATATGGTGATTACAATGGTACAATGGATACCACCGGAAATAGCTTTGCATTATGATCCGCGGCATACCCGTCATAATGTATTGTGAAATACGGATTCTTAGCCCTTGTTAAATATAAAAGTTTTGGGTAATACATTTACAAGGACTCATCAAACTAACTAAAACTACTTTGCTATTTTAATAGATGGCATCTTCGAACCCCACCACCACCACCAATGTTTCTTTAAGAGTTTTCCTTGAAAAGGAGAAACTCAATGGTGCAAATTTCCTTGATTGGGAGAGACAATTAAAACTTGTTCTCCGCCATGAAGGAAAGATGCACGTGATTGAAGGACCTCTTCCCGATGAACCAGGGGATGATGCAATTCAAGCAGCACACGATGCTCATGAACGTCTCATGAAAGAAAATGAGGACATTTCATGTCTTATGTTGAGCACTATGACTCCCGATTTGCAAAAGCAAATGGATCATTTGTACGCTTATGAACTTATTGTATAGTTGCGGGACATGTTCCAACAGCAAGCAAAGCTAGAGCGGTACGAGTGCCTCAAGAATGTGCTTGATTGTAAACTCCTCGAAGGCGGGGATGTGAGCGCTCACGTGTTGCGGATGAAAGCAAACGTGGAACGCTTGGAGAACTTAGGCTTCTCCATTGGGAAGGAATTGGCCGTGGATTTTATCCTTAGGTCTCTTCCTACATCATATGAACAGTTTGTTATGAACTATCATATGCATGGTATGGACAAGTCCATAATGGAGCTTCATGGTATGTTGAAGACCGCCGAGTCTACCATGACCAAAAGAAAGCCCAACCCAACACATCCCGTCCTTGCAATTCGAGAAGGAAAGGTCTCCAAGAAGAAGAAGTCCACCCCTACCCCTCAAGGTAAGGGTAAAGGCAAGGTTGGTGCGCCCAAGCCTAAGCCTACTTCGGTCAAGATGGCAAAAGGAAAAGTTCCTCAAGCCATGACACCGGAAGATGCGGACTGCTTCTATTGCGGGAAAAAGGGGCATTTCCGCCGTAGTTGCCCAACATACCTTGAGGAACTCAACAAGCTAAAAGCTAAAGGAGTTGGAGGTACCTCAAAGCAAGGTATGTACATGATTGAACTCTATCAAACTTCTACTTCGCAAAACTGGGTCTTAGACACCGGTTGTGGCACTCATATTTGTAACAAATTTCAGGTGCTATTGGAAAGTGAGAAGTTGATGAGAGGGGAACAAGATCTTGTCATGAGAAACAAGCATGTTGTCCCGGTTGAAGCTCAAGGAAACGTGAAGTTCTCCTTTGAATCCGGTTCCTTTATTTTGTTGAAAAATGTACGTTATTCGCCTCATGTGGCAAGAAACATTATTTCTTTTCATGCTTTGTATGACGATGGTTTTGCATTTACTTTTAATGACAATGGTTCTATTTCTTGTTTCAAAGATAGTACTTGTTATTTTAATGCTTTACCATATCATGGCATTTATGAGGTGATAGCACATGTTAGCAACAAAAGATCAATCATGCAAGTTGGTTTTACATCCAAAGATACTTTGGATAAATTATCCTTATGGCATAGTCGTCTTGGCCACATAAACAAGACTCGCATTTCCAAGCTCCAAGCAATTGGGTACTTGGAATCATTTGAAAATGGTTCAAATGATGTATGTGAATCTTGCTTATTAGGCAAGATGACTAAAGCTCCCTTCACCGGTGTTAGTGAGAGGGCTAAGGGTTTATTAGACATTATGCACACTGATGTGTGTGGTCCATTTAAACACCTTACAAGGAATAATTGTAGATACTTCATAACCTTTATAGATGATTATAGTAGGTTTTAATATGTTTACTTGATTAAACATAAGTCAGAAACCATTGAGGTGTTCAAGACATTCCAAAACGAAGTTGAGAACCAATTGGGCAAGTCAATCAAGATACTTCGATCTGATAGAGGCGGAGAGTATCTTAATCTAGAGTTTATTGACCATCTTAAGAATTCTGGGATTGTCTCACAATTAACACCTCCTAGGACTCCACAATTGAATGGAGTCGCCGAGAGGAGAAATCGAACATTACTTGACATGGTTCGATCAATGATGGCAAGAACCCAAATACCCATAAGTTTTTGGGGATATGCTCTAGAAACGACGTGTAAGCTTCTTAATCTCGTACCAACAAAGAAGGTAGAAAAGACACCTTTCGAGATATGGCATGGGAGTAAACCTCCACTATCCTATCTTAGAGTTTGGGGTTGTCAAGCCTACGTAAAGCGGGAGGCCGATGACAAATTAGAACCCCGTTCAGAAAAGTGTTATTTCATTGGATATACTAAAGCGGGACTTGGATATTTGTTTTACAAACCTACCGAGAACAAGGTATTTGTTGCTCGAAGGGCAGTATTTCTTGAAAGAGAACTTTTATCCAATGAACCTAGTGGAAAGCATATAGATCTTGAGGAAACTCAAGATATATCCAATGAACTACCTAATGTTGGCACTAGCACGCAACCTCAAGAGGTTGGTACCGATCAAGAGGATGCGGTAGAAACTGACATTCCACCATTGTCTCTTCGTAGATCTGGTAGAACTCGCACTGAGCCAGAGAGATATGGGTTTCTCATATCTGAGAGCAGCGAGTTACTAGGGGATCATGATGAACCCTCTACCTACCAGGAAGCGATGGCAGGCCCAGAGTCTGACAAATGGGGAGGTGCAATGGAAGTCGAAATGCAATCCATGAAGGACAACCAAGTATGGGAACAGGTTGATCCTACACCCAGCTGTAAGCTTGTGGGGTGTAAATGGGTCTATAAAGTAAAGACCGGCATGGATGGACAAATTGATACTTTCAAAGCACGACTGGTTGCTAAAGGCTTCACTCAAACCCATGGTGGTGACTATGATGAAACCTTTTCCCCAGTGGCTATGTTGAAATCTATCAGGATACTTATGGCAATTGCCGCTTTTCATGATTATGAAATTTGGCAAATGGATGTAAAAACCGCCTTCCTTAACGGGAAACTTACTGAAGAGGTATATATGAGACAACCTGAGGGTTTTGTACGTCCAAAGTATCCTAATAAAGTCTGTCAGCTTAAGAAGTCCATTTATGGACTTAAGCAAGCATCTCGAAGTTGGAATCTTTGCTTTGATGAGAAAATCAAGGAATTTGGATTTTCTAAAAGCATAGATGAACCTTGTGTATACGTCAGGGCTAGTGGGAGCGCGATTGTATTCCAAGTCCTATATGTTGATGACATCTTACTCATTGGGAATGACATTCCAATTTTGAGCGATGTCAAGACATTTCTTGGAAAATGTTTTTCCATGAAGGACTTAGGAAATGCATCGTACATCTTGGGAATCAAGATCTATCGAGATAGATCTAAAAGGATTCTCGGTTTGAGTCAAAGTGCATATATTGACAAAGTTCTAAAGCGGTTTAGAATGGAGGATTCCAAGAAAGGGAATCTTCCTATGTTGCATGGAGTGACTTTGAGCAAGGCTCAATGTCCAAGTTCCGATAAGGAACGTGACGTAATGAAGAAGATTCCTTATGCCTCGGAAGTTGGATCTATCATGTACGCCATGCTATGCACCAGACCTGATGTTTCATGTGCACTGAGCGTGGCAAGTAGATATCAATCAAACCCTGGAGAAGCTCATTGGATAGCCGTCAAGAACATCTTGAATTATCTTCGAAGAACGAAGGATATGTTCTTGGTCTATGGTGGTATGGAAGAGTTGCGTGTAGTTGGATACACAGACGCAAGCTTCCAAACTGATAGGGATGATTTCCGATCACAATCGGGTTATGTATTCCTATTGAATGGTGGTGCTGCAAGACACAGTTGCTAATTCCACGACAGAATCAGAATACATTGCAGCAAGCGAAGTTGCAAAAGAAGCTGTGTGGATGAGGAAATTCATCAATGACTTGGTAGTTATCCCTAGCATTACCGACCCCATTGAAATATTTTGTGACAATGAGGGTGCAGTAGCATTGGCTAAGGAAGCTAGAGCTCACAAAAGAACGAGGCATATTGCTCACACTAGAGGTTGAAAGTGGTGATGTTGTCATAAGCAGAGTAGTATCAGAAGAGAACCTTGCCGATCCGTTTACTAAGCCGTTGTCACAGGCTATACATGATTCTCACACTAGAGGAATAGGTGTGTGATTAGCCAGTGATTTAGCTTGAGTACCGTTTTAGTTTGAATTTGATGTTTATTTTGGGAACATGAAGCAGTATTGTAATTTTGATTGTATTGATGTATAAATATGTCTATACATATGCGTGTTGCAGTTACTTTCAAAATCTTTATTGTGTTCCATCTTTGCATGTTTAAACACTTCCTAGATTTTTATCTAAACATCCACAGTCAGTCATACTTAAATGGAAGTAAGTAATGAATGAAGGCTGAGGCAATGTGTTGGTTATGAGATATAGACGCAACAATTGCCTGTGCTTGAAATGAGTTTCAAGTGACTGGAGAGCCACACCCGAGTTTACTTCATGGAAATTGTCACAAGTATCTCGGGGTGATAATATCATTTCATCCTTAGACTAGAGATTCATGAGATTACAAAGCATAAGTTTACTTACTTAGATTAATGCTCTAACGCGGTTCGTAAATGGCTGTTATAAGGGGCTTAGTTGGGTAAGGATAACTTATGTGTAGGGACTATGTAGTCAAAAGGATTTGTACCTCAATGAAGAGAGATATCCATGGGCCCCTCGATGATTTAGCGCTGACACCAAAACGCATGGCCATGCACGAGTTATATTGAAAATGGTTCAATTATAACTCATTTTGGTCACCACTAAATAAAAGACCGAGAAACATAATCGTGAACGATCTGGAGAATGACGACATTAATCCATGTCTCGTGTTCACAAGGATATCGTGTACAAAGGGATGATACGATCACTTATCTAAAGGAACCATCATTTATATGATTGGTAGTTGTCGAGGATGACGTAACTCATGCTGACTTGGGGACAAAGATGCCTAGCTAGGGCCGCTCTTTGTTTGTGATACCAATAACACGTTGTGTCGTGTGCAAGTGGGAGTTTGTTAGAATTCGTGACTTAATCACCGATGATTAAACTGTCAGAATCGTAACCTTAATCATTGGTGATTAAAGTGTTAGATTTGTAATAGCTTAATCATCGATGATTAAACTGTCAGAATCGTAACCTTAATCATTGGTGATTAAAGTGTTAGATTTGTAATAGCTTAATCATTGATGATTGAACTGTCAGATTCGTGGCAACTTAATCATTGGTGATTAAACTGTCGGACTCGTGACAGCTTAATCATAAGTGATTAAATTGTCAGAATTTAGTGCCCACCGACACACATGTACGGGTATCATGGCCGATGATGCACGAGCCTATCGGGTCACACACCGGGGGAATTCCTTTCCGATAACACTTAAATTAAGAGAGATAAATAAAGATGTTGGGAGAAATAAAAGTGGATTTTATTTCATTGGACCATTTAATGGTCCAATGCATGTGAAGGAAAGCCACTACTTTTCTCCACATGCTTGCTTTAATTCTATTGGACCACTCTTTGGTCCAATGCATGTAGAGCTTTACCACCCACCTCCACATGCTCTCTTATCTATATAAGAGAGATGTGGGAGGTTGATTAGATTTTAATGCAATTCGTTTTTCTCTCTAAAAATACAAGTGTTTGGTTACCGAAAATCTAAGAAGATTCTTGAGCTTTTTCGGTGTCGAGTTAGCAACTTGGAAGGAATCGCTCACTCGGTGTGGATCAACGGTAGAGGGGAACGACTTCGTGACCTTCATCCATTTAAGAGTTCATCACTATTCTTGTGGGTGTCTTCGAGGGTATGATGTTCTCTTTCTCTTCTTTGTTGCACGATTTGGGTTTAGAGATTCAGTCATTGGTGGATCTTGGTGGTTAAATTAAATTTTTAAATTTACGTTTCCGCTGCGTTTTAGAATCCACCACCACCCAACAGTGTTTGGGTCGAAGTTCGGTGTTCGGGCCGAGGATGATGTTCGGGCCGAGGTTGAAGTTCGGGCCGAGGTCGGAGTTCGGGCCGAGGTTGAAGTTCGGGCCGAGGTTGAAGTTCGGGCCGAAAATGAAGTTCGGGCCGGGAACAGTGAAGAGTTCGGGCCGAACTTGTTCTTGGCAGTGACGAACGAACCATCTATTTTGGTTACTCGTGGGTGTGAAACGGACACCCGAGCTGAAAGTTATGAATGTTTTAGTATAGCACCTTTTGTCACACAATCTTGGATATTGAAGAGTTCGGGCCGAAGAGGGATGTTCGGGCCGAAGTGGTGTTCGGGCCGAAGTGGGATGTTCGGGCCGAAGTGGTGTTCGGGCCAAAGTGGTGTTCGGGCCGAAGTTCGGTGTTCAGGCCGAGGATGATGTTCGGTCCGAGGTTGAAGTTTAGGCCGAGGTCGGTGTTCGGGCCGAGGTTGAAGTTCGGGCCGAAAATGAAGTTTGGCCCGGGAACAGTGAAGAGTTCGGGCCGAACTTGTTCTTGGCAGTGACGAACGAACCAACAATTTTGGTTACTCGTGGGCGTGAAACGGACACCCGAGCTGAAAGTTATGAATGTTTTAGTATGGCACCTTTTGTCACACAATCTTGGATATTGAAGAGTTCGGGCCGAAGAGGGATGTTCAGGCCGAAGTGGTGTTCGGGCCGAAGTGGGATGTTCGGGCTGAAGTGGTGTTCGGGCCGAAGTGGTGTTCGGGCCGAAGTTCGGTGTTCGGGCCGAGGATGATGTTCGGGCCGAGGTTGATGTTCGGGCCGAGGTCGGAGTTCGGGCCGAGGTTGAAGTTTGGGCCGAGGTTGAAGTTCGGGCCGAAAATGAAGTTCGGGCCGGGAACAGTGAAGAGTTCAGGCCAAACTTGTTCTTGGCAGTGACGAACGAACCATCTATTTTGGTTACTCGTGGGCGTGAAACGGACACTCGAGCTGAAAGTTATGAATGTTTTAGTATAGCACCTTTTGTCACACAATCTTGGATATTGAAGAGTTCGGGCCGAAGAGGGATGTTCGGGCCGAAGTGGTGTTCGGGCCGAAGTGGGATGTTCGGGCCGAAGTGGTGTTCGGGCCGAAGTGGTCTTCGGGCCGAAGTGGTGTTCGGGACGAAGTTCGGTGTTCGGGCCGAGGATGATGTTCGGGCCGAGGTTGAAGTTCGGGTCCAGGTTCGAGTTCGGGCCGAGGTCCGAGTTCGGGCCGAGGTTGAAGTTCGGGCCGAAAATGAAGTTCGGGCCGAAAATGAAGTTCGGGCCGGGAACAGAGAAGAGTTCGGTCCGAACTTGTTCTTGGCAGTGACGAACGAACCAGCTATTTTGGTTACTCGTGGGCGTGAAACAGACACCCGAGCTGAAAGTTATGAATGTTTTAGTATAGCACCTTTTGTCATACAATCTTGGATATTGAAGAGTTCGGGCCGAAGAGGGATGTTCGGGCCGAAGTGTTGTTCGGGCCGAAGTTCGGTGTTCGTGCCGAGGATGATGTTCGGGCCGAGGTTGAAGTTCGGGCAGAAGTTCGGTTTTCGGGCCGAGGATGATGTTCGGGCCGAGGCTGCAGTTCGGGCCGAAAATGAAGTTCGGGCCGAGGCTGAAGTTCGGGCCGAAAATGAAGTTCGGGCCGGGAACAGTGAAGAGTTCGGGCCGAACTTGTTCTTGGCAGTGACGAACGAACCATCTATTTTGGTTACTCGTGGGCGTGAAACGGACACCCGAGCTGAAAGTTATTAATGTTTTAGTATAGCACCTTTTGTCACACAATCTTGGATATTGAAGAGTTCGGGCCGAAGAGTGATGTTCGGGCCGAAGTGGTGTTCGGGCCGATGTGGGATGTTCGGGCCGAAGTGGTGTTCGGGCCGAAGTGGTGTTCGGGCCGAAGTTCGGTGTTCAGGCCGAGGATGACGTTCCGGCCGAGGTTGAAGTTCGGTCCGAGGTAGGTGTTCGGGCCGAGGTTGAAGTTCGGGCCGAAAATGATGTTCGGGCCGGGAACAGTGAAGAGTTCGGGCCGAACTTGTTCTTGGCAGTGACGAACGAACCAGCTATTTTGGTTACTCGTGGGCGTGAAACGGACACCCGAGCTGAAAGTTATGAATGTTTTAGTATGGCATCTTTTGTCCCACAATCTTGGATATTGAAGAGTTCGGGCCGAAGAGGGATGTTCGGGCCGAAGTGGTGTTCGGGCCGAAGGGGGATGTTCGGGCTGTAGTGGTGTTCGGGTCGAAGTGGTGTTCGGGCCGAAGTTCGGTGTTCGGGACGAGGATGATGTTTGGGCCGAGGTTGAAGTTCGGGCCGAGGTCGGAGTTCGGGCCGAGGTTGAAGTTCGGGCCGAAACTGAAGTTCGGGCCGGGAACAGTGAAGAGTTCGGGCCGAACTTGTTCTTGGCAGTGACGAACGAACCAGCTATTTTGGTTACTCGTGGGTGTGAAACGGACACCCGAGCTGAAAGTTATGAATGTTTTAGAATAGCACCTTTTGTCACACAATCTTGGATATTGAAGAGTTCGGGCCGAAGAGGGATGTTCGGGCCGAAGTGGTGTTCGGGCCGAAGTGGGATGTTCGGGCCGAAGTGGTGTTCGGGCCGAAGTGGTGTTCGGGACGAAGTTCGGTGTTCGGGCCGAGGATGATGTTCGGGCCGAGGTTGAAGTTCGGGCCGAGGTCCGAGTTCGGGCCGAGGTCGAAGTTCGGGCCGAGGTTGAAGTTCGGGCCGAAAATGAAGTTCGGGCCGGGAACAGTGAAGAGTTCGGGCCGAACTTGTTCTTGGCAGTGACGAACGAACCATCTATTTTGGTTACTCGTGGGCGTCAAACGGACACCCGAGCTGAAAGTTATGAATGTTTTAGTATAGCACCTTTTGTCACACAATCTTGGATATTGAAGAGTTCGGGCCGAAGAGGGATGTTCGGGCCGAAGTGGTGTTCGGGCCGAAGTGGGATGTTCGGGTCGAAGTGGTGTTCGGGCCGAAGTGGTGTTCGGGACGAAGTTCGGTGTTCGGGCCGAGGATGATGTTCGGGCCGAGGTTGAAGTTCGGGCCGAGGTCGGAGTTCGGGTCGAGGTTGAAGTTCGGGCCGAGGTTGAAGTTCGGGCCGAAAATGAAGTTCGGGCCGGGAACAGAGAAGAGTTCGGTCCGAACTTGTTCTTGGCAGTGACGAACGAACCAGCTATTTTGGTTACTCGTGGGCGTGAAACGGACACCCGAGCTGAAAGTTATGAATGTTTTAGTATAACACCTTTTGTCATACAATCTTAAATATTGAAGAGTTCGGGCCGAAGAGGGATGTTCGGGCCAAGTGGTGTTCGGGCCGAAGTTCGGTGCTCGGGCCGAGGATGACGTTCGGGCCGAGGTTGAAGTTCGGGCAGAAGTTCGGTGTTCGGGCCGAGGTCGGAGTTCGGGCCGAGGTTGAAGTTCGGGCCGAAACTGAAGTTCGGGCCGGGAACAGTGAAGAGTTCGGGCCGAACTTGTTCTTGGCAGTGACGAACGAACCAGCTATTTTGGTTACTCGTGGGTGTGAAACGGACACCCGAGCTGAAAGTTATGAATGTTTTAGAATAGCACCTTTGTCACACAATCTTGGATATTTTGAAGAGTTCGGGCCGAAGAGGGATGTTCGGGCCGAAGTGGTGTTCGGGACAAAGTTCGGTGTTCGGGCCGAGGATGATGTTCGGGCCGAGGTTGAAGTTCGGGCCGAGGTCCGAGTTCGGGCCGAGGTCGAAGTTCGGGCCGAGGTTGAAGTTCGGGCCGAAAATGAAGAGTTCGGGCCGAACTTGTTCTTGGCAGTGACGAACGAACCAGCTATTTTGGTTACTCGTGGGCGTGAAACGGACACCCGAGCTGAAAGTTATGAATGTTTTAGTATAGCACCTTTTGTCATACAATCTTGGATATTGAAGAGTACGGGCCGAAGAGGGATGTTCGGTCCGAAGTGTTGTTCGGGCCGAAGTTCGGTGTTCGTGCCGAGGATGATGTTCGGGCCGAGGTTGAAGTTCGGGCAGAAGTTCGGTTTTCGGGCCGAGGATGATGTTCGGGCCGAGGCTGCAGTTCGGGCCGAAAATGAAGTTCGGGCCGAGGCTGAAGTTCGGGCCGAAAATGAAGTTCGGGCCGGGAACAGTGAAGAGTTCGGGCCGAACTTGTTCTTGGCAGTGACGAACGAACCATCTATTTTGGTTACTCGTGGGCGTGAAACGGACACCCGAGCTGAAAGTTATTAATGTTTTAGTATAGCACCTTTTGTCACACAATCTTGGATATTGAAGAGTTCGGGCCGAAGAGTGATGTTCGGGCCGAAGTGGTGTTCGGGCCGATGTGGGATGTTCGGGCCGAAGTGGTGTTCGGGCCGAAGTGGTGTTCGGGCCGAAGTTCGGTGTTCAGGCCGAGGATGACGTTCCGGCCGAGGTTGAAGTTCGGTCCGAGGTAGGTGTTCGGGCCGAGGTTGAAGTTCGGGCCGAAAATGATGTTCGGGCCGGGAACAGTGAAGAGTTCGGGCCGAACTTGTTCTTGGCAGTGACGAACGAACCAGCTATTTTGGTTACTCGTGGGCGTGAAACGGACACCCGAGCTGAAAGTTATGAATGTTTTAGTATGGCACCTTTTGTCCCACAATCTTGGATATTGAAGAGTTCGGGCCGAAGAGGGATGTTCGGGCCGAAGTGGTGTTCGGGCCGAAGTGGGATGTTCGGGCTGAAGTGGTGTTCGGGTCGAAGTGGTGTTCGGGCCGAAGTTCGGTGTTCGGGACGAGGATGATGTTTGGGCCGAGGTTGAAGTTCGGGCCGAGGTCGGAGTTCGGGCCGAGGTTGAAGTTCGGGCCGAAACTGAAGTTCGGGCCGGGAACAGTGAAGAGTTCGGGCCGAACTTGTTCTTGGCAGTGACGAACGAACCAGCTATTTTGGTTACTCGTGGGTGTGAAACGGACACCCGAGCTGAAAGTTATGAATGTTTTAGAATAGCACCTTTTGTCACACAATCTTGGATATTGAAGAGTTCGGGCCGAAGAGGGATGTTCGGGCCGAAGTGGTGTTCGGGCCGAAGTGGGATGTTCGGGCCGAAGTGGTGTTCGGGCCGAGGATGATGTTCGGGCCGAGGTTGAAGTTCGGGCCGAGGTCCGAGTTCGGGCCGAGGTCGAAGTTCGGGCCGAGGTTGAAGTTCGGGCCGAAAATGAAGTTCGGGCCGGGAACAGTGAAGAGTTCGGGCCGAACTTGTTCTTGGCAGTGACGAACGAACCATCTATTTTGGTTACTCGTGGGCGTCAAACGGACACCCGAGCTGAAAGTTATGAATGTTTTAGTATAGCACCTTTTGTCACACAATCTTGGATATTGAAGAGTTCGGGCCGAAGAGGGATGTTCGGGCCGAAGTGGTGTTCGGGCCGAAGTGGGATGTTCGGGTCGAAGTGGTGTTCGGGCCGAAGTGGTGTTCGGGACGAAGTTCGGTGTTCGGGCCGAGGATGATGTTCGGGCCGAGGTTGAAGTTCGGGCCGAGGTCGGAGTTCGGGTCGAGGTTGAAGTTCGGGCCGAGGTTGAAGTTCGGGCCGAAAATGAAGTTCGGGCCGGGAACAGAGAAGAGTTCGGTCCGAACTTGTTCTTGGCAGTGACGAACGAACCAGCTATTTTGGTTACTCGTGGGCGTGAAACGGACACCCGAGCTGAAAGTTATGAATGTTTTAGTATAACACCTTTTGTCATACAATCTTAAATATTGAAGAGTTCGGGCCGAAGAGGGATGTTCGGGCCAAGTGGTGTTCGGGCCGAAGTTCGGTGTTCGGGCCGAGGATGACGTTCGGGCCGAGGTTGAAGTTCGGGCAGAAGTTCGGTGTTCGGGCCGAGGTCGGAGTTCGGGCCGAGGTTGAAGTTCGGGCCGAAACTGAAGTTCGGGCCGGGAACAGTGAAGAGTTCGGGCCGAACTTGTTCTTGGCAGTGACGAACGAACCAGCTATTTTGGTTACTCGTGGGTGTGAAACGGACACCCGAGCTGAAAGTTATGAATGTTTTAGAATAGCACCTTTGTCACACAATCTTGGATATTTTGAAGAGTTCGGGCCGAAGAGGGATGTTCGGGCCGAAGTGGTGTTCGGGACAAAGTTCGGTGTTCGGGCCGAGGATGATGTTCGGGCCGAGGTTGAAGTTCGGGCCGAGGTCCGAGTTCGGGCCGAGGTCGAAGTTCGGGCCGAGGTTGAAGTTCGTGCCGAAAATGAAGTTCGGGCCGGGAACAGTGAAGAGTTCGGGCCGAACTTGTTCTTGGCAGTGACGAACGAACCATCTATATTGGTTACTCGTGGGCGTCAAACGGACACCCGAGCTGAAAGTTATGAATGTTTTAGTATAGCACCTTTTGTCACACAATCTTGGATATTGAAGAGTTCGGGCCGAAGAGGGATGTTCGGGCCGAAGTGGTGTTCGGGCCGAAGTGGGATGTTCGGGTCGAAGTGGTGTTCGGGCCGAAGTGGTGTTCGGGACGAAGTTCGGTGTTCGGGCCGAGGATGATGTTCGGGCCGAGGTTGAAGTTCGGGCCGAGGTCGGAGTTCGGGCCGAGGTTGAAGTTCGGGCCGAGGTTGAAGTTCGGGCCGAAAATGAAGTTCGGACCGGGAACAGAGAAGAGTTCGGTCCGAACTTGTTCTTGGCAGTGACGAACGAACCAGCTATTTTGGTTACTCGTGGGCGTGAAACGGACACCCGAGCTGAAAGTTATGAATGTTTTAGTATAACACCTTTTGTCATACAATCTTAAATATTGAAGAGTTCGGGCCGAAGAGGGATGTTCGGGCCAAGTGGTGTTCGGGCCGAAGTTCGGTGTTCGGGCCGAGGATGATGTTCGGGCCGAGGTTGAAGTTCGGGCAGAAGTTCGGTGTTCGGGCCGAGGTCGGAGTTCGGGCCGAGGTTGAAGTTCGGGCCGAAACTGAAGTTCGGGCCGGGAACAGTGAAGAGTTCGGGCCGAACTTGTTCTTGGCAGTGACGAACGAACCAGCTATTTTGGTTACTCGTGGGTGTGAAACGGACACCCGAGCTGAAAGTTATGAATGTTTTAGTATAACACCTTTTGTCACACAATCTTGGATATTGAAGAGTTCGGGCCGAAGAGGGATGTTCGGGCCGAAGTGGTGTTCAGGCCGAAGTGGGATGTTCGGGCCGAAGTGGTGTTCGGGCCGAAGTGGTGTTCGGGCCGAAGTTCGGTGTTCGGGCCGAGGATGATGTTCGGGCCGAGGTTGAAGTTCGGGCCGAGGTCGGAGTTCGGGCCGAGGTTGAAGTTCGGGCCGAGGTTGAAGTTCGAGCCGAAAATGAAGTTCGGGCCAGGAACAGTGAAGAGTTCGGGCCGAACTTGTTCTAGGCAGTGACGAACGAAACAGCTATTTTGGTTACTCGTGGGCGTGAAACGGACACCCGAGCTGAAAGTTATGAATGTTTTAGTATAGCACCTTTTGTCACACAATCTTGGATATTGAAGGGTTCGGGCCGAAGAGGGATGTTCGAGCCGAAGTGGTGTTCGGGCCGAAGTGGGATGTTCGGGCCGAAGTTGTGTTCGGGCCGAAGTGGTGTTCGGGCCAAAGTTCGGTGTTCGGGCCGAGGATGATGTTCGGGCCGAGGTTGAAGTTCGGGCCGAGGTCGGAGTTCGGGCCGAGGTTGAAGTTCGGGCCGAGGTTGAAGTTCGGGCCGAAAATGAAGTTCGGACCGGGAACAGTGAAGAGTTCGGGCCGAACTTGTTCTTGGCAGTGACGAACGAACCAGCTATTTTGGTTACTCGTGGGCGTGAAACGGACACCCGAGCTGAAAGTTATGAATGTTTTAGTATAGCACCTTTTGTCACACAATCTGGGATATTGAAGAGTTCGGGCCGAAGAGGGATGTTCGGGCCGAAGTGGTGTTCGGGCCGAAGTGGGATGTTCGGGCCGAAGTGGTGTTCGGGCCGAAGTTCGGTTTTCGGGCCGAGGATGATGTTCGGGCCGAGGTTGAAGTTTGGGCCGAGGTCGGAGTTAGGGCCGAGGTTGAAGTTCGGGCCGAAAATGAAGTTCGGGCCGGGAACATTTAAGAGTTCGGGCCTAACTTGTTCTTGGCAGTGACGAATGAACCAACTATTTTGGTTACTCGTGGGCGTGAAACGGACACCCGAGCTGAAAGTTATGAATGTTTTAGTATAGCACCTTTTGTCACACAATCTTGGATATTGAAGAGTTCGGGCCGAAGAGGGATGTTCGGGCCGAAGTGGTGTTCGGGCCGAAGTGGGATGTTCGGGCCGAAGTGGTGTTCGGGCCGAAGTTCGGTTTTCGGGCCGAGGATGATGTTCGGGCCGAGGTTGAAGTTCGGGCCGAGGTCGGAGTTCGGGCCGAGGTTGAAGTTCGGGCCGAAAATGAAGTTCGGGCCGGGAACAGTGAAGAGTTCGGGCCGACCTTGTTCTTGGCAGTGACGAACGAACCAGCTATTTTGGTTACTCGTGGGCGTGAAACGGACACCCGAGCTGAAAGTTATGAATGTTTTAGTATATCACCTTTTGTCACACAATCTTGGATATTGAAGAGTTCGGGCCGAAGAGGGATGTTCGGGCCGAAGTGGTGTTCGGGCCGAAGTGGGATGTTCGGGCCGAAGTGGTGTTTGGGTCGAAGTGGTGTTCGGGCCGAAGTTCGGTGTTCGGGCCGAGGATGATGTTCGGGCCGAGGTTTAAGTTCGGGCCGAGGTCGGAGTTCGGGCCGAGGTTGAAGTTCGGGCCGAGGTTGAAGTTCGGGCCGAAAATGAAGTTCGGACCGGGAACAGTGAAGAGTTCGGGCCGAACTTGTTCATGGCAGTGACGAACGAACCAGCTATTTTGGTTACTCGTGGGCTTGAAACGGACACCCGAGCTGAAAGTTATGAATGTTTTAGTATAGCACCTTTTGTCACACAATCTTGGATATTGAAGAGTTCGGGCCGAAGAGGGATGTTCGGGCCGAAGTGGTGTTCGGGCAGAAGTGGGATGTTCGTGCCGAAGTGGTGTTTGGGCCGAAGTTCGGTGTTCGGGCCGAGGATGATGTTCGGGCCGAGGTCGGAGTTCGGGCCGAGGTCGGAGTTCGGGCCGAGGTCGGAGTTCGGGCCGAGGTTGAAGTTCGGGACGAAAATATAGTTCGGGCCGGGAACAGTGAAGAGTTCGGGCCGATCTTGTTCTTGGCAGTGACGAACGAACCTGCTATTTCGGTTACTCGTGGGCGTGAAACGGACACCCGAGCTGAAGGTTATGAATGTTTTAGTATAGCACCTTTTGTCACACAATCTTGGATATTGAAGAGTTCGGGCCGAAGAGGGATGTTCGGGCCGAAATGGTGTTCGGGCCGAAGTGGGATGTTCGGGCCGAAGTGGTGTTCGGGCCGAAGTGGTGTTCGGACCGAAGTTCGGTGTTCGGGCCGAGGATGATGTTCGGCCCAAGGTTGAAATTCGGGCCGAGGTCGGAGTTCGGGCCGAGGTTGAAGTTCGGGCCGAAAATGAAGTTCGGGCCGGGAACAGTGAAGAGTTTGGGCCGAACTTGTTCTTGGCAGTGACGAACGAACCAGCTATTTTTGTTACTCGTGGGCGTGAAACGGACACCCGAGCTGAAAGTTATGAATGTTTTAGTATAGCACCTTTTGTCACACAATCTTGGATATGGAAGAGTTCGGGCCGAAGAGGGATGTTCGGGCCGAAGTGGTGTTCGGGCCGAAGTGGGATGTTCGGGCCGAAGTGGTGTCCGGGCCGAAGTGGTGTTCGGGCCGAAGTTCGGTGTTCGGGCCGAGGATGATGTTCGGGCCGAGGTTGAAGTTCGGGCCGAGGTCGGAGTTCGGGCCGAGGTTGAAGTTCGGGCAGAGGTTGAAGTTCGGGCCGAAAATGAAGTTCGGGCCGAAAATGAAGTTCGGGCCGGGAACAGAGAAGTGTTCGGGCCGAACTTTTTTTGGCAGTGACGAACGAACCAGCTATTTTGGTCACTCGTGGGCGTGAAACGGACACCCGAGCTGAAAGTTATGAATGTTTTAGTATAGCACCTTTTGTCACACAATCTTGGATATTGAAGAGTTCGGGCCGAAGAGGGATGTTCGGGCCGAAGTGGTGTTCGGGCCGAAGTGGGATGTTCAGGCCGAAGTGGTGTTCGGACCGAAGTGGTGTTCGGACCGAAGTTCGGTGTTCGGGCCGAGGATGATGTTCGGGCCGAGGTTGGAGTTCGGGCCGAGGTCGGAGTTCGGGCCGAGGTTGAAGTTCGGGCCGAAAATGAAGTTCGGGCCGGGAACACTGAAGAGTTCGCGCCGAACTTGTTCTTGGCAGTGACGAACGAACCAACTATTTTGGTTACTCGTGGGCGTGAAACGGTCACCCGAGCTGAAAGTTATGAATGTTTTAGTATAGCACCTTTTGTCACACAATCTTGGATATTGAAGAGTTCGGGCCGAAGAGGGATGTTCGGGCCGCAGTGGTGTTCGGGCCGAAGTGGGATGTTCGGGCCGAAGTGGGATGTTCGGGCCGAAGTGGTGTTCGGGCCGAAGTTCGGTGTTCGGGCCGATGATGATGTTCGGGCCGAGGTTGAAGTTCGGGCCGAGGTTGGAGTTCGGGCCGAGGTTGAAGTACGGGCCGAGGTTGAAGTTCGGGCCGGGAACAGTGAAGAGTTCGGGCCGAACTTGTTCTTGGCAGTGACGAACGAACCAGCTATTTTCGTTACTCGTGGGCGTGAAACGGACACCCGAGCTGAAATTTATGAATGTTTTAGTATAGCACCTATTGTCACACAAACTTGGATATTGAAGAGTTCGGGCCGAAGAGGGATGTTCGGGCCGAAGTGGTGTTCAGGCCGAAGTGGGATGTTCGGGCCGAAGTGGTGTTCGGGCCGAAGTGGTGTTCGGGCCGAAGTTCGGTGTTCGGGCCGAGGATGATGTTCGGGCCGAGGTTGAAGTTCGGGCCGAGGTCGGAGTTCTGGCCGAGGTTGAAGTTCGGGCCGAGGTTGAAGTTCGAGCCGAAAATGAAGTTCGGGCCAGGAACAGTGAAGAGTTCGGGCCGAACTTGTTCTAGGCAGTGACGAACGAAACAGCTATTTTGGTTACTCGTGGGCGTGAAACGGACACCCGAGCTGAAAGTTATGAATGTTTTAGTATAGCACCTTTTGTCACACAATCTTGGATATTGAAGGGTTCGGGCCGAAGAGGGATGTTCGAGCCGAAGTGGTGTTCGGGCCGAAGTGGGATGTTCGGGCCGAAGTTGTGTTCGGGCCGAAGTGGTGTTCGGGCCAAAGTTCGGTGTTCGGGCCGAGGATGATGTTCGGGCCGAGGATGAAGTTCGGGCCGAGGTCGGAGTTCGGGCCGAGGTTGAAGTTCGGGCCGAGGTTGAAGTTCGGGCCGAAAATGAAGTTCGGACCGGGAACAGTGAAGAGTTCGGGCCGAACTTGTTCTTGGCAGTGACGAACGAACCAGCTATTTTGGTTACTCGTGGGCGTGAAACGGACACCCGAGCTGAAAGTTATGAATGTTTTAGTATAGCACCTTTTGTCACACAATCTGGGATATTGAAGAGTTCGGGCCGAAGAGGGATGTTCGGGCCGAAGTGGTGTTCGGGCCGAAGTGGGATGTTCGGGCCGAAGTGGTGTTCGGGCCGAAGTTCGGTTTTCGGGCCGAGGATGATGTTCGGGCCGAGGTTGAAGTTTGGGCCGAGGTCGGAGTTAGGGCCGAGGTTGAAGTTCGGGCCGAAAATGAAGTTCGGGCCGGGAACATTTAAGAGTTCGGGCCGAACTTGTTCTTGGCAGTGACGAATGAACCAACTATTTTGGTTACTCGTGGGCGTGAAACGGACACCCGAGCTGAAAGTTATGAATGTTTTAGTATAGCACCTTTTGTCACACAATCTTGGATATTGAAGAGTTCGGGCCGAAGAGGGATGTTCGGGCCGAAGTGGTGTTCGGGCCGAAGTGGGATGTTCGGGCCGAAGTGGTGTTCGGGCCGAAGTGGTGTTCGGGCCGAAGTTCGGTGTTCGGGCCGAGGATGATGTTCGGGCCGAGGTTGAAGTTCGGGCCGAGGTCGGAGTTCGGGCCGAGGTTGAAGTTCGGGCCGAAACTGAAGTTCGGGGCCGGGAACAGTGAAGAGTTCGGGCCGAACTTGTTCTTGGCAGTGACGAACGAACCAGCTATTTTGGTTACTCGTGGGTGTGAAACGGACACCCGAGCTGAAAGTTATGAATGTTTTAGTATATCACCTGTTGTCACACAATCTTGGATATTGAAGAGTTCGGGCCGAAGAGGGATGTTCGGGCCGAAGTGGTGTTCGGGCCGAAGTGGGATGTTCGGGCCGAAGTGGTGTTCGGGCCGAAGTTCGGTTTTCGGGCCGAGGATGATGTTCGGGCCGAGGTTGAAGTTCGGGCCGAGGTCGGAGTTCGGGCCGAGGTTGAAGTTCGGGCCGAAAATGAAGTTCGGGCCGGGAACAGTGAAGAGTTTGGGCCGAACTTGTTCTTGGCAGTGACGAACGAACCAACTATTTTTGTTACTCGTGGGCGTGAAACGGACACCCGAGCTGAAAGTTATGAATGTTTTAGTATAGCACCTTTTGTCACACAATCTTGGATATGGAAGAGTTCGGGCCGAAGAGGGATGTTCGGGCCGAAGTGGTGTTCGGGCCGAAGAGGGATGTTCGGGCCGAAGAGGGATGTTCGGGCCGAAGTGGTGTTCGGGCCGAAGTGGTGTTCGGGCCGAAGTTCGGTGTTCGGGCCGAGGATGATGTTCGGGCCGAGGTTGAAGTTCGGGCCGAGGTCGGAGTTCGGGCCGAGGTTGAAGTTCGGGCTGAGGTTGAAGTTCGGGCCGAAAATGAAGTTCGGGCCGGGAACAGAGAAGAGTTCGGGCCGAACTTTTTCTTGGCAGTGACGAACGAACCAGCTATTTTGGTCACTCGTGGGCGTGAAACGGACACCCGAGCTGAAAGTTATGAATGTTTTAGTATAGCACCTTTTGTCACACAATCTTGGATATTGAAGAGTTCGGGCCGAAGAGGGATGTTCGGGCCGAAGTGGGATGTTCGGGCCGAAGTGGTGTTCAGGCCGAAGTGGTGTTCGGACCGAAGTTCGGTGTTCGGGCCGAGGATGATGTTCGGGCCGAGGTTGGAGTTCGGGCCGAGGTCGGAGTTCGGGCCGAGGTTGAAGTTCGGGCCGAAAATGAAGTTCGGGCCGGGAACACTGAAGAGTTCGCGCCGAACTTGTTCTTGGCAGTGACGAACGAACCAACTATTTTGGTTACTCGTGGGCGTGAAACGGACACCCGAGCTGAAAGTTATGAATGTTTTAGTATAGCACCTTTTGTCACACAATCTTGGATATTGAAGAGTTCGGGCCGAAGAGGGATGTTCGGGCCGCAGTGGTGTTCGGGCCGAAGTGGGATGTTCGGGCCGAAGTGGTGTTCGGGCCGAAGTTCGGTGTTCGGGCCGATGATGATGTTCGGGCCGAGGTTGAAGTTCGGGCCGAGGTTGGAGTTCGGGCCGAGGTTGAAGTACGGGCCGAGGTTGAAGTTCGGGCCGGGAACAGTGAAGAGTTCGGGCCGAACTTGTTCTTGGCAGTGACGAACGAACCAGCTATTTTCGTTACTCGTGGGCGTGAAACGGACACCCGAGCTGAAATTTATGAATGTTTTAGTATAGCACCTATTGTCACACAAACTTGGATATTGAAGAGTTCGGGCCGAAGACGGATGTTCGGGCCGAACTTGTGTTCGGGCCGAAGTGGGATGTTCGGGCCGAAGTGGTGTTCGGGCCGAAGTGGTGTTTGGGCCGAAGTTCGGTGTTCGGGCCGTGGATGATGTTCGGGCCGAGGTTGAAGTTCGGGCCGAGGTCGGAGTTTGGGCCGAGGTTGAAGTTCGGGCCGAGGTTGAAGTTCGGGCCGAAAATGAAGTTCGAGCGGGAACAGTGAAGAGTTCGGGCCGAACTTGTTCTTGGCAGTGACGAACGAACCAGCTATTTTGGTAACTCGTGTGCTTGAAACGGACACCCGAGCTGAAAGTTATGAATGTTTTAGTATAGCACCTTTTGTCACACAATCTTGGATATTGAAGAGTTCGGGCCGAAGAGGGATGTTCGGGCCGAAGTGGTGTTCGGGCCGAAGTGGGATGTTCGGGCCGAAGTGGTGTTCGGGCCGAAGTTTGGTATTCGGACCGAGGATGATGTTCGGGCCGAGGTGAAAGTTCGGGCCGAGGTCGGAGTTCGGGCCGAGGTTGAAGTTCGGGCCGAGGTTGAAGTTCGGGCCGAAAATGAAGTTCGGGCCGGGAACAGTGAAGAGTTCGGGCCGAACTTGTTATTGGCAGTGACGAACGAACCAGCTATTTTGGTTACTCGTGGGCGTGAAACGGACACCCGAGCTGAAAGTTATGAATGTTTTAGTATAGCACCTTTTGTCACACAATCTTGGATATTGAAGAGTTCGGGCCGAAGAGGGATGTTCGGGCCGAAGTGGTGTTCGGGCCGAAGTGGGATGTTCGGGCCGAAGTGGTGTTCGGGCCGAAGTGGTGTTCTGGCCGAAGTTCGGTGTTCGGGCCGAGGATGATTTTCGGGCCGAGGTTGAAGTTCGGGCCGAGGTCGGAGTTTGGGCCGAGGTCAAAGTTCGGGCCGAGGTTGAAGTTCGGGCCGAAAATGAAGTTCGGGCCGGGAACAGTGAAGAGTTCGGGCCGAACTTGTTCTTGGCAGTGACGAACGAACCAGCTATTTTGGTTACTCGTAGGCGTGAAACGGACACCCGAGCTCAAAGTTATGAATGTTTTAGTATAGCACCTTTTGTCACACAATCTTGGATATTGAAGAGTTCGGGCCGAAAAGGGATGTTTGGGCCGAAGTGGTGTTCGGGCCGAAGTGGGATGTTCGGGCCGAAGTGGTGTTCGGGCCGAAGTGGTGTTCGGGCCGAAGTTCGGTGTTCGGGTCGAGGATGATGTTCGGGCCGAGGTTGAAGTTCGGGCCGAGGTCGGAGTTCGGGCCGAGGTTGAAGTTCGGGCCGAAAATGAACTTCGGGCCGGGAACAGTGAAGAGTTCGAGCCGAACTTTTTCTTGGCAGTGACGAACGAACCAGCTATTTTGGTTACTCGTGGGCGTGAAACGGACATCCGAGCTGAAAGTTATGAATGTTTTAGTATAGCACCTTTTGTCACACAATCTTGGATATTGAAGAGTTCGGGCCGAAGAGGGATGTTCGGGCCGCAGTGGTGTTCGGGCCGAAGTGGGATGTTCGGGCCGAAGTGGTGTTTGGGACGAAGTAGTGTTCGGGCCGAAGTTCGGTGTTCGGGCCGAGAATGATGTTCGGGCCGAGGTTGAAGTTCGGGCCGAGGTCGGAGTTCGGGCCGAGGTTGAAGTTCGGGCCGAGGTTGAAGTTCGGGCCGAAAATGAAGTTCGGGCCGGGAATAGTGAAGAGTTCGGCCGTACTTGTTCTTGGCAGTGACGAACGAACCAGCTATTTTGGTTACTCGTGGGCGTGAAACGGACACCCGAGCTGAAAGTTATGAATGTTTTAGTATAGCACCTTTTGTCACACAATCTTGGATATTGAAGAGTTCGGGCCGAAGAGGGATGTTCGGGCCGAAGTGGTGTTCGGGCCGAAGTGGGATGTTCGGGCCGAAGTGGTGTTCGGGCCGAAGTGGTGTTCTGGCCGAAGTTCGGTGTTCGGGCCGAGGATGATGTTCGGGCCGAGGTTGAAGTTCGGGCCGAGGTCGGAGTTCGGGCCGAGGTCGAAGTTCGGGTCGAGGTTGAAGTTCGGGCCGAAAATGAAGTTCGGGCCGGGAACAGTGAAGAGTTCGGGCCGAACTTGTTCTTGGCAGTGACGAACGAACCAGCTATTTTGGTTACTCATAGGCGTGAAACGGACACCCGAGCTGAAAGTTATGAATGTTTTAGTATAGCACCTTTTGTCACACAATCTTGGATATTGAAGATTTCGGGCCGAAAAGGGGTGTTCGGGCCGAAGTGGTGTTCGGGCCGAAGTGGGATGTTCGGGCCGAAGTGGTGTTCGGGCCGAAGTGGTGTTCGGGCCGAGGATGATGTTCGGGCCGAGGTTGAAGTTCGGGCCGAGGTCGGAGTTCGGGCCGAGGTTGAAGTTCGGGCCGAGGTTGAAGTTCGGGCCGAAAATGAAGTTCGGGCCGGGAACAGTGAAGAGTTCGAGCCGAACTTTTTCTTGGCAGTGACGAACGAACCAGCTATTTTGGTTACTCGTGGGCGTGAAACGGACATCCGAGCTGAAAGTTATGAATGTTTTAGTATAGCACCTTTTGTCACACAATCTTGGATATTGAAGAGTTCGGGCCGAAGAGGGATGTTCGGGCCGAAGTGGTGTTCGGGCCGAAGTGGGATGTTCGTGCCGAAGTGGTGTTCGGGACGAAGTAGTGTTCGGGCCGAAGTTCGGTGTTCGGGCCGAGGATGATGTTCGGGCCGAGGTTGAAGTTCGGGCCGAGGTCGGAGTTCGGGCCGAGGTTGAAGTTCGGGCCGAAAATGAAGTTCGGGTCGGGAATAGTGAAGAGTTCGGCCGAACTTGTTCTTGGCAGTGACGAACGAACCAGCTATTTTGGTTACTCGTGGGCGTGAAACGGACACCCGAGCTGATAGTTATGAATGTTTTAGTATAGCACCTTTTGTCACACAATCTTGGATATTGAAGAGTTCGGGCCGAAGAGGGATGTTCGGCCGAAGTGGTGTTCGGGCCGAAGTGGGATGTTCGGGCCGAAGTGGTGTTCGGGCCGAAGTGGTGTTCGGGCCGAAGTTCGATGTTCGGGCCGAGGATGATGTTCGGGCCGAGGTTGAAGTTCGGGCCGAGGTCCGAGTTCGGGCCGAGGTTGAAGTTCGGGCCGAGGTTGAAGTTCGGGCCGAAAATGAAGTTCGGGCCAGGAACACTGAAGAGTTCGGGCCGAACTTGTTCTTGGCAGTGACGAACGAACCAGCTAATTTGGTTACTCGTGGGCGTGAAACGGACACGCGAGCTGAAAGTTATGAATGTTTTAGTATAGCACCTTTTGTCACACAATCTTGGATATTGAAGAGTTCGGGCCGAAGAGGGTTGTTCGGCCGAAGTGGTGTTCGGGCCGAAGAGGGATGTTCGGGCCGAAGTGGTGTTCGGGCCGAAGTGGGATGTACGGGCCGAAGTGGTGTTCGGGCCGAAGTGGTGTTCGGGCCGAAGTTCGGTGTTCGGGCCGAGGATGATGTTCGGGACGAAGTTGAAGTTCGGGCCGAGATCGGAGTTCGGGCCGAGGTTGCAGTACGGACCGAGGTTGAAGTTCGGGCCGAAAATGAAGTTCGGGCCGGGAACAGTAAAGAGTTCGGGCCGAACTTGTTCTTGGTAGTGACGAACGAACCAGCTATTTTGCTTACTCGTGGGCGTGAAACGGACACCCGAGCTGAAAGTTATTAATGTTTTAGTATAGCACCTTTTGTCACTCAATCTTGGATATTGAAGAGTTCGGGCCGAAGAGGGATGTTCGGGCCGAAGTGGTGTTCGGGCCGAAGTGGGATGTTCGGGCCGAAGTGGTGTTCGGGCTGAAGTTCGGTGTTCGGGACGAGGATGATGTTCGGGACGAGGTGGAAGTTCGGGCCGAGGTTGGAGTTCGGGCCGAGGTTGAAGTTCGGGCCGGGGTTGAAGTTCGGGCCGAAAATGAAGTTCGGGCCGGGAACAGTGAAGAGTTCGGGCCGAACTTGTTCTTGGCAGCGACGAACGAACCAGCTATTTTGGTTACTCGTGGGCGTGAAACGGACACCCGAGCTGAAAGTTATGAATGTTTTAGTATAGCACCTTTTGTCACACAATCTTGGATATTGAAGAGTTCGGGCCGAAGAGGGTTGTTCGGCCGAAGTGGTGTTCGGGCCGAAGTGGGATGTTCGGGCCGAAGTGTTGTTCGGGCCGAAGTGGTGTTCGGGCCGAAGTTCGGTGTTCGGGCCGAGGATGATGTTCGGACGAGGTGGAAGTTCAGGCCGAGGTCGGAGTTCGGGCCGAGGTTGAAGTTCGGGCCGAAAATGAAGTTCGGGCCGGGAACAGTGAAGAGTTCGGGCCGAACTTGTTCTTGGCAGCGACGAACGAACCAGCTATTTTGGTTACTCGTGGGCGTGAAACGGACACCCGAGCTGAAAGTTATGAATGTTTTAGTATAGCACCTTTTGTCACACAATCTTGGATATTGAAGAGTTCGGGCCGAAGAGGGTTGTTCGGCCGAGGTGGTGTTCGGGCCGAAGTGGGATGTTCGGGCCGAAGTGGTGTTCGGGCCGAAGTGGTGTTCGGGCCGAAGTTCGGTGTTCGGGCCGAGGATGATGATCGGGCCGAGGTTGAAGTTCGGGCCGAGGTCGGAGTTCGGGCCGAGGTTGCAGTTCGGGCCGAGGTTGAAGTTCGGGCCGAAAATGAAGTTCGGGCCGGGAACAGTGAAGAGTTCGGGCCGAACTTGTTCTTGGCAGTGACGAACGAACCAGCTATTTTGGTTACTCGTGGGCGTGAAACGGACACGCGAGCTGAAAGTTATGAATGTTTTAGTATAGCACCTTTTGTCACACAATCTTGGATATTGAAGAGTTCGGCCCGAAGAGGGATGTTCGGGCCGAAGTGGTGTTCGGGCCGAAGTGGGATGTTCGGGCCGAAGTGGTGTTCGGGCCGAAGTGGGATGTACGGGCCGAAGTGGTGTTCGGGCCGAAGTGGTGTTCGGGCCGAAGTTCGGTGTTCGGGCCGAGGATGATGTTCGGGACGAAGTTGAAGTTCGGGCCGAGATCGGAGTTCGGGCCGAGGTTGCAGTACGGACCGAGGTTGAAGTTCGGGCCGAAAATGAAGTTCGGGCCGGGAACAGTAAAGAGTTCGGGCCGAACTTGTTCTTGGTAGTGACGAACGAACCAGCTATTTTGCTTACTCGTGGGCGTGAAACGGACACCCGAGCTGAAAGTTATTAATGTTTTAGTATAGCACCTTTTGTCACTCAATCTTGGATATTGAAGAGTTCGGGCCGAAGAGGGATGTTCGGGCCGAAGTGGTGTTCGGGCCGAAGTGGGATGTTCGGGCCGAAGTGGTGTTCGGGCTGAAGTTCGGTGTTCGGGACGAGGATGATGTTCGGGACGAGGTGGAAGTTCGGGCCGAGGTTGGAGTTCGGGCCGAGGTTGAAGTTCGGGCCGGGGTTGAAGTTCGGGCCGAAAATGAAGTTCGGGCCGGGAACAGTGAAGAGTTCGGGCCGAACTTGTTCTTGGCAGCGACGAACGAACCAGCTATTTTGGTTACTCGTGGGCGTGAAACGGACACCCGAGCTGAAAGTTATGAATGTTTTAGTATAGCACCTTTTGTCACACAATCTTGGATATTGAAGAGTTCGGGCCGAAGAGGGTTGTTCGGCCGAAGTGGTGTTCGGGCCGAAGTGGGATGTTCGGGCCGAAGTGTTGTTCGGGCCGAAGTGGTGTTCGGGCCGAAGTTCGGTGTTCGGGCCGAGGATGATGTTCGGACGAGGTGGAAGTTCGGGCCGAGGTTGGAGTTCGGGACGAGGTTGAAGTTCGGGCCGGGGTTGAAGTTCGGGCCGAAAATGAAGTTCGGGCCGGGAACAGTGAAGAGTTCGGGCCGAACTTGTTCTTGGCAGCGACGAACGAACCAGCTATTTTGGTTACTCGTGGGCGTGAAACGGACACCCGAGCTGAAAGTTATGAATGTTTTAGTATAGCACCTTTTGTCACACAATCTTGGATATTGAAGAGTTCGGGCCGAAGAGGGTTGTTCGGCCGAAGTGGTGTTCGGGCCGAAGTGGGATGTTCGGGCCGAAGTGTTGTTCGGGCCGAAGTGGTGTTCGGGCCGAAGTTCGGTGTTCGGGCCGAGGATGATGTTCGGACGAGGTGGAAGTTCAGGCCGAGGTCGGAGTTCGGGCCGAGGTTGAAGTTCGGGCCGAAAATGAAGTTCGGGCCGGGAACAGTGAAGAGTTCGGGCCGAACTTGTTCTTGGCAGCGACGAACGAACCAGCTATTTTGGTTACTCGTGGGCGTGAAACGGACACCCGAGCTGAAAGTTATGAATGTTTTAGTATAGCACCTTTTGTCACACAATCTTGGATATTGAAGAGTTCGGGCCGAAGAGGGTTGTTCGGCCGAGGTGGTGTTCGGGCCGAAGTGGGATGTTCGGGCCGAAGTGGTGTTCGGGCCGAAGTGGTGTTCGGGCCGAAGTTCGGTGTTCGGGCCGAGGATGATGATCGGGCCGAGGTTGAAGTTCGGGCCGAGGTCGGAGTTCGGGCCGAGGTTGCAGTTCGGGCCGAGGTTGAAGTTCGGGCCGAAAATGAAGTTCGGGCCGGGAACAGTGAAGAGTTCGGGCCGAACTTGTTCTTGGCAGTGACGAACGAACCAGCTATTTTGGTTACTCGTGGGCGTGAAACGGACACGCGAGCTGAAAGTTATGAATGTTTTAGTATAGCACCTTTTGTCACACAATCTTGGATATTGAAGAGTTCGGCCCGAAGAGGGATGTTCGGGCCGAAGTGGTGTTCGGGCCGAAGTGGGATGTTCGGGCCGAAGTGGTGTTCGGGCCGAAGTTCGATGTTCGGGCCGAGGATGATGTTCAGGCCGAGGTCGGAGTTCGGGCCGAGGTCGGAGTTCGGGCCGAGGTTGAAGTTCGGGCCGAGGTTGAAGTTCGGGCCGAAAATGAAGTTCGGGCCGGGAACAGTGAAGAGTTCGGGCCGAACTTGTTCTTGGCAGTGACGAACGAACCAGCTATTTTGGTTACTCGTAGGCGTGAAACGGACACCCGAGCTCAAAGTTATGAATGTTTTAGTATAGCACCTTTTGTCACACAATCTTGGATATTGAAGAGTTCGGGCCGAAAAGGGATGTTTGGGCCGAAGTGGTGTTCGGGCCGAAGTGGGATGTTCGGGCCGAAGTGGTGTTCGGGCCGAAGTGGTGTTCGGGCCGAAGTTCGGTGTTCGGGTCGAGGATGATGTTCGGGCCGAGGTTGAAGTTCGGGCCGAGGTCGGAGTTCGGGCCGAGGTTGAAGTTCAGGCCGAAAATGAACTTCGGGCCGGGAACAGTGAAGAGTTCGAGCCGAACTTTTTCTTGGCAGTGACGAACGAACCAGCTATTTTGGTTACTCGTGGGCGTGAAACGGACATCCGAGCTGAAAGTTATGAATGTTTTAGTATAGCACCTTTTGTCACACAATCTTGGATATTGAAGAGTTCGGGCCGAAGAGGGATGTTCGGGCCGCAGTGATGTTCGGGCCGAAGTGGGATGTTCGGGCCGAAGTGGTGTTTGGGACGAAGTAGTGTTCGGGCCGAAGTTCGGTGTTCGGGCCGAGAATGATGTTCGGGCCGAGGTTGAAGTTCGGGCCGAGGTCGGAGTTCGGGCCGAGGTTGAAGTTCGGGCCGAGGTTGAAGTTCGGGCCGAAAATGAAGTTCGGGCCGGGAATAGTGAAGAGTTCGGCCGTACTTGTTCTTGGCAGTGACGAACGAACCAGCTATTTTGGTTACTCGTGGGCGTGAAACGGACACCCGAGCTGAAAGTTATGAATGTTTTAGTATAGCACCTTTTGTCACACAATCTTGGATATTGAAGAGTTCGGGCCGAAGAGGGATGTTCGGGCCGAAGTGGTGTTCGGGCCGAAGTGGGATGTTCGGGCCGAAGTGGTGTTCGGGCCGAAGTGGTGTTCTGGCCGAAGTTCGGTGTTCGGGCCGAGGATGATGTTCGGGCCGAGGTTGAAGTTCGGGCCGAGGTCGGAGTTCGGGCCGAGGTCGAAGTTCGGGCCGAGGTTGAAGTTCGGGCCGAAAATGAAGTTCGGGCCGGGAACAGTGAAGAGTTCGGGCCGAACTTGTTCTTGGCAGTGACGAACGAACCAGCTATTTTGGTTACTCATAGGCGTGAAACGGACACCCGAGCTGAAAGTTATGAATGTTTTAGTATAGCACCTTTTGTCACACAATCTTGGATATTGAAGATTTCGGGCCGAAAAGGGGTGTTCGGGCCGAAGTGGTGTTCGGGCCGAAGTGGGATGTTCGGGCCGAAGTGGTGTTCGGGCCGAAGTGGTGTTCGGGCCGAGGATGATGTTCGGGCCGAGGTTGAAGTTCGGGCCGAGGTCGGAGTTCGGGCCGAGGTTGAAGTTCGGGCCGAAAATGAAGTTCGGGCCGGGAACAGTGAAGAGTTCGAGCCGAACTTTTTCTTGGCAGTGACGAACGAACCAGCTATTTTGGTTACTCGTGGGCGTGAAACGGACATCCGAGCTGAAAGTTATGAATGTTTTAGTATAGCACCTTTTGTCACACAATCTTGGATATTGAAGAGTTCGGGCCGAAGAGGGATGTTCGGGCCGAAGTGGTGTTCGGGCCGAAGTGGGATGTTCGTGCCGAAGTGGTGTTCGGGACGAAGTAGTGTTCGGGCCGAAGTTCGGTGTTCGGGCCGAGGATGATGTTCGGGCCGAGGTTGAATTTCGGGCCGAGGTCGGAGTTCGGGCCGAGGTTGAAGTTCGGGCCGAAAATGAAGTTCGGGTCGATAATAGTGAAGAGTTCGGCCGAACTTGTTCTTGGCAGTGACGAACGAACCAGCTATTTTGGTTACTCGTGGGCGTGAAACGGACACCCGAGCTGATAGTTATGAATGTTTTAGTATAGCACCTTTTGTCACACAATCTTGGATATTGAAGAGTTCGGGCCGAAGAGGGATGTTCGGCCGAAGTGGTGTTCGGGCCGAAGTGGGATGTTCGGGCCGAAGTGGTGTTCGGGCCGAAGTGGTGTTCGGGCCGAAGTTCGATGTTCGGGCCGAGGATGATGTTCGGGCCGAGGTTGAAGTTCGGGCCGAGGTCAGAGTTCGGGCCGAGGTTGAAGTTCGGGCCGAGGTTGAAGTTTGGGCCGAAAATGAAGTTCGGGCCGGGAACACTGAAGAGTTCGGGCCGAACTTGTTTTTGGCAGTGACGAACGAACCAGCTATTTTGGTTACTCGTGGGCGTGAAACGGACACGCGAGCTGAAAGTTTTGAATGTTTTAGTATAGCACCTTTTGTCACACAATCTTGGATATTGAAGAGTTCGGGCCGAAGAGGGTTGTTCGGCCGAAGTGGTGTTCGGGCCGAAGAGGGATGTTCGGGCCGAAGTGGTGTTCGGGCCGAAGTGGGATGTACGGGCCGAAGTGGTGTTCGGGCCGAAGTTCGGTGTTCGGGCCGAGGATGATGTTCGGGACGAAGTTGAAGTTCGGGCCGAGATCGGAGTTCGGGCCGAGGTTGCAGTTCGGGCCGAGGTTGAAGTTCGGGCCGAAAATGAAGTTCGGGCCGGGAACAGTAAAGAGTTCGGGCCGAACTTGTTCTTGGTAGTGACGAACGAACCAGCTATTTTGCTTACTCGTGGGCGTGAAACGGACACCCGAGCTGAAAGTTATTAATGTTTTAGTATAGCACCTTTTGTCACACAATCTTGGATATTGAAGAGTTCGGGCCGAAGAGGGATGTTCGGGCCGAAGTGGTGTTCGGGCCGAAGTGGGAAGTTCGGGCCGAAGTGGTGTTCGGGCCGAAGTTCGGTGTTCGGGACGAGGATGATGTTCGGGACGAGGTGGAAGTTCGGGCCGAGGTCGGAGTTCGGGCCGAGGTTGAAGTTCGGGCCGGGGTTGAAGTTCGGGCCGAAAATGAAGTTCGGGCCGGGAACAGTGAAGAGTTCGGGCCGAACTTGTTCTTGGCAGCGACGAAAGAACCAGCTATTTTGGTTACTCGTGGGCGTGAAACGGACACCCGAGCTGAAAGTTATGAATGTTTTAGTATAGCACCTTTTGTCACACAATCTTGGATATTGAAGAGTTCGGGCCGAAGAGGGTTGTTCGGCCGAAGTGGTGTTCGGGCCGAAGTGGGATGTTCGGGCCGAAGTGTTGTTCGGGCCGAAGTGGTGTTCGGGCCGAAGTTCGGTGTTCGGGCCGAGGATGATGTTCGGACGAGGTGGAAGTTCAGGCCGAGGTCGGAGTTCGGGCCGAGGTTGAAGTTCGGGCCGAAAATGAAGTTCGGGCCGGGAACAGTGAAGAGTTCGGGCCGAATTTGTTCTTGGCAGCGACGAACGAACCAGCTATTTTGGTTACTCGTGGGCGTGAAACGGACACCCGAGCTGAAAGTTATGAATGTTTTAGTATAGCACCTTTTGTCACACAATCTTGGATATTGAAGAGTTCGGGCCGAAGAGGGTTGTTCGGCCGAGGTGGTGTTCGGGCCGAAGTGGGATGTTCGGGCCGAAGTGGTGTTCGGGCCGAAGTGGTGTTCGGGCCGAAATTCGGTGTTCGGGCCGAGGATGATGATCGGGCCGAGGTTGAAGTTCGGGCCGAGGTCGGAGTTCGGGCCGAGGTTGCAGTTCGGGCCGAGGTTGAAGTTCGGGCCGAAAATGAAGTTCGGGCCGGGAACAGTGAAGAGTTCGGGCCGAACTTGTTCTTGGCAGTGACGAACGAACCAACTATTTTGCTTACTCGTGGGCGTGAAACGGACAACCGAGCTGAAAGTTATTAATGTTTTAGTATAGCACCTTTTGTCACACAATCTTGGATATTGAAGAGTTCGGCCCGAAGAGGGATGTTCGGGCCGAAGTGGTGTTCGGGCCGAAGTAGGATGTTCGGGCCGAAGTGTTGTTCGGGCCGAAGTTCGATGTTCGGGCCGAGGATGATGTTCAGGCCGAGGTCGGAGTTCGGGCCGAGGTCGGAGTTCGGGCCGAGGTTGAAGTTCGGGCTGAGGTTGAAGTTCGGGCCGAAAATGAAGTTCGGACCGGGAACAGTGAAGAGTTCGGGCCGAACTTGTTCTTGGCAGTGACGAACGAACCAACTATTTTGGTTACTCGTGGGCGTGAAACGGACACCCGAGCTGAAATTTATGAATGTTTTAGTATAGCACCTTTTGTCACACAATTTTGGATATTGAAGAGTTCGGGCCGAAGAGGGATGTTCTGGCCGAAGTGGTGTTCGGGCCGAAGTGGGATGTTCGGGCCGAAGTGGTGTTCGGGCCGAAGTGGTGTTCGGGCCGAAGTTCGGTGTTCGGGCCGAGGATGATGTTCGGGCCGAGGTTGAAGTTCGGGCCGAGGTCGGAGTTCGGGCCGAGGTTGAAGTTCGTGCCGAAAATGAAGTTCGGGCCGGGAATAGTGAAAAGTTCGGGCCGAACATGTTCTTTGCAGTGAGGAACGAACCAACTATTTTGGTTACTCGTGGGCGTGAAACGGACACCCGAGCTGAAAGTTATGAATGTTTTAGTATAGCACCTTTTGTCGGGCCGAAGTTCGGTGTTCGGGCCGAGGATGATGTTCGGGCCGAGGTTGAAATTCGGGCCGAGGTCGGAGTTCGGGCCGAGGTTGAAGTACGGGCCTAGGTTGAAGTTCGGGCCAAAAATGAAGTTCGGGCCGGGAACAGTGAAGAGTTCGGGCCGAATTTGTTCTTGGCAGCGACGAACGAACCAGCTATTTTGGTTACTCGTGGGCGTGAAACGGACACCCGAGCTGAAAGTTATGAATGTTTTAGTATAGCACCTTTTGTCACACAATCTTGGATATTGAAGAGTTCGGGCCGAAGAGGGTTGTTCGGCCGAGGTGGTGTTCGGGCCGAAGTGGGATGTTCGGGCAGAAGTAGTGTTCGGGCCGAAGTGGTGTTCGGGCCGAAATTCGGTGTTCGGGCCGAGGATGATGATCGGGCCGAGGTTGAAGTTCGGGCCGAGGTCGGAGTTCGGGCCGAGGTTGCAGTTCGGGCCGAGGTTGAAGTTCGGGCCGAAAATGAAGTTCGGGCCGGGAACAGTGAAGAGTTCGGGCCGAACTTGTTCTTGGCAGTGACGAACGAACCAACTATTTTGCTTACTCGTGGGCGTGAAACGGACACCCGAGCTGAAAGTTATTAATGTTTTAGTATAGCACCTTTTGTCACACAATCTTGGATATTGAAGAGTTCGGCCCGAAGAGGGATGTTCGGGCCGAAGTGGTGTTCGGGCCGAAGTAGGATGTTCGGGCCGAAGTGTTGTTCGGGCCGAAGTGTTGTTCGGGCCGAAGTTCGATGTTCGGGCCGAGGATGATGTTCAGGCCGAGGTCGGAGTTCGGGCCGAGGTCGGAGTTCGGGCCGAGGTTGAAGTTCGGGCTGAGGTTGAAGTTCGGGCCGAAAATGAAGTTCGGACCGGGAACAGTGAAGAGTTCGGGCCGAACTTGTTCTTGGCAGTGACGAACGAACCAACTATTTTGGTTACTCGTGGGCGTGAAACGGACACCCGAGCTGAAATTTATGAATGTTTTAGTATAGCACCTTTTGTCACACAATCTTGGATATTGAAGAGTTCGGGCCGAAGAGGGATGTTCTGGCCGAAGTGGTGTTCGGGCCGAAGTGGGATGTTCGGGCCGAAGTGGTGTTCGGGCCGAAGTGGTGTTCGGGCCGAAGTTCGGTGTTCGGGCCGAGGATGATGTTCGGGCCGAGGTTGAAGTTCGGGCCGAGGTCGGAGTTCGGGCCGAGGTTGAAGTTCGTGCCGAAAATGAAGTTCGGGCCGGGAATAGTGAAAAGTTCGGGCCGAACATGTTCTTTGCAGTGAGGAACGAACCAACTATTTTGGTTACTCGTGGGCGTGAAACGGACACCCGAGCTGAAAGTTATGAATGTTTTAGTATAGCACCTTTTGTCGGGCCGAAGTTCGGTGTTCGGGCCGAGGATGATGTTCGGGCCGAGGTTGAAATTCGGGCCGAGGTCGGAGTTCGGGCCGAGGTTGAAGTACGGGCCTAGGTTGAAGTTCGGGCCAAAAATGAAGTTCGGGCCGGGAACAGTGAAGAGTTCGGGCCGAACTTGTTCTTGGCATCGGCGAACGAACCAGCTATTTTGGTTACTCGTGGGCGTGAAACGGACACCCGAGCTAAAAGTTATGAATGTTTTAGTATAGCACCTTTTGTCACACAATCTTGGATATTGAGGAGTTCGGGCCGAAGAGGGATGTTCGGCCGAAGTGGTGTTCGGGCCGAAGTGGGATGTTCGGGCCGAAGTGGTGTTCGGGCCGAAGTTCGATGTTCGGGCCGAGGATGATGTTCGGGCCGAGGTTGAAGTTCGGGCCAAGGTCGGTGTTCGGGCCCAGGTTAAAGTTCGGGCCGAGGTTGAAGTTCGTGCCGAAAATGAAGTTCGGGCCGGGAACACTGAAGAGTTCGGGCCGAACTTGTTCTTGGCAGTGACGAACGAACCAGCTATTTTGGTTACTCGTGGGCGTGAAACGGACACGCGAGCTGAAAGTTATGAATGTTTTAGTATAGCACCTTTTGTCACACAATCTTGGATATTGAAGAGTTCGGGCGGAAGAGGGATGTTCGGGCCGAAGTGGTGTTCGGGCCGAAGTGGGATGTTCGGGCCGAAGTGGTGTTCGGGCCGAAGTGGTGTTCGGGCCGAAGTGGTGTTCGGGCCGAGGATCGGTGTTCGGGCCGAGGATGATGTTCGGGACGAGGTTGAAGTTCGGGCCGAAGTCGGAGTTCGCGCCGAGGTTGAAGTTCGGGCCGAGGTTGAAGTTCGGGCCGAAAATGAAGTTCGGGCCGGGAACAGTGAAGAGTTCGGGCTGAACTTGTTCTTGGCAGCGACGAACGAACCAGCTATTTTGGTTACTCGTGGGCGTGAAACGGACACCCGAGCTGAAAGTTATGAATGTTTTAGTATAGCACCTTTTGTCACACAATCTTGGATATTGAAGAGTTCGGGCCGAAGAGGGATGTTCGGGCTGAAGTGGTGTTCGGGCCGAAGCGGGATGTTCGGGCCGAAGTGGTGTTCGGGCCGAAGTGGTGTTCGGGCCGAAGTTCGGTGTTCGAGCCGAGGATGATGTTCGGGCCGAGGTTGAAGTTCGGGCCGAGGTCGGAGTTCGGGCCGAGGTTGAAGTTCGGGCCGAGGTTGAAGTTCGGGCCGAAAATGAAGTTCGGGCCGGGAACAGTGAAGAGTTCGGGCCGAACTTGTTCTTGGCAGTGGCGAACGAACCAACTATTTTGGTTACTCGTGGGCGTGAAACGGACACCCGAGCTGAAAGTTATGAATGTTTTAGTATAGCACCTTTTGTCACACAATCTTGGATATTGAAGAGTTCGGGCCGAAGAGGGATGTTCGGGCCGAAGTGGTGTTCGGGCCGAAGTGGGATGTTCGGGCAGAAGTGGTGTTCGGGCCGAAGTGGTGTTCGGGCCGAAGTTCGGTGTTCGGGCCGAGGATGATGTTCGGGCCGAGGTTGAAGTTCGGGCCGAGGTCGGAGTTCGGGCCGAGGTTAAAGTTCGTGCCGAAAATGAAGTTCGGGCCGGGAACAGTGAAAAGTTCGGGCCGAACATTTTCTTGGCAGTGAGGAAAGAACCAGCTATTTTGGTTACTCGTGGGCGTGAAACGGACACCCGAGCTGAAAGTTATGAATGTTTTAGTATAGCACCTTTTGTCGGGCCGAAGTTCGGTGTTCGGGCCGAGGATGATGTTCGCGCCGAGGTTGAAATTCGGGCCGAGGTCGGAGTTCGGGCCGAGGTTGAAGTTCGGGCCTAGGTTGAAGTTCGGGCAAAAAATGAAGTTCGGGCCGGGAACAGTGAAGAGTTCGGGCCGAACTTGTTCTTGGAAGCGGCGAACGAACCAGCTATTTTGGTTACTCGTGGGCGTGAAACGGACACCCGAGCTAAAAGTTATGAATGTTTTAGTATAGCACCTTTTGTCACACAATCTTGGATATTGAAGAGTTCGGGCCGAAGAGGGATGTTCGGCCGAAGTGGTATTCGGGCCGAAGTGGGATGTTCGGGCCGAAGTGGTGTTCGGGCCGAAGTTCGATGTTCGGGCCGAGGATGATGTTCGGGCCGAGGTTGAAGTTCGGGCCGAGGTCGGAGTTCGGGCCGAGGTTGCAGTTCGGGCCGAGGTTTAAGTTCGGGCAGAAAATGAAGTTCGGGCCGGGAACACTGAAGAGTTCGGGCCGAACTTGTTCTTGGCAGTGACGAACGAACCAGCTATTTTCGTTACTCGTGGGCGTGAAACCGACACGCGAGCTGAAAGTTATGAATGTTTTAGTATAGCACCTTTTGTCACACAATCTTGGATATTGAAGAGTTCCGGTCGAAGAGGGATGTTCGGGCTGAAGTGGTGTTCGGGCCGAAGTGGGATGTTCGGGCTGAAGTGGTGTTCGGGGCGAAGTTCGGTGTTCGAGCCGAGGATGATGTTCGGGCCGAGGTTGAAGTTCGGGCCGAGGTCGGAGTTCGGACCGAGGTTGAAGTTCGGGCCGAGGTTGAAGTTCGGGCCGAAAATGAAGTTCGGGCCGGGAACAGTGAAGAGTTCGGGCCGAACTTGTTCTTGGCAGTGGCGAACGAACCAGCTATTTTGGTTACTTGTGGGCGTGAAACGGACACCCGAGCTGAAAGTTATGAATGTTTTAGTATAGCACCTTTTGTCACACAATCTTGGATATTGAAGAGTTCGGGCCGAAGAGGGATGTTCGGGCCGAAGTGGTGTTCGGGCCGAAGTGGGATGTTCGGGCAGAAGTGGTGTTCGGGCCGAAGTTCGGTGTTCGGGCCGAGGATGATGTTCGGGCCGAGGTTGAAGTTCGGGCCGAGGTCGGAGTTCGGGCCGAGGTTAAAGTTCGTGCCGAAAATGAAGTTCGGGCCGGGTACAGTGAAAAGTTCGGGCCGAACATGTTCTTGGCAGTGAGGAACGAACTAGCTATTTTGGTTACTCGTGGGCGTGAAACGGACACCCGAGCTGAAAGTTATGAATGTTTTAGTATAGCACCTTTTGTCGGGCCGAAGTTCGGTGTTCGGGCCGAGGATGATGTTCGGGCCGAGGTTGAAATTCGGGCCGAGGTCGGAGTTCGGGCCGAGGTTGAAGTTCGGGCCTAGGTTGAAGTTCGGGCCAAAAATGAAGTTCGGGCCGGGAACAGTGAAGAGTTCGGGCCGAACTTGTTCTTGGAAGCGGCGAACGAACCAGCTATTTTGGTTACTCGTGGGCGTGAAACGGACACCCGAGCTAAAAGTTATGAATGTTTTAGTATAGCACCTTTTGTCACACAATCTTGGATATTGAAGAGTTCGGGCCGAAGAGGGATGTTCGGCCGAAGTGGTATTCGGGCCGAAGTGGGATGTTCGGGCCGAAGTGGTGTTCGGGCCGAAGTTCGATGTTCGGGCCGAGGATGATGTTCGGGCCGAGGTTGAAGTTCGGGCCGAGGTCGGAGTTCGGGCCGAGGTTGCTGTTCGGGCCGAGGTTGAAGTTCGGGCAGAAAATGAAGTTCGGGCCGGGAACACTGAAGAGTTCGGGCCGAACTTGTTCTTGGCAGTGACGAACGAACCAGCTATTTTGGTTACTCGTGGGCGTGAAACGGACACGCGAGCTGAAAGTTATGAATGTTTTAGTATAACACCTTTTGTCACACAATCTTGGATATTGAAGAGTTCGGGCGGAAGAGGGATGTTCGGGCCGAAGTGGTGTTCGGGCCGAAGTGGGATGTTCGGGCCGAAGTGGTGTTCGGGCCGAAGTGGTGTTCGGGCCGAAGTTCGGTGTTCGGGCCGAGGATGATGTTCGGGACGAGGTTGAAGTTCGGGCCGAGGTCGGAGTTCGCGCCGAGGTCGAAGGTCGGGCCGAGGTTGAAGTTCGGGCCGAAAATGAAGTTCGGGCCGAAAATGAAGTTCGGGCCGGGAACAGTGAAGAGTTCGGGCCGAACTTGTTCTTGGCAGCGGCGAACGAACCAGCTATTTTGGTTACTCGTGGGCGTGAAACGGACACCCGAGCTGAAAGTTATGAATGTTTTAGTATAGCACCTTTTGTCACACAATCTTGGATATTGAAGAGTTCGGGCCGAAGAGGGTTGTTCGGCCGAAGTGGTGTTCGGGCCGAAGAGGGATGTTCGGGCCGAAGTGGCGTTCGGGCCGAAGTGGGATGTAAGGGCCGAAGTGGTGTTCGGGCCGAAGTTCGGTGTTCGGGACGAGGTTGAAGTTCGGGCCGAGGTCGGAGTTCGCGCCGAGGTTGAAGTTCGGGCCGAGGTTGAAGTTCGGGCCGAAAATGAAGTTCGGGCCGGGAACAGTGAAGAGTTCGGGCTGAACTTGTTCTTGGCAGCGACGAACGAACCAGCTATTTTGGTTACTCGTGGGCGTGAAACGGACACCCGAGCTGAAAGTTATGAATGTTTTAGTATAGCACCTTTTGTCACACAATCTTGGATATTGAAGAGTTCGGGCCGAAGAGGGATGTTCGGGCTGAAGTGGTGTTCGGGCCGAAGTGGGATGTTCGGGCCGAAGTGGTGTTCGGGCCGAAGTGGTCTTCGGGCCGAAGTTCGGTGTTCGAGCCGAGGATGATATTCGGGCCGAGGTTGAAGTTCGGGCCGAGGTCGGAGTTCGGCCCGAGGTTGAAGTTCGGGCCGAGGTTGAAGTTCGGGCCGAAAATGAAGTTCGGGCCGGGAACAGTGAAGAGTTCGGGCCGAACTTGTTCTTGGCAGTGGCGAACGAACCAGCTATTTTGGTTACTTGTGGGCGTGAAACGGACACCCGAGCTGAAAGTTATGAATGTTTTAGTATAGCACCTTTTGTCACACAATCTTGGATATTGAAGAGTTCGGGCCGAAGAGGGATGTTCGGGCCGAAGTGGTGTTCGGGCCGAAGTGGGATGTTCGGGCAGAAGTGGTGTTCGGGCCGAAGTGGTGTTCGGGCCGAAGTTCGGTGTTCGGGCCGAGGATGATGTTCGGGCCGAGGTTGAAGTTCGGGCCGAGGTCGGAGTTCGGGCCGAGGTTAAAGTTCGTGCCGAAAATGAAGTTCGGGCCGGGAACAGTGAAAAGTTCGGGCCGAACATGTTCTTGGCAGTGAGGAACGAACCAGCTATTTTGGTTACTCGTGGGCGTGAAACGGACACCCGAGCTGAAAGTTATGAATGTTTTAGTATAGCACCTTTTGTCGGGCCGAAGTTCGGTGTTCGGGACGAGGAAGATGTTCGGGCCGAGGTTGAAATTCGGGCCGAGGTCGGAGTTCGGGCCGAGGTTGAAGTTCGGGCCTAAGTTGAAGTTCGGGCCAAAAATGAAGTTCGGGCCGGGAACAGTGAAGAGTTCGGGCCGAACTTGTTCTTGGAAGCGGCGAACGAACCAGCTATTTTGGTTATTCGTGGGCGTGAAACGGACACCCGAGCTAAAAGTTATGAATGTTTTAGTATAGCACCTTTTGTCACACAATCTTGGATATTGAAGAGTTCGGGCCGAAGAGGGATGTTCGGCCGAAGTGGTATTCGGGCCGAAGTGGGATGTTCGGGCCGAAGTGGTGTTCGGGCCGAAGTTCGATGTTCGGGCCGAGGATGATGTTCGGGCCGAGGTTGAAGTTCGGGCCGAGGTCGGAGTTCGGGCCGAGGTTGCAGTTCGGGCCGAGGTTGAAGTTCGGGCAGAAAATGAAGTTCGGGCCGGGAACACTGAAGAGTTCGGGCCGAACTTGTTCTTGGCAGTGACGAACGAACCAGCTATTTTGGTTACTCGTGGGCGTGAAACCGACACGCGAGCTGAAAGTTATGAATGTTTTAGTATAGCACCTTTTGTCACACAATCTTGGATATTGAAGAGTTCCGGTCGAAGAGGGATGTTCGGGCTGAAGTGGTGTTCGGGCCGAAGTGGGATGTTCGGGCCGAAGTGGTGTTCGGGCCGAAGTGGTGTTCGGGCCGAAGTTCGGTGTTCGAGCCGAGGATGATGTTCGGGCCGAGGTTGAAGTTCGGGCCGAGGTCGGAGTTCGGGCCGAGGTTGAAGTTCGGGCCGAGGTTGAAGTTCGGGCCGAAAATGAGGTTCGGGCCGGGAACAGTGAAGAGTTCGGGCCGAACTTGTTCTTGGCAGTGGCGAACGAACCAGCTATTTTGGTTACTCGTGGGCGTGAAACGGACACCCGAGCGGAAAGTTATGAATGTTTTAGTATAGCACCTTTTGTCACAGAATCTTGGATATTGAAGAGTTCGGGCCGAAAAGGGATGTTCGGGCCGAAGTGGTGTTCGGGCCGAAGTGGGATGTTCGGGCAGAAGTGGTGTTCGGGCCGAAGTGGTGTTCGGGCCGAAGTTCGGTGTTCGGGCCGAGGATGATGTTCGGGCCGAGGTTGAAGTTCGGGCCGAGGTCGGAGTTCGGGCCGAGGTTGAAGTTCGTGCCGAAAATGAAGTTCGGGCCGGGAACAGTGAAAAGTTCAGGCCGAACATGTTCTTGGCAGTGAGGAACGAACCAGCTATTTTGGTTACTCGTGGGCGTGAAATGGACACCCGAGCTGAAAGTTATGAATGTTTTAGTATAGCACCTTTTGTCGGGCCGAAGTTCGGTGTTCGGGCCGAGGATGATGTTCGGGCCGAGGTTGAAATTCGGGCCGAGGTCGGAGTTCGGGCCGAGGTTGAAGTTCGGGCCAAAAATGAAGTTCGGGCCGGGAACAGTGAAGAGTTCGGGCCGAACTTTTTCTTGGCAGCGGCGAACGAACCAGCTATTTTGGTTACTCGTGGGCGTGAAACGGACACCCGAGCTAAAAGTTATGAATGTTTTAGTATAGCACCTTTTGTCACACAATCTTGGATATTGAAGAGTTCGGGCCGAAGAGGGATGTTCGGCCGAAGTGGTGTTCGGGCCGAAGTGGGATGTTCGGGCCGAAGTGGTGTTCGGGTCGAAATTCGGTGTTCGGGCCGAGGATGATGTTCGGGCCGAGGTTGAAGTTCGGGCCGAGGTCGGTGTTCGGGCCGAGGTTGAAGTTCGGGCCGAGGTTGAAGTTCGGGCCGAAAATGAAGTTCGGGCCGGGAACGCTGAAGAGTTCGGGCCGAACTTGTTCTTGGCAGTGACGAACGAACCAGCTATTTTGGTTACTCGTGGGCGTGAAACGGACACGCGAGCTGAAAGTTATGAATGTTTTAGTATAGCACCTTTTGTCACTCAATCTTGGATATTGAAGAGTTCGGGCGGAAGAGGGATGTTCGGACCGAAGTGGTGTTCGGGCCGAAGTGATGTTCGGGACGAGGTTGAAGTTCGGGCCGAGGTCGGAGTTCGCGCCGAGGTCGAAGGTCGGGCCGAGGTTGAAGTTCGGGCCGAAAATGAAGTTCGGGCCGAAAATGAAGTTCGGGCCGGGAACAGTGAAGAGTTCGGGCTGAACTTGTTCTTGGCAGCGACGAACGAACCAGCTATTTTGGTTACTCGTGGGCGTGAAACGGACACCCGAGCTGAAAGTTATGAATGTTTTAGTATAGCACCTTTTGCCACACAATCTTGGATATTGAAGAGTTCGGGCCGAAGAGGGTTGTTCGGCCGAAGTGGTGTTCGGGCCGAAGAGGGATGTTCGGGCCGAAGTGGAGTTCGGGCCGAAGTGGGATGTAAGGGCCGAAGTGGTGTTCGGGCCGAAGTTCGGTGTTCGGGCCGAGGATGATGTTCGGGACGAGGTTGAAGTTCGGGCCGAGGTCGGAGTTCACGCCGAGGTTGAAGTTCGGGCCGGGGTTGAAGTTCGGGCCGAAAATGAAGTTCGGGCCGGGAACAGTGAAGAGTTCGGGCTGAACTTGTTCTTGGCAGCGACGAACGAACCAGCTATTTTGGTTACTTGTGGGCGTGAAACGGACACCCGAGGTGAAAGTTATGAATGTTTTAGTATAGCACCTTTTGTCACACAATCTTGGATATTGAAGAGTTCGGGCCGAAGAGGGATGTTCGGGCTGAAGTGGTGTTCGGGCCGAAGTGGGATGTTCGGGCCGAAGTGGTGTTCGGGCCGAAGTGGTGTTCGGGCCGAAGTTCGGTGTTCGAGCCGAGGATGATATTCGGGCCGAGGTTGAAGTTCGGGCCGAGGTCGGAGTTCGGGCCGAGGTTGAAGTTCGGGCCGAGGTTGAAGTTCGGGCCGAAAATGAAGTTCGGGCCGGGAACAGTGAAGAGTTCGGGCCGAACTTGTTCTTGGCAGTGGCGAACGAACCAGCTATTTTGGTTACTTGTTTGCGTGAAACGGACCCCCGAGCTGAAAGTTATGAATGTTTTAGTATAGCACCTATTGTCACACAATCTTGGATATTGAAGAGTTCGGGCCGAAGAGGGATGTTCGGGCCGAAGTGGTGTTCGGGCTGAAGTGGGATGTTCGGGCAGAAGTGGTGTTCGGGCCGAAGTGATGTTCGGGCCGAAGTTCGGTGTTCGGGCCGAGGATGATGTTCGGGCCGAGGTTGAAGTTCGGGCCGAGGTCGGAGTTCGGGCCGAGGTTGAAGTTCGTGCCGAAAATGAAGTTCGGGCCGGGAACAGTGAAAAGTTCGGGTCGAACATGTTCTTGGCAGTGAGGAACGAACCAGCTATTTTGGTTACTTGTGGGCGTGAAACGGACACCCGAGCTGAAAGTTATGAATGTTTTAGTATAGCACCTTTTGTCGGGCCGAAGTTCGGTGTTCGGGCCGAGGATGATGTTCGGGCCGAGGTTGAAATTCGGGTCGAGGTCAGAGTTCGGGCCGAGGTTGAAGTTCGGGCCTAGGTTGAAGTTTGGGCCAAAAATGAAGTTCGGGCCGGGAACAGTGAAGAGTTCGGGCCGAACTTGTTCTTGGCAGCGGCGAACGAACCAGCTATTTTGGTTACTCGTGGGCGTGAAACGGACACCCGAGCTAAAAGTTATGAATGTTTTAGTATAGCACCTTTTGTCACACAATCTTGGATATTGAAGAGTTCGGGCCGAAGAGGGATGTTCGGCCGAAGTGGTGTTCGGGCCGAAGTGGGATGTTCGGGCCGAAGTGGTGTTCGGGCCGAAGTTCGATGTTCGGGCCGAGGATGATATTCGGGCCGAGGTTGAAGTTCGGGCCGAGGTCGGTGTTCGGGCCGAGGTTGAAGTTCGGGCCGAGGTTGAAGTTCGGGCCGAAAATGAAGTTCGGGCCGGGAACACTGAAGAGTTCGGGCCGAACTTGTTCTTGGAAGTGACGAACGAACCAGCTATTTTGGTTACTCGTGGGCGTGAAACGGACACGCGAGCTGAAAGTTATGAATGTTTTAGTATAGCACCTTTTGTCACACAATCTTGGATATTGAAGAGTTCGTGCGGAAGAGGGATGTTCGGGCCGAAGTGGTGTTCGGGCCGAAGTGGGATGTTCGGGCCGAAGTGGTGTTCGGGCCGAAGTGGTGTTCGGGCCGAGGATGATGTTCGGGACGAGGTTGAAGTTCGGGCCGAGGTCGGAGTTCGCGCCGAGGTCGAAGGTCGGGCCGAGGTTGAAGTTCGAGCCGAAAATGAAGTTCGGGCCGAAAATGAAGTTCGGACCGGGAACAGTGAAGAGTTCGGGCTGAACTTGTTCTTGGCAGCGACGAACGAACCAGCTATTTTGGTTACTCGTGGGCGTGAAACGGACACCCGAGCTGAAAGTTATGAATGTTTTAGTATAGCACCTTTTGTCACACAATCTTGGATATTGAAGAGTTCGGGCCGAAGAGGGTTGTTCGGCCGAAGTGGTGTTCGGGCCGAAGAGGGATGTTCGGGCCGAAGTGGTGTTCGGGCCGAAGTGGGATGTATGGGCCGAAGTGGTGTTCGGGCTGAAGTGGTGTTCGGGCCGAAGTTCGGTGTTCGGGCCGAGAATGATGTTCGGGATGAGGTTGAAGTTCGAGCCGAGGTCGGAGTTCGGGCCGAGGTTGCAGTTCGGGCCGAGGTTGAAGTTCGGGCCGAAAATGAAGTTCCGGCCGGGAACACTGAAGAGTTCGGGCCGAACTTGTTCTTGGCAGTGACGAACGAACCAGCTATTTTGGTTACTCGTGGGCGTGAAACGGACACGCGAGCTGAAAGTTATGAATGTTTTAGTATAGCACCTTTTGTCACACAATCTTGGATATTGAAGAGTTCGGGCGGAAGAGGGATGTTCGGGCCGAAGTGGTGTTCGGGCCGAAGTGGGATGTTCGGGCCGAAGTGGTGTTCGGGCCGAAGTTCGATGTTCGGGCCGAGGATGATGTTCGGGCCGAGGTTGAAGTTCGGGCCGAGGTCGGAGTTCGGGCCGAGGTTGCAGTTCGGGCCGAGGTTGAAGTTCGGGCAGAAAATGAAGTTCGGGCCGGGAAAACTGAAGAGTTCGGGCCGAACTTGTTCTTGGCAGTGACGAACGAACCAGCTATTTTGGTTACTCGTGGGCGTGAAACGGACACGCGAGCTGAAAGTTATGAATGTTTTAGTATAGCACATTTTGTCACACAATCTTGGATATTGAAGAGTTCGGGCCGAAGAGGGATGTTCGGGCTGAAGTGGTGTTCGGGCCGAAGTGGGATGTTCGGGCCGAAGTGGTGTTCGGGCCGAAGTGGTGTTCGGGCCGAAGTTCGGTGTTCGGGCCGAGGATGATGTTCGGGCCGAGGTTGAAGTTCGGGCCGAGGTCGGAGTTCGGGCCGAGGTTGAAATTCGTGCCGAAATTGAAGTTCGGGCCGGGAACAGTGAAAAGTTCGGGCCGAACATGTTCTTGGCAGTGAGGAACGAACCAGCTATTTTGGTTACTCGTGGGCGTGAAACGGACACCCGAGCTGAAAGTTATGAATGTTTTAGTATAGCACCTTTTGTCGGGCCGAAGTTCGGTGTTCGGGCCGAGGATGATGTTCGGGCCGAGGTTGAAATTCGGGCCGAGGTCGGAGTTCGGGCCGAGGTTGAAGTTCGGGACTAGGTTGAAGTTCGGGCCAAAAATGAAGTTCGGGCCGGGAACAGTGAAGAGTTCGGGCCGAACTTGTTCTTGGCAGCGGCGAACGAACCAGCTATTTTGGTTACTCGTGGGCGTGAAACGGACACCCGAGCTAAAAGTTATGAATGTTTTAGTATAGCTCCTTTTGTCTTACAATCTTGGATATTGAAGAGTTCGGGCCGAAGAGGGATGTTCGGCCGAAGTGGTGTTCGGGCCGAAGTGGGATGTTCGGGCCGAAGTGGTGTTCGGGCCGAGGATGATGTTCGGGACGAGGTTGAAGTTCGGGCCGAGGTCGGAGTTCGCGCCGAGGTCGAAGGTCGGGCCGAGGTTGAAGTTCGGGCCGAAAATGAAGTTCAGACCGGGAACAGTGAAGAGTTCGGGCTGAACTTGTTCTTGGCAGCGACGAACGAACCAGCTATTTTGGTTACTCGTGGGCGTGAAACGGACACCCGAGCTGAAAGTTATGAATGTTTTAGTATAGCACCTTTTGTCACACAATCTTGGATATTGAAGAGTTCGGGCCGAAGAGGGTTGTTCGGCCGAAGTGGTGTTCGGGCCGAAGAGGGATGTTCGGGCCGAAGTGGTGTTCGGGCCGAAGTGGGATGTATGGGCCGAAGTGGTGTTCGGGCTGAAGTGGTGTTCGGGCCGAAGTTCGGTGTTCGGGCCGAGAATGATGTTCGGGATGAGGTTGAAGTTCGAGCCGAGGTCGGAGTTCGGGCCGAGGTTGCAGTTCGGGCCGAGGTTGAAGTTCGGGCCGAAAATGAAGTTCCGGCCGGGAACACTGAAGAGTTCGGGCCGAACTTGTTCTTGGAAGTGACGAACGAACCAGCTATTTTGGTTACTCGTGGGCGTGAAACGGACACGCGAGCTGAAAGTTATGAATGTTTTAGTATAGCACCTTTTGTCACACAATCTTGGATATTGAAGAGTTCGGGCGGAAGAGGGATGTTCGGGCCGAAGTGGTGTTCGGGCCGAAGTGGGATGTTCGGGCCGAAGTGGTGTTCGGGCCGAAGTGGTGTTCGGGCCGAGGATGATGTTCGGGACGAGGTTGAAGTTCGGGCCGAACTCGGAGTTCGCGCCGAGGTCGCAGGTCGGGCCGAGGTTGAAGTTCGGGCCGAAAATGAAGTTCGGGCCGAAAATGAAGTTCGGACCGGGAACAGTGAAGAGTTCGGGCTGAACTTGTTCTTGGCAGCGACGAACGAACCAGCTATTTTGGTTACTCGTGGGCGTGAAACGGACACCCGAGCTGAAAGTTATGAATGTTTTAGTATAGCACCTTTTGTCACACAATCTTGGATATTGAAGAGTTCGGGCCGAAGAGGGTTGTTCGGCCGAAGTGGTGTTCGGGCCGAAGAGGGATGTTCGGGCCGAAGTGGTGTTCGGGCCGAAGTGGGATGTATGGGCCGAAGTGGTGTTCGGGCCGAAGTTCGGTGTTCGGGCCGAGAATGATGTTCGGGATGAGGTTGAAGTTCGAGCCGAGGTCGGAGTTCGGGCCGAGGTTGCAGTTCGGGCCGAGGTTGAAGTTCGGGCCGAAAATGAAGTTCCGGCCGGGAACACTGAAGAGTTCGGGCCGAACTTGTTCTTGGCAGTGACGAACGAACCAGCTATTTTGGTTACTCGTGGGCGTGAAACGGACACGCGAGCTGAAAGTTATGAATGTTTTAGTATAGCACCTTTTGTCACACAATCTTGGATATTGAAGAGTTCGGGCGGAAGAGGGATGTTCGGGCCGAAGTGGTGTTCGGGCCGAAGTGGGATGTTCGGGCCGAAGTGGTGTTCGGGCCGAAGTTCGATGTTCGGGCCGAGGATGATGTTCGGGCCGAGGTTGAAGTTCGAGTCGAGGTCGGAGTTCGGGCCGAGGTTGCAGTTCGGGCCGAGGTTGAAGTTCGGGCAGAAAATGAAGTTCGGGCCGGGAACACTGAAGAGTTCGGGCCGAACTTGTTCTTGGCAGTGACGAACGAACCAGCTATTTTGGTTACTCGTGGGCGTGAAACGGACACGCGAGCTGAAAGTTATGAATGTTTTAGTATAGCACATTTTGTCACACAATCTTGGATATTGAAGAGTTCGGGCCGAAGAGGGATGTTCGGGCTGAAGTGGTGTTCGGGCCGAAGTGGGATGTTCGGGCCGAAGTGGTGTTCGGGCCGAAGTGGTGTTCGGGCCGAAGTTCGGTGTTCGGGCCGAGGATGATGTTCGGGCCGAGGTTGAAGTTCGGGCCGAGGTCGGAGTTCGGGCCGAGGTTGAAATTCGTGCCGAAATTGAAGTTCGGGCCGGGAACAGTGAAAAGTTCGGGCCGAACATGTTCTTGGCAGTGAGGAACGAACCAGCTATTTTGGTTACTCGTGGGCGTGAAACGGACACCCGAGCTGAAAGTTATGAATGTTTTAGTATAGCACCTTTTGTCGGGCCGAAGTTCGGTGTTCGGGCCGAGGATGATGTTCGGGCCGAGGTTGAAATTCGGGCCGAGGTCGGAGTTCGGGCCGAGGTTGAAGTTCGGGACTAGGTTGAAGTTCGGGCCAAAAATGAAGTTCGGGCCGGGAACAGTGAAGAGTTCGGGCCGAACTTGTTCTTTGCAGCGGCGAACGAACCAGCTATTTTGGTTACTCGTGGGCGTGAAACGGACACCCGAGCTAAAAGTTATGAATGTTTTAGTATAGCTCCTTTTGTCTTACAATCTTGGATATTGAAGAGTTCGGGCCGAAGAGGGATGTTCGGCCGAAGTGGTGTTCGGGCCGAAGTGGGATGTTCGGGCCGAAGTGGTGTTCGGGCCGAGGATGATGTTCGGGACGAGGTTGAAGTTCGGGCCGAGGTCGGAGTTCGCGCCGAGGTCGAAGGTCGGGCCGAGGTTGAAGTTCGGGCCGAAAATGAAGTTCGGGCCGAAAATGAAGTTCAGACCGGGAACAGTGAAGAGTTCGGGCTGAACTTGTTCTTGGCAGCGACGAACGAACCAGCTTTTTTGGTTACTCGTGGGCGTGAAACGGACACCCGAGCTGAAAGTTATGAATGTTTTAGTATAGCACCTTTTGTCACACAATCTTGGATATTGAAGAGTTCGGGCCGAAGAGGGTTGTTCGGCCGAAGTGGTGTTCGGGCCGAAGAGGGATGTTCGGGCCGAAGTGGTGTTCGGGCCGAAGTGGGATGTATGGGCCGAAGTGGTGTTCGGGCTGAAGTGGTGTTCGGGCCGAAGTTCGGTGTTCGGGCCGAGAATGATGTTCGGGATGAGGTTGAAGTTCGAGCCGAGGTCGGAGTTCGGGCCGAGGTTGCAGTTCGGGCCAAGGTTGAAGTTCGGGCCGAAAATGAAGTTCCGGCCGGGAACACTGAAGAGTTCGGGCCGAACTTGTTCTTGGCAGTGACGAACGAACCAGCTATTTTGGTTACTCGTGGGCGTGAAACGGACACGCGAGCTGAAAGTTATGAATGTTTTAGTATAGCACCTTTTGTCACACAATCTTGGATATTGAAGAGTTCGGGCGGAAGAGGGATGTTCGGGCCGAAGTGGTGTTCGGGCCGAAGTGGGATGTTCGGGCCGAAGTGGTGTTCGGGCCGAAGTTCGATGTTCGGGCCGAGGATGATGTTCGGGCCGAGGTTGAAGTTCGGGCCGAGGTCGGAGTTCGGGCCGAGGTTGCAGTTCGGGCCGAGGTTGAAGTTCGGGCAGAAAATGAAGTTCGGGCCGTGAACACTGAAGAGTTCGGGCCGAACTTGTTCTTGGCAGTGATGAACGAACCAGCTATTTTGGTTACTCGTGGGCGTGAAACGGACACGCGAGCTGAAAGTTATGAATGTTTTAGTATAGCACCTTTTGTCACACAATCTTGGATATTGAAGAGTTCGGGCCGAAGAGGGATGTTCGGGCTGAAGTGGTGTTCGGGCCGAAGTGGGATGTTCGGGCCGAAGTGGTGTTCGGGCCGAAGTGGTTTTCGGGACGAAGTTCGGTGTTCGGGCCGAGGATGATGTTCGGGCCGAGGTTGAAGTTCGGGCCGAGGTCGGAGTTCGGGCCGAGGTTGAAGTTCGTGCCGAAATTGAAGTTCGGGCTGGGAACAGTGAAAAGTTCGGGCCGAACATGTTCTTGGCAGTGAGGAACGAACCAGCTATTTTGGTTACTCGTGGGCGTGAAACGGACACCCGAGCTGAAAGTTATGAATGTTTTAGTATAGCACCTTTTGTCGGGCCGAAGTTCGGTGTTCGGGCCGAGGATGATGTTCGGGCCGAGGTTGAAATTCGGGCCGAGGTCGGAGTTCGGGCCGAGGTTGAAGTTCGGGACTAGGTTGAAGTTCGGGCCAAAAATGAAGTTCGGGCCGGGAACAGTGAAGAGTTCGGGCCGAACTTGTTCTTGGCAGCGGCGAACGAACCAGCTATTTTGGTTACTCGTGGGCGTGAAACGGACACCCAAGCTAAAAGTTATGAATGTTTTAGTATAGCACCTTTTGTCTTACAATCTTGGATATTGAAGAGTTCGGGCCGAAGAGGGATGTTCGGCCGAAGTGGTGTTCGGGCCGAAGTGGGATGTTCGGGCCGAAGTGGTGTTCGGGCCGAAGTTCGATGTTCGGGCCGAGGATGATGTTCGGGCCGAGGTTGAAGTTCGGGTCGAGGTCGGAGTTCGGGCCGAGGTTGCAGTTCGGGCCGAGGTTGAAGTTCGGGCAGAAAATGAAGTTCGGGCCGGGAACACTGAAGAGTTCGGGCCGAACTTGTTCTTGGCAGTGACGAACGAACCAGCTATTTTGGTTACTCGTGGGCGTGAAACGGACACGTGAGCTGAAAGTTATGAATGTTTTAGTATAACACCTTTTGTCACACAATCTTGGATATTGAAGAGTTCGGGCCGAAGAGGGATGTTCGGGCTGAAGTGATGTTCGGGCCGAAGTGGGATGTTCGGGCCGAAGTGGTGTTCGGGCCGAAGTTCGGTGTTCGAGCCGAGGATGATGTTCGGGCCAAGGTTGAAGTTCGGGCCGAGGTCGGAGTTCGGGCCGAGGTTGAAGTTCGGGCCGAGGTTGAAGTTCGGGCCGAAAATGAAGTTCGGGTCGGGAACAGTGAAGAGTTCGGGCCGAACTTGTTCTTGGCAGCGACGAACGAACCAGCTATTTTGGTTACTCGTGGGCGTGAAACGGACACCCGAGCTGAAAGTTATGAATGTTTTAGTATAGCACCTTTTGTCACACAATCTTGGATATTGAAGAGTTCGGGCCGAAGAGGGATGTTCGGGCTGAAGTGGTGTTCGGGCCGAAGTGGGATGTTCGGGCCGAAGTGGTGTTCGGGCCGAAGTGGTGTTCGGGACGAAGTGGTGTTCGGGCCGAAGTTCGGTGTTCGGGCCGAGGATGATGTTCGGGACGAGGTTGAAGTTCGGGCCGAGGTCGGAGTTCGCGCCGAGGTTGAAGTTCGGGCCGAGGTTGAAGTTCGGGCCGAAAATGAAGTTCGGGCCGGGAACAGTGAAGAGTTCGGGCCGAACTTGTTCTTGGCAGCGACGAACGAACCAGCTATTTTGGTTACTCGTGGGCGTGAAACGGACACCCGAGCTGAAAGTTATGAATGTTTTAGTATAGCACCTTTTGTCACACAATCTTGGATATTGAAGAGTTCGGGCCGAAGAGGGATGTTCGGCCGAAGTGGTGTTCTGGCCGAAGTGGGATGTTCGGGCTGAAGTGGTGTTCGGGCCGAAGTTCGATGTTCGGGCCGAGGATGATGTTCGGGCCGAGGTTGAAGTTCGGGCCGAGGTCGGTGTTCGGGCTGAAGTGCTGTTCGGGCCGAAGTGGGATGTTCGGGCCGAAGTGGTGTTCGGGCCGAAGTTCGGTGTTCGGGCCGAGGATGATGTTCGGGACGAGGTTGAAGTTCGGGCCGAGGTCGGAGTTCGCGCCGAGGTTGAAGTTCGGGCCGAGGTTGAAGTTCGGGCCGAAAATGAAGTTCGGGCCGGGAACACTGAAGAGTTCGGGCCGAACTTGTTCTTGGCAGTGACGAACGAACCAGCTATTTTGGTTACTCGTGGGCGTGAAACGGACACGCGAGCTGAAAGTTATGAATGTTTTAGTATAGCACCTTTTGTCACACAATCTTGGATATTGAAGAGTTCGGGCGGAAGAGGGATGTTCGGGCCGAAGTGGGATGTTCGGGCCGAAGTGGTGTTCGGGCCGAAGTGGTGTTCGGGCCGAAGTGGTGTTCGGGCCGAAGTTCGGTGTTCGGGCCGAGGATGATGTTCGGGACGAGGTTGAAGTTCGGGCTGAGGTCGGAGTTCTCGCCGAGGTTGAAGTTCGGGCCGAGGTTGAAGTTCGGGCCGAGGTTGAAGTTCGGGCCGGGAACAGTGAAGAGTTCGGGCTGAACTTGTTCTTGGCAACGACGAACGAACCAGCTATTTTGGTTACTAGTGGTCGTGAAACGGACACCCGAGCTGAAAGTTATGAATGTTTTAGTATAGCACCTTTTGTCACACAATCTTGGATATTGAAGAGTTCGGGCCGAAGAGGGTTGTTCGGCCGAAGTGGTGTTCGGGCCGAAGAGGGATGTTCGGGCCGAAGTGGTGTTCGGGCCGAAGTGGGATGTAAGGGCCGAATTGGTGTTCGGGCCGAAGTGGTGTTCGGGCCGAAGTTCGGTGTTCGAGCCGAGAATGATGTTCGGGATGAGGTTGAAGTTCGGGCCGAGGTCGGAGTTCGGGCCGAGGTTGCAGTTCGGGCCGAGGTTGAATTTCGGGCCGAAAATGAAGTTCGGGCCGGGAACACTGAAGAGTTCGGGCCGAACTTGTTCTTGGCAGTGACGAACGAACCAGCTATTTTGGTTACTCGTGGGCGTGAAACGGACACGCGAGCTGAAAGTTATGAATGTTTTAGTATATCACCTTTTGTCACACAATCTTGGATATTGAAGAGTTCGGGCGGAAGAGGGATGTTCGGGCCGAAGTGGTGTTCGGGGCGAAGTGGGATGTTCGGGCCGAAGTGGTGTTCGGGCCGAAGTGGTGTTCGGGCCGAAGTTCGGTGTTCGGGCCGAGGATGATGTTCGGGACGAGGTTGAAGTTCGGGCCGAGGTCGGAGTTCGCGCCGAGGTTGAAGTTCGGGCCGAGGTTGAAGTTCGGGCCGAAAATGAAGTTCGGGCCGGGAACAGTGAAGAGTTCGGGCCGAACTTGTTCTTGGCAGCGACGAACGAACCAGCTATTTTGGTTACTCGTGGGCGTGAAACGGACACCCGAGCTGAAAGTTATGAATGTTTTAGTATAGCACCTTTTGTCACACAATCTTGGATATTGAAGAGTTCGGGCCGAAGAGGGTTGTTCGGCCGAAGTGGTGTTCAGGCCGAAGAGGGATGTTCGGGCCGAAGTGGTGTTCGGGCCGAAGTGGGATGTTCGGGCCGAAGTGGTGTTCGGGCCGAAGTCGTGTTCGGGCTGAAGTTCGGTGTTCGGGCCGAGGATGATGTTCGGACGAGGTGGAAGTTCGGGCCGAGGTCGGAGTTCGGGCCGAGGTTGAAGTTCGGGCCGAAAATGAAGTTCGGGCCAGGAACAGTGAAGAGTTCCGGCCGAACTTGTTCTTGGCAGCGACGAACGAACCAGCTATTTTGGTTACTTCGTGGGCGTGAAACGGACACCCGAGCTGAAAGTTATGAATGTTTTAGTATAGCACCTTTTGTCACACAATCTATGATATTGAAGAGTTCGGGCCGAAGAGGGTTGTTCGGCCGAAGTGGTGTTCGGGCCGAAGTGGGATGTTCGGGCCGAAGTGGTGTTCGGGCCGAAGTGGTGTTCGGGCCGAAGTTCGGTGTTCGGGCCGAGGATGATGTTCGGGCCGAGGTTGAAGTTCGGGCCGAGGTCGGAGTTCGGGCCGAGGTTGCAGTTCGGGCCGGGGTTGAAGTTCGTGCCGAAAATGAAGTTCGGGCCGGGAACAGTGAAGAGTTCGGGCCGAACTTGTTCTTGGCAGTGACGAACGAACCAACTATTTTGCTTACTCGTGGGCGTGAAACGGACACCCGAGCTGAAAGTCATTAATGTTTTAGTATTGCACCTTTTGTCACACAATCTTGGATATTGAAGAGTTCGGCCCGAAGAGGGATGTTCGGGCCGAAGTGGTGTTCGGGCCGAAGTGGTGTTCGGGCCGAAGTTCGATGTTCGGGCCGAGGATGATGTTCAGGCCGAGGTCGGAGTTCGGGCCGAGGTCGGAGTTCGGGCCGAGGTTGAAGTTCGGGCCGAGGTTGAAGTTCGGGCCGAAAATGAAGTTCGGGCCGGGAACAGTGAAGAGTTCGGGCCGAACTTGTTCTTGGCAGTGACGAACGAACCAGCTATTTTGATTACTCGTGGGCGTGAAACGGACACCCGAGCTGAAAGTTATGAATGTTTTAGTATAGCACCTTTTGTCACACAATCTTGGATATTGAAGAGTTCGGGCCGAAGAGGGATGTTCGGGCCGAAGTGGTGTTCGGGCCGAAGTGGTGTTCGGGCCGAAGTGGGATGTTCGGGCCGAAGTGGTGTTCGGGCCGAAGTGGTGTTCGGGCCGAAGTTCGGTGTTCGAGCCGAGGATGATGTTCGGGCCGAGGTCGGAGTTCGGATCGAGGTCGGAGTTCGGGCCGAGGTTGAAGTTCGGGCCGAGGTTGAAGTTCGGGCCAAAAATGAAGTTCGGGCCGGGAACAGTGAAGAGTTCGGGCCGAACTTGTTCTTGGCAGTGACGAACGAATCAACTATTTTGGTTACTCGTGGGCGTGAAACGGACACCCGAGCTGAAAGTTATGAATGTTTTAGTATAGCACCTTTTGTCACACAATCTTGGATATTGAAGAGTTCGGGCCGAAGAGGGATGTTCGGGCTGAAGTGGTGTTCGGGCCGAAGTGGGATGTTCGGGCCGAAGTGGTGTTCGGGCCGAAGTTCGGTGTTCGAGCCGAGGATGATGTTCGGGCCGAGGTTGAAGTTCGGGCCGAGGTCGGAGTTCGGGCCGAGGTTGAAGTTCGGGCCGAGGTTGAAGTTCGGGCCGAAAATGAAGTTCGGGCCGGGAATAGTGAAGAGTTCAGGCCGAACTTGTTCTTGGCAGTGGCGAACGAACCAGCTATTTTGGTTACTCGTGGGCGTGAAACGGACACCCGAGCTGAAAGTTATGAATGTTTTAGTATAGCACTTTTTGTCACACAATCTTGGATATTGAAGAGTTCGGGCCGAAGAGGGATGTTCGGGCCGAAGTGGTGTTCGGGCCGAAGAGGGATGTTCGGGCCGAAGTGGTGTTCGGGCCGAAGTGGTGTTCGGGCCGAAGTTCGGTGTTCGGGCCGAGGATGATGTTCGGGCCGAGGTTGAAGTTCGGGCCGAGGTCGGAGTTCGGGCCGAGGTTGAAGTTCGGGCCGAAAATGAAGGTCGGGCCGGGAACAGTGAAGAGTTCGGGCCGAACTTGTTCTTGGCAGTGACGAACGAACCAGCTATTTTGGTTACTCGTGGGCGTGAAACGGACACCCGAGCTGAAAGTTATGAATGTTTTAGTATAGCACCTTTTATCACACAATCTTGGATACTGAAGAGTTCGGGCCGAAGAGGGATATTCGGGCCGAAGTGGTGTTCGGGCCGAAGTGGGATGTTCGGGCCGAAGTGGTGTTCGGGCCGAAGTAGTGTTCGGGCCGAAGTTCGGTGTCGGGAACAGTGAAGAGTTCGGGCCGAACTTGTTCTTGGCAGTGACGAACGAACCAGCTATTTTGGTTACTCGTGGGCGTGAAACGGACACCCGAGCTGAAAGTTATGAATGTTTTAGTATAGCACCTTTTGTCACACAATCTTGGATATTGAAGAGTTCGGGCCGAAGAGGGATGTTCGGGCCGAAGTGGTGTACGGGCCGAAGTGGGATGTTCGGGCCGAAGTGGTGTTCGGGCCGAAGTGGTGTTCGGGCCGAGGATGATGTTCAGGCCGAGGTCGGAGTTCGGGCCGAGGTCGGAGTTCGGGCCGAGGTTGCAGTTCGGGCCGGGGTTGAAGTTCGTGCCGAAAATGAAGTTCGGGCCGGGAACAGTGAAGAGTTCGGGCCGAACTTGTTCTTGGCAGTGACGAACGAACCAACTATTTTGCTTACTCGTGGGCGTGAAACGGACACCCGAGCTGAAAGTTATTAATGTTTTAGTATTGCACCTTTTGTCACACAATCTTGGATATTGAAGAGTTCGGCCCGAAGAGGGATGTTCGGGCCGAAGTGGTGTTCGGGCCGAAGTGGTGTTCGGGCCGAAGTTCGATGTTCGGGCCGAGGATGATGTTCAGGCCGAGGTCGGAGTTCGGGCCGAGGTCGGAGTTCGGGCCGAGGTTGAAGTTCGGGCCGAGGTTGAAGTTCGGGCCGAAAATGAAGTTCGGGCCGGGAACAGTGAAGAGTTCGGGCCGAACTTGTTCTTGGCAGTGACGAACGAACCAGCTATTTTGGTTACTCGTGGGCGTGAAACGGACACCCGAGCTGAAAGTTATGAATGTTTTAGTATAGCACCTTTTGTCACACAATCTTGGATATTGAAGAGTTCGGGCCGAAGAGGGATGTTCGGGCCGAAGTGGTGTTCGGGCCGAAGTGGTGTTCGGGCCGAAGTGGGATGTTCGGGCCGAAGTGGTGTTCGGGCCGAAGTGGTGTTCGGGCCGAAGTTCGGTGTTCGAGCCGAGGATGATGTTCGGGCCGAGGTCGGAGTTCGGATCGAGGTCGGAGTTCGGGCCGAGATTGAAGTTCGGGCCGAGGTTGAAGTTCGGGCCAAAAATGAAGTTCGGGCCGGGAATAGTGAAGAGTTCGGGCCGAACTTGTTCTTGGCAGTGACGAACGAATCAACTATTTTGGTTACTCGTGGGCGTGAAACGGACACCCGAGCTGAAAGTTATGAATGTTTTAGTATAGCACCTTTTGTCACACAATCTTGGATATTGAAGAGTTCGGGCCGAAGAGGGATGTTCGGGCTGAAGTGGTGTTCGGGCCGAAGTGGGATGTTCGGGCCGAAGTGGTGTTCGGGCCGAAGTTCGGTGTTCGAGCCGAGGATGATGTTCGGGCCGAGGTTGAAGTTCGGGCCGAGGTCGGAGTTCGGGCCGAGGTTGAAGTTCGGGCCGAGGTTGAAGTTCGGGCCGAAAATGAAGTTCGGGCCGGGAATAGTGAAGAGTTCAGGCCGAACTTGTTCTTGGCAGTGGCGAACGAACCAGCTATTTTGGTTACTCGTGGGCGTGAAACGGACACCCGAGCTGAAAGTTATGAATGTTTTAGTATAGCACCTTTTGTCACACAATCTTGGATATTGAAGAGTTCGGGCCGAAGAGGGATGTTCGGGCCGAAGTGGTGTTCGGGCCGAAGAGGGATGTTCGGGCCGAAGTGGTGTTCGGGCCGAAGTGGTGTTCGGGCCGAAGTTCGGTGTTCGGGCCGAGGATGATGTTCGGGCGGAGGTTGAAGTTCGGGCCGAGGTCGGAGTTCGGGCCGAGGTTGAAGTTCGGGCCGAAAATGAAGGTCGGGCCGGGAACAGTGAAGAGTTCGGGCCGAACTTGTTCTTGGCAGTGACGAACGAACCAGCTATTTTGGTTACTCGTGGGCGTGAAACGGACACCCGAGCTGAAAGTTATGAATGTTTTAGTATAGCACCTTTTATCACACAATCTTGGATACTGAAGAGTTCGGGCCGAAGAGGGATATTCGGGCCGAAGTGGTGTTCGGGCCGAAGTGGGATGTTCGGGCCGAAGTGGTGTTCGGGCCGAAGTAGTGTTCGGGCCGAAGTTCGGTGTCGGGAACAGTGAAGAGTTCGGGCCGAACTTGTTCTTGGCAGTGACGAACGAACCAGCTATTTTGGTTACTCGTGGGCGTGAAACGGACACCCGAGCTGAAAGTTATGAATGTTTTAGTATAGCACCTTTTGTCACACAATCTTGGATATTGAAGAGTTCGGGCCGAAGAGGGATGTTCGGGCCGAAGTGGTGTACGGGCCGAAGTGGGATGTTCGGGCCGAAGTGGTGTTCGGGCCGAAGTGGTGTTCGGGCCGAAGTTCGGTGTTCGGGCCGAGGATGATGTTCGGGCCGAGGTTGAAGTTCGGGCCGAGGTCGGAGTTCGGGCCGAGGTTGAAGTTCGGGCCGAGGTTGAAGTTCGGGCCGAAAATGAAGTTCGGGCCGGGAAGAGTGAAGAGTTCAGGCCGAACTTGTTCTTGGCGGTGACGAACGAACCAGCTATTTTGGTTACTCGTGGGCGTGAAACGGACACCCGAGCTGAAAGTTATGAATGTTTTAGTATAGCACCTTTTGTCACACAATCTTGGATATTGAAGAGTTCGGGCCGAAGAGGGATGTTCGGGCCGAAGTGGTGTTCGGGCCGAAGTGGTGTTCGGGCCGAAGTGGTGTTCGGGCCGAAGTGGTGTTCGGGCCGAGGATGATGTCCGGGCCGAGGTTTAAGTTCGGGCCGAGGTCGGAGTTCGGGCCGAGGTTGGAGTTCGGGCCGAGGTTGAAGTTCGGGCCGAAAATGAAGTTCGGGCCGGGAACAGTGAAGAGTCCGGGCCGAACTTGTTCTTGGCAGTGACGAACGAACCAGCTATTTTGGTTACTCGTGGGCGTGAAACGGACACCCGAGCTGAAAGTTAAGAATGTTTTAATATAGCACCTTTTGTCACACAATCTTGGATAATGAAGAGTTCGGGCCGAAGAGGGATGTTCGGGCCGAAGTGGTGTTCGGGCCGAAGTGGGATGTTCGGGCCGAAGTGGTGTTCGGGCCGAAGTGGTGTTAAGGGCCGAAGTTCGGTGTTCGGGCCGAGGATGATGTTCGGGCCGAGGTTGAAGTTTGGGCCTAGGTCGGAGTTCGGGCCGAGGTTGAAGTTCGGGCCGAGGTTGAAGTTCGGGCCGAAAATGAAGTTCGGGCCGGGAACAGTGAAGAGTCCGGGCCGAACTTGTTCTTGGCAGTGACGAACGAACCAGCTATTTTGGTTACTCGTGGGCGTGAAACGGACACCCGAGCTGAAAGTTAAGAATGTTTTAATATAGCACCTTTTGTCACACAATCTTGGATATTGAAGAGTTCGGGCCGAAGAGGGATGTTCGGGCCGAAGTGGTGTTCGGGCCGAAGTGGAGTTCGGGCCGAAGTGGGATGTTCGGGCCGAAGTGGTGTTCGGGCCGAAGTGGTGTTAAGGGCCGAAGTTCGGTGTTCGGGCCGAGGATGATGTTCGGGCCGAGGTTGAAGTTCGGGCCTAGGTCGGAGTTCGGGCCGAGGTTGAAGTTCGGGCCGAGGTTGAAGTTCGGGCCGAAAATGAAGTTCGGGCCGGGTACAGTGAAGAGTTCGGTTCGAACTTGTTCTTGGCAGTGACGAACGAACCAGCTATTTTGGTTACTCGTGGGCGTAAAACGGACACCCGAGTTGAAAGTTATGAATGTTTTAGTATAGCACCTTTTGTCACACAATCTTGGATATTGAAGAGTTCGGGCCGAAGAGGGATGTTCGGGCCGAAGTGGTGTCGGGCCGAAGTGGGATGTTCGGGCCGAAGTGGTGTTCGGGCCGAAGTGGGGTTCGGGCCGAAGTTCGGTGTTCGCGCCGAGGATGATGTTCGGGCCGAGGTTGAAGTTCGGGCCGAGGTCGGAGTTCGGGCCGAGGTTGAAGTTCGGGCCGAAAATGTAGTTCGGGCCGGGAACAGTGAAGAGTTCGGGCCGAACTTGTTCTTGGCAGTGACGAACGAACCAGCTATTTTGATTACTCGTGGGCGTGAAACGGACACCCGAGCTGAAAGTTATGAATGTTTTAGTATAGCACCTTTTGTCACACAATCTTGGATATTGAAGAGTTCGGGCCGAAGAGGGATGTTCGGGCCGAAGTGGTGTACGGGCCGAAGTGGGATGTTCGGGCCGACGTGGTGTTCGGGCCGAAGTTCGGTGTTCGGGCCGAGGATGATGTTCGGGCCGAGGTTGAAGTTCGGGCCGAGGTCGGAGTTCGTGCCGAGGTCGAAGTTCGGGCTGATGTTGAAGTTCGGGGCGAAAATGAAGTTCGGGCCGGGAACAGTGAAGAGTCCGGGCCGAACTTGTTCTTGGCAGTGACGAACGAACCAGCTATTTTGGTTACTCGTGGGCGTGAAACGGACACCCGAGCTGAAATTTAAGAATGTTTTGATATAGCACCTTTTGTCACACAATCTTGGATATTGAAAAGTTCGGGCCGAAGAGGGATGTTCGGGCCGAAGTGGTGTTCGGGCCGAAGTGGGATGTTCGGGCCGAAGTGGTGTTCGGGCCGAAGTGGTGTTAAGGGCCGAAGTTCGGTGTTCGGGCCGAGGATGATGATCGGGCCGAGGTTGAAGTTCGGGCCTAGGTCGGAGTTCGGGCCGAGGTTGAAGTTCGGGCCGAGGTTGAAGTTCGGGCCGAAAATGAAGTTCGGGCCGGGAACAGTGAAGAGTTCGGTTCGAACTTGTTCTTTGGTAGTGACGAACGAACCAGCTATTTTGGTTACTCGTGGGCGTGAAACGGACACCCGAGCTGAAAGTTATGAATGTTTTAGTATAGCACCTTTTGTCACACAATCTTGGATATTGAAGAGTTCGGGCCGATGAGGGATGTTCGGGCCGAAGTGGTGTTCGGGCCGAAGTGGGATGTTCGGGCCGAAGTGGTGTTCGGGCCGAAGTGGTGTTCGGGCCGAAGTTCGGTGTTCGGGCCGAGGATGATGTTCGGGCCGAGGTTGAAGTTCGGGCCGATGTCGGAGTTCGGGCCGATGTCGGAGTTCGGGCCGAGGTTGAAGTTCGGGCCGAAAATGAAGTTCAGGCCGGGAACAGTGAAGAGTTCGGGCCGAACTTGTTCTTGGCAGTGACGAACGAACCAACTATTTTGGTTACTCGTGGGCGTGAAACGGACACCCGAGTTGAAAGTTATGAATGTTTTAGTATAGCACCTTTTGTCACACAATCTTGGATATTGAAGAGTTCGGGCCGAAGAGGGATGTTCGGGCCGAAGTGGTGTACGGGCCGAAGTGGGATGTTCGGGCCGAAGTGGTGTTCGGGCCGAAGTGGTGTTCGGGCCGAAGTTCGGTGTTCGGGCCGAGGATGATGTTCGGGCCGAGGTTGAAGTTCGGACCGAGGTCGGAGTTCGGGCCGAGGTTGAAGTTCGGGCCGAGGTTGAAGTTCGGGCCGAAAATGAAGTTCGGGCCGGGAAGAGTGAAGAGTTCAGGCCGAACTTGTTCTTGGAAGTGACGAACGAACCAGCTATTTTGGTTACTCGTGGGCGTGAAACGGACACCCGAGCTGAAAGTTATGAATGTTTTAGTATAGCACCTTTTGTCACACAATCTTGGATATTAAAGAGTTCGGGCCGAAGAGGGATGTTCGGGCCGAAGTGGTGTTCGGGCCGAAGTGGGATGTTCGGGCCGAAGTGGTGTTCGGGCCGAAGTGGTGTTCGTGCCGAAGTGGTGTTCGGGCCGAGGATGATGTCCGGGCCGAGGTTGAAGTTCGGGCCGAGGTCGGAGTTCGCGCCGAGGTTGAAGTTCGGGCCGAGGTTGAAGTTCGGGCAGAAAATGAAGTTCGGGCCGGGAACAGTGAAGAGTTCGGGCCGAACTTGTTCTTGGCAGCGACGAACGAACCAGCTATTTTGGTTACTCGTGGGCGTGAAACGGACACCCGAGCTGAAAGTTATGAATGTTTTAGTATAGCACCTTTTGTCACACAATCTTGGATATTGAAGAGTTCGGGCCGAAGAGGGATGTTCGGCCGAAGTGGTGTTCTGGCCGAAGTGGGATGTTCGGGCTGAAGTGGTGTTCGGGCCGAAGTTCGATGTTCGGGCCGAGGATGATGTTCGGGCCGAGGTTGAAGTTCGGGCCGAGGTCGGTGTTCGGGCTGAAGTGCTGTTCGGGCCGAAGTGGGATGTTCGGGCCGAAGTGGTGTTCGGGCCGAAGTGGTGGTCGGGCCGAAGTTCGGTGTTCGGGCCGAGGATGATGTTCGGGACGAGGTTGAAGTTCGGGCCGAGGTCGGAGTTCGCGCCGAGGTTGAAGTTCGGGCCGAGGTTGAAGTTCGGGCCGAAAATGAAGTTCGGGCCGGGAACACTGAAGAGTTCGGGCCGAACTTGTTCTTGGCAGTGACGAACGAACCAGCTATTTTGGTTACTCGTGGGCGTGAAACGGACACGCGAGCTGAAAGTTATGAATGTTTTAGTATAGCACCTTTTGTCACACAATCTTGGATATTGAAGAGTTCGGGCGGAAGAGGGATGTTCGGGCCGAAGTGGGATGTTCGGGCCGAAGTGGTGTTCGGGCCGAAGTGGTGTTCGGGCCGAAGTTCGGTGTTCGGGCCGAGGATGATGTTCGGGACGAGGTTGAAGTTCGGGCTGAGGTCGGAGTTCTCGCAGAGGTTGAAGTTCAGGCCGAGGTTGAAGTTCGGGCCGAGGTTGAAGTTCGGGCCGGGAACAGTGAAGAGTTCGGGCTGAACTTGTTCTTGGCAACGACGAACGAACCAGCTATTTTGGTTACTAGTGGTCGTGAAACGGACACCCGAGCTGAAAGTTATGAATGTTTTAGTATAGCACCTTTTGTCACACAATCTTGGATATTGAAGAGTTCGGGCCGAAGAGGGTTGTTCGGCCGAAGTGGTGTTCGGGCCGAAGAGGGATGTTCGGGCCGAAGTGGTGTTCGGGCCGAAGTGGGATGTAAGGGCCGAATTGGTGTTCGGGCCGAAGTGGTGTTCGGGCCGAAGTTCGGTGTTCGAGCCGAGAATGATGTTCGGGATGAGGTTGAAGTTCGGGCCGAGGTCGGAGTTCGGGCCGAGGTTGCAGTTCGGGCCGAGGTTGAAGTTCGGGCCGAAAATGAAGTTCGGGCCGGGAACACTGAAGAGTTCGGGCCGAACTTGTTCTTGGCAGTGACGAACGAACCAGCTATTTTGGTTACTCGTGGGCGTGAAACGGACACGCGAGCTGAAAGTTATGAATGTTTTAGTATATCACCTTTTGTCACACAGTCTTGGATATTGAAGAGTTCGGGCGGAAGAGGGATGTTCGGGCCGAAGTGGTGTTCGGGGCGAAGTGGGATGTTCGGGCCCAAGTGGTGTTCGGGCCGAAGTGGTGTTCGGGCCGAAGTTCGGTGTTCGGGCCGAGGATGATGTTCGGGACGAGGTTGAAGTTCGGGCCGAGGTCGGAGTTCGCGCCGAGGTTGAAGTTCGGGCCGAGGTTGAAGTTCGGGCCGAAAATGAAGTTCGGGCCGGGAACAGTGAAGAGTTCGGGCCGAACTTGTTCTTGGCAGCGACGAACGAACCAGCTATTTTGGTTACTCGTGGGCGTGAAACGGACACCCGAGCTGAAAGTTATGAATGTTTTAGTATAGCACCTTTTGTCACACAATCTTGGATATTGAAGAGTTCGGGCCGAAGAGGGATGTTCGGCCGAAGTGGTGTTCTGGCCGAAGTGGGATGTTCGGGCTGAAGTGGTGTTCGGGCCGAAGTTCGATGTTCGGGCCGAGGATGATGTTCGGGCCGAGGTTGAAGTTCGGGCCGAGGTCGGTGTTCGAGCTGAAGTGCTGTTCGGGCCGAAGTGGGATGTTCGGGCCGAAGTGGTGTTCGGGCCGAAAATGAAGTTCGGGCCAGGAACAGTGAAGAGTTCCGGCCGAACTTGTTCTTGGCAGCGACGAACGAACCAGCTATTTTGGTTACTTCGTGGGCGTGAAACGGACACCCGAGCTGAAAGTTATGAATGTTTTAGTATAGCACCTTTTGTCACACAATCTATGATATTGAAGAGTTCGGGCCGAAGAGGGTTGTTCGGCCGAAGTGGTGTTCGGGCCGAAGTGGGATGTTCGGGCCGAAGTGGTGTTCGGGCCGAAGTGGTGTTCGGGCCGAAGTTCGGTGTTCGGGCCGAGGATGATGTTCGGGCCGAGGTTGAAGTTCGGGCCGAGGTCGGAGTTCGGGCCGAGGTTGCAGTTCGGGCCGGGGTTGAAGTTCGTGCCGAAAATGAAGTTCGGGCCGGGAACAGTGAAGAGTTCGGGCCGAACTTGTTCTTGGCAGTGACGAACGAACCAACTATTTTGCTTACTCGTGGGCGTGAAACGGACACCCGAGCTGAAAGTTATTAATGTTTTAGTATTGCACCTTTTGTCACACAATCTTGGATATTGAAGAGTTCGGCCCGAAGAGGGATGTTCGGGCCGAAGTGGTGTTCGGGCCGAAGTGGTGTTCGGGCCGAAGTGGTGTTCGGGCCGAAGTTCGATGTTCGGGCCGAGGATGATGTTCAGGCCGAGGTCGGAGTTCGGGCCGAGGTCGGAGTTCGGGACGAGGTTGAAGTTCGGGCCGAGGTTGAAGTTCGGGCCGAAAATGAAGTTCGGGCCGGGAACAGTGAAGAGTTCGGGCCGAACTTGTTCTTGGCAGTGACGAACGAACCAGCTATTTTGGTTACTCGTGGGCGTGAAACGGACACCCGAGCTGAAAGTTATGAATGTTTTAGTATAGCACCTTTTGTCACACAATCTTGGATATTGAAGAGTTCGGGCCGAAGAGGGATGTTCGGGCCGAAGTGGTGTTCGGGCCGAAGTGGTGTTCGGGCCGAAGTGGGATGTTCGGGCCGAAGTGGTGTTCGGGCCGAAGTGGTGTTCGGGCCGAAGTTCGGTGTTCGAGCCGAGGATGATGTTCGGGCCGAGGTCGGAGTTCGGATCGAGGTCGGAGTTCGGGCCGAGGTTGAAGTTCGGGCCGAGGTTGAAGTTCGGGCCAAAAATGAAGTTCGGGCCGGGAACAGTGAAGAGTTCGGGCTGAACTTGTTCTTGGCAGTGACGAACGAATCAACTATTTTGGTTACTCGTGGGCGTGAAACGGACACCCGAGCTGAAAGTTATGAATGTTTTAGTATAGCACCTTTTGTCACACAATCTTGGATATTGAAGAGTTCGGGCCGAAGAGGGATGTTCGGGCTGAAGTGGTGTTCGGGCCGAAGTGGGATGTTCGGGCCGAAGTGGTGTTCGGGCCGAAGTTCGGTGTTCGAGCCGAGGATGATGTTCGGGCCGAGGTTGAAGTTCGGGCCGAGGTCGGAGTTCGGGCCGAGGTTGAAGTTCGGGCCGAGGTTGAAGTTCGGGCCGAAAATGAAGTTCGGGCCGGGAATAGTGAAGAGTTCAGGCCGAACTTGTTCTTGGCAGTGGCGAACGAACCAGCTATTTTGGTTACTCGTGGGCGTGAAACGGACACCCGAGCTGAAAGTTATGAATGTTTTAGTATAGCACCTTTTGTCACACAATCTTGGATATTGAAGAGTTCGGGCCGAAGAGGGATGTTCGGGCCGAAGTGGTGTTCGGGCCGAAGAGGGATGTTCGGGCCGAAGTGGTGTTCGGGCCGAAGTGGTGTTCGGGCCGAAGTTCGGTGTTCGGGCCGAGGATGATGTTCGGGCCGAGGTTGAAGTTCGGGCCGAGGTCGGAGTTCGGGCCGAGGTTGAAGTTCGGGCCGAAAATGAAGGTCGGGCCGGGAACAGTGAAGAGTTCGGGCCGAACTTGTTCTTGGCAGTGACGAACGAACCAGCTATTTTGGTTACTCGTGGGCGTGAAACGGACACCCGAGCTGAAAGTTATGAATGTTTTAGTATAGCACCTTTTATCACACAATCTTGGATACTGAAGAGTTCGGGCCGAAGAGGGATGTTCGGGCCGAAGTGGTGTTCGGGCCGAAGTGGGATGTTCGGGCCGAAGTGGTGTTCGGGCCGAAGTAGTGTTCGGGCCGAAGTTCGGTGTCGGGAACAGTGAAGAGTTCGGGCCGAACTTGTTCTTGGCAGTGACGAACGAACCAGCTATTTTGGTTACTCGTGGGCGTGAAACGGACACCCGAGCTGAAAGTTATGAATGTTTTAGTATAGCACCTTTTGTCACACAATCTTGGATATTGAAGAGTTCGGGCCGAAGAGGGATGTTCGGGCCGAAGTGGTGTACGGGCCGAAGTGGGATGTTCGGGCCGAAGTGGTGTTTGGGCCGAAGTGGTGTTCGGGCCGAAGTTCGGTGTTCGGGCCGAGGATGATGTTCGGGCCGAGGTTGAAGTTCGGGCCGAGGTCGGAGTTCGGGCCGAGGTTGAAGTTCGGGCCGAGGTTGAAGTTCGGGCCGAAAATGAAGTTCGGGCCGGGAAGAGTGAAGAGTTCAGGACGAACTTGTTCTTGGCAGTGACGAACGAACCAGCTATTTTGGTTACTCGTGGGCGTGAAACGGACACCCGAGCTGAAAGTTATGAATGTTTTAGTATAGCACCTTTTGTCACACAATCTTGGATATTGAAGAGTTCGGGCCGAAGAGGGATGTTCGGGCCGAAGTGGTGTTCGGGCCGAAGTGGTGTTCGGGCCGAAGTGGTGTTCGGGCCGAGGATGATGTCCGGGCCGAGGTTTAAGTTCGGGCCGAGGTCGGAGTTCGGGCCGAGGTTGAAGTTCGGGCCGAGGTTGAAGTTCGGGCCGAAAATGAAGTTCGGGCCGGGAACAGTGAAGAGTCTGGGCCGAACTTGTTCTTGGCAGTGACGAACGAACCAGCTATTTTGGTTACTCGTGGGCGTGAAACGGACACCCGAGCTGAAAGTTAAGAATGTTTTAATATAGCACCTTTTGTCACACAATCTTGGATAATGAAGAGTTCGGGCCGAAGAGGGATGTTCGGGCCGAAGTGGTGTTCGGGCCGAAGTGGGATGTTCGGGCCGAAGTGGTGTTCGGGCCGAAGTGGTGTTAAGGGCCGAAGTTCGGTGTTCGGGCCGAGGATGATGTTCGGGCCGAGGTTGAAGTTCGGGCCTAGGTCGGAGTTCGGGCCGAGGTTGAAGTTCGGGCCGAGGTGGAAGTTCGGGCCGAAAATGAAGTTCGGGCCTGGAACAGTGAAGAGTCCGGGCCGAACTTGTTCTTGGCAGTGACGAACGAACCAGCTATTTTGGTTACTCGTGGGCGTGAAACGGACACCCGAGCTGAAAGTTAAGAATGTTTTAATATAGCACCTTTTGTCACACAATCTTGGATATTGAAGAGTTCGGGCCGAAGAGGGATGTTCGGGCCGAAGTGGTGTTCGGGCCGAAGTGGAGTTCGGGCCGAAGTGGGATGTTCGGGCCGAAGTGGTGTTCGGGCCGAAGTGGTGTTAAGGGCCGAAGTTCGGTGTTCGGGCCGAGGATGATGTTCGGGCCGAGGTTGAAGTTCGGGCCTAGGTCGGAGTTCGGGCCGAGGTTGAAGTTCGGGCCGAGGTTGAAGTCCGGGCCGAAAATGAAGTTCGGGCCGGGTACAGTGAAGAGTTCGGTTCGAACTTGTTCTTGGCAGTGACGAACGAACCAGCTATTTTGGTTACTCGTGGGCGTAAAACGGACACCCGAGTTGAAAGTTATGAATGTTTTAGCATAGCACCTTTTGTCACACAATCTTGGATATTGAAGAGTTCGGGCCGAAGAGGGATGTTCGGGCCGAAGTGGTGTCGGGCCGAAGTGGGATGTTCGGGCCGAAGTGGTGTTCGGGCCGAAGTGGGGTTCGGGCCGAAGTTCGGTGTTCGCGCCGAGGATGATGTTCGCGCCGAGGTCGGAGTTCGGGCCGAGGTTGAAGTTCGGGCCGAAAATGTAGTTCGGGCCGGGAACAGTGAAGAGTTCGGGCCGAACTTGTTCTTGGCAGTGACGAACGAACCAGCTATTTTGATTACTCGTGGTCGTGAAACGGACACCCGAGCTGAAAGTTATGAATGTTTTAGTATAGCACCTTTTGTCACACAATCTTGGATATTGAAGAGTTCGGGCCGAAGAGGGATGTTCGGGCCGAAGTGGTGTACGGGCCGAAGTGGGATGTTCGGGCCGACGTGGTGTTCGGGCCGAAGTTCGGTGTTCGGGCCGAGGATGATGTTCGGGCCGAGGTTGAAGTTCGGGCCGAGGTCGGAGTTCGGGCCGAGGTCGAAGTTCGGGCCGATGTTGAAGTTCGGGGCGAAAATGAAGTTCGGGCCGGGAACAGTGAAGAGTCCGGGCCGAACTTGTTCTTGGCAGTGACGAACGAACCAGCTATTTTGGTTACTCGTGGGCGTGAAACGGACACCCGAGATGAAATTTAAGAATGTTTTGATATAGCACCTTTTGTCACACAATCTTGGATATTGAAAAGTTCGGGCCGAAGAGGATGTTCGGGCCGAAGTGGTGTTCGGGCCGAAGTGGGATGTTCGGGCCGAAGTGGTGTTCGGGCCGAAGTGGTGTTAAGGGCCGAAGTTCGGTGTTCGGGCCGAGGATGATGTTCGGGCCGAGGTTGAAGTTCGGGCCTAGGTCGGAGTTCGGGCCGAGGTTGAAGTTCGGGCCGAGGTTGAAGTTCGGGCCGAAAATGAAGTTCGGGCCGGGAACAGTGAAGAGTTCGGTTCGAACTTGTTCTTTGGTAGTGACGAACGAACCAGCTATTTTGGTTACTCGTGGGCGTGAAACGGACACCCGAGCTGAAAGTTATGAATGTTTTAGTATAGCACCTTTTGTCACACAATCTTGGATATTGAAGAGTTCGGGCCGATGAGGGATGTTCGGGCCGAAGTGGTGTTCGGGCCGAAGTGGGATGTTCGGGCCGAAGTGGTGTTCGGGCCGAAGTGGTGTTCGGGCCGAAGTTCGGTGTTCGGGCCGAGGATGATGTTCGGGCCGAGGTTGAAGTTCGGGCCGATGTCGGAGTTCGGGCCGAGGTTGAAGTTCGGGCCGAAAATGAAGTTCAGGCCGGGAACAGTGAAGAGTTCGGGCCGAACTTGTTCTTGGCAGTGACGAACGAACCAACTATTTTGGTTACTCGTGGGCGTGAAACGGACACCCGAGTTGAAAGTTATGAATGTTTTAGTATGGCACCTTTTGTCACACAATCTTGGATATTGAAGAGTTCGGGCCGAAGAGGGATGTTCGGGCCGAAGTGGTGTACGGGCCGAAGTGGGATGTTCGGGCCGAAGTGGTGTTCGGGCCGAAGTGGTGTTCGGGCCGAAGTTCGGTGTTCGGGCCGAGGATGATGTTCGGGCCGAGGTTGAAGTTCGGACCGAGGTCGGAGTTCGGGCCGAGGTTGAAGTTCGGGCCGAGGTTGAAGTTCGGGCCGAAAATGAAGTTCGGGCCGGGAAGAGTGAAGAGTTCAGGCCGAACTTGTTCTTGGCAGTGACGAACGAACCAGCTATTTTGGTTACTCGTGGGCGTGAAACGGACACCCGAGCTGAAAGTTATGAATGTTTTAGTATAGCACCTTTTGTCACACAATCTTGGATATTGAAGAGTTCGGGCCGAAGAGGGATGTTCGGGCCGAAGTGGTGTTCGGGCCGAAGTGGGATGTTCGGGCCGAAGTGGTGTTCGGGCCGAAGTGGTGTTCGTGCCGAAGTGGTGTTCGGGCCGAGGATGATGTCCGGGCCGAGGTTTAAGTTCGGGCCGAGGTCGGAGTTCGGGCCGAGGTTGAAGTTCGGGCCGAGGTTGAAGTTCGGGCCGAAAATGAAGTTCGGGCCGGGAACAGTGAAGAGTCCGGGCCGAACTTGTTCTTGGCAGTGACGAACGAACCAGCTATTTTGGTTACTCGTGGGCGTGAAACGGACACCCGAGCTGAAAGTTAAGAATGTTTTAATATAGCACCTTTTGTCACACAATCTTGGATATTGAAGAGTTCGGGCCGAAGAGGGATGTTCGGGCCGAAGTGGTGTTCGGGCCGAAGTGGGTTGTTCGGGCCGAAGTGGTGTTCGGGCCGAAGTGGTGTTCGGGCCGAAGTGGTGTTAAGGGCCGAAGTTCGGTGTTCGGGCCGAGGATGATGTTCGGGCCGAGGTTGAAGTTCGGGCCTAGGTCGGAGTTCGGGCCGAGGTTGAAGTTCGGGCCGAGGTTGAAGTTCGGGCCGAAAATGAAGTTCGGGCCGGGAACAGTGAAGAGTCCGTGACGAACTTGTTCTTGGCAGTGACGAACGAACCAGCTATTTTGGTTACTCGTGGGCGTGAAACGGACACCCGATCTGAAAGTTAAGAATGTTTTAATATAGCACCTTTTGTCACACAATCTTGGATATTGAAGAGTTCGGGCCGAAGAGGGATGTTCGGGCCGAAGTGGTGTTCGGGCCGAAGTGGAGTTCGGGCCGAAGTGGGATGTTCGGGCCGAAGTGGTGTTCGGGCCGAAGTGGTGTTAAGGGCCGAAGTTCGGTGTTCGGGCCGAGGATGATGTTCGGGCCGAGGTTGAAGTTCGGGCCTAGGTCGGAGTTCGGGCCGAGGTTGAAGTTCGGGCCGAGGTTGAAGTTCGGGCCGAAAATGAAGTTCGGGCCGGGAACAGTGAAGAGTTCGGTTCGAACTTGTTCTTGGCAGTGACGAACGAACCAGCTATTTTGATTACTCGTGGGCGTGAAACGGACACCCGAGCTGAAAGTTATGAATGTTTTAATATAGCACCTTTTGTCACACAATCTTGGATATTGAAGAGTTCGGGCCGAAGAGGGATGTTCGGGCCGAAGTGGTGTTCGGGCCGAAGTGGGATGTTCGGGCCGAAGTGGTGTTCGGGCCGAAGTGGTGTTCGGGCCGAGGATGATGTCCGGGCCGAGGTTTAAGTTCGGGCCGAGGTCGGAGTTCGGGCCGAGGTTGAAGTTCGGGCCGAGGTTGAAGTTCGGGCCGAAAATGAAGTTCGGGCCGGGAACAGTGAAGAGTCCGGGCCGAACTTGTTCTTGGCAGTGACGAACGAACCAGCTATTTTGGTTACTCGTGGGCGTGAAACGGACACCCGAGCTGAAAGTTAAGAATGTTTTAATATAGCACCTTTTGTCACACAATCTTGGATATTGAAGAGTTCGGGCCGAAGAGGGATGTTCGGGCCGAAGTGGTGTTCGGGCCGAAGTGGGATGTTCGGGCCGAAGTGGTGTTCGGGCCGAAGTAGTGTTAAGGGCCGAAGTTCGGTGTTCGGGCCGAGGATGATGTTCGGGCCGAGGTTGAAGTTCGGGCCTAGGTCGGAGTTCGGGCCGAGGTTGAAGTTCGGGCCGAGGTTGAAGTTCGGGCCGAAAATGAAGTTCGGGCCGGGAACAGTGAAGAGTCCGGGCCGAACTTGTTCTTGGCAGTGACGAACGAACCAGCTATTTTGGTTACTCGTGGGCGTGAAACGGACACCCGAGCTGAAAGTTAAGAATGTTTTAATATAGCACCTTTTGTCACACAATCTTGGATATTGAAGAGTTCGGGCCGAAGAGGGATGTTCGGGCCGAAGTGGTGTTCGGGCCGAAGTGGAGTTCGGGCCGAAGTGGGATGTTCGGGCCGAAGTGGTGTTCGGGCCGAAGTGGTGTTAAGGGCCGAAGTTCGGTGTTCGGGCCGATGATGATGTTCGGGCCGAGGTTGAAGTTCGGGCCTAGGTCGGAGTTCGGGCCGAGGTTGAAGTTCGGGCCGAGGTTGAAGTTCGGGCCGAAAATGAAGTTCGGGCCGGGAACAGTGAAGAGTTCGGTTCGAACTTGTTCTTGGCAGTGACGAACGAACCAGCTATTTTGGTTACTCGTGGGCGTGAAACGGACACCCGAGTTGAAAGTTATGAATGTTTTAGTATAGCACCTTTTGTCACACAATCTTGGATATTGAAGAGTTCGGGCCGAAGAGGGATGTTCGGGCCGAAGTGGTGTCGGGCCGAAGTGGGATGTTCGGGCCGAAGTGGTGTTCGGGCCGAAGTGGGGTTCGGGCCGAAGTTCGGTGTTCGGGCCGAGGATGATGTTCGGGCCGAGGTTGAAGTTCGGGCCGAGGTCGGAGTTCGGGCCGAGGTTGAAGTTCGGGCCGAAAATGTAGTTCGGGCCGGGAACAGTGAAGAGTTCGGGCCGAACTTGTTCTTGGCAGTGACGAACGAACCAGCTATTTTGATTACTCGTGGGCGTGAAACGGACACCCGAGCTGAAAGTTATGAATGTTTTAGTATAGCACCTTTTGTCACACAATCTTGGATATTGAAGAGTTCGGGCCGAAGAGGGATGTTCAGGCCGAAGTGGTGTTCGGGCCGAAGTGGGATGTTCGGGCCGAAGTGGTGTTCGGGCCGAAGTTCGGTGTTCGGGCCGAGGATGATGTTCGGGCCGAGGTTGAAGTTCGGGCCGATGTCGGAGTTCGGGGCGAGGTTGAAGTTCGGGCCGAAAATGAAGTTCGGGCCGGGAACAGTGAAGAGTTCGGGCCGAACTTGTTCTTGGCAGTGACGAACGAACCAGCTATTTTGGTTACTCGTGGGCGTGAAACGGACACCCGAGCTGAAAGTTATGAATGTTTTAGTATAGCACCTTTTGTCACACAATCTTGGATATTGAAGAGTTCGGGCCGAAGAGGGATGTTCGGGCCGAAATGGTGTACGGGCCGAAGTGGGATGTTCGGGCCGAAGTGGTGTTCGGGCCGAAGTGGTGTTCGGGCCGAAGTTCGGTGATCGGGCCGAGGATGATGATCGGGCCGAGGTTGAAGTTCGGGCCGAGGTCGGAGTTCGGGCCGAGGTCGAAGTTCGGGCCGATGTTGAAGTTCGGGCCGGGAAGAGTGAACAGTTCGGGCCGAACTTGTTCTTGGCAGTGACGAACGAACCAGCTATTTTGGTTACTCGTGGGCGTGAAACGGAGACCCGAGCTGAAAGTTATGAATGTTTTAGTATAGCACCTTTTGTCACACAATATTGGATATTGAAGAGTTCGGGCCGAAGAGGGATGTTCGTGCCGAAGTGGTGTTCGGGCCGAAGTGGGATGTTCGGGCCGAAGTGGTGTTCAGGCCGAAGTGGTGTTCGGGATGAAGTTCGGTGTTCGGGCCGAGGATGATGTTAGGGCCGAGGTTGAAGTTCGGGCCGAGGTCGGAGTTCGGGCCGAGGTTGCAGTTCGGGCCGAGGTTGAAGTTCGGGCCGAAAATGAAGTTCGGGCCGGGATCAGTGAAGAGTTCGGGCCGAACTTGTTCTTGGCAGTGACGAACGAACCAGCTATTTTGGTTACTCGTGGGCGTGAAACGGACACCCGAGCTAAAAGTTATGAATGTTTTAGTATAACACCTTTTGTCACACAATCTTGGATATTGAAGAGTTCGGGCCGAAGAGGGATGTTCGGGCCGAAGTGGTGTTCGGGCCGAAGTGGGATGTTCGGGCCGAAGTGATGTTCGGGCCGAAGTGGTGTTCGGGCCGAAGTTCGGTGTTCGGGCCGAGGATGATGTTCGGGCCGAGGTTGAAGTTCGGGCCGAGGTCGGAGTTCGGGCCGAGGTTGAAGTTCGGGCCGAAAATGAAGTTCGGGCCGGGAACAGTGAAGAGTTCGGGCCGAACTTGTTCTTGGCAGTGACGAACGAACCAGCTATTTTGGTTACTCGTGGGCGTGAAACGGACACCCGAGCTGAAAGTTATGAATGTTTTAGTATAGCACCTTTTGTCACACAATCTTGGATATTGAAGAGTTCGGGCCGAAGAGGGATGTTCGGGCCGAAGTGGTGTCGGGCCGAAGTGGGATGTTCGAGCCCAAGTGGTGTTCGGGCCGAAGTGGGGTTCGGGCCGAAGTTCGGTGTTCGGGCCGAGGATGATGTTCGGGCCGAGGTTGAAGTTCGGGCCGAGGTCGGAGTTCGGGCCGAGGTTGAAGTTCGGGCCGAAAATGTAGTTCGGGCCGGGAACAGTGAAGAGTTCGGGCCGAACTTGTTTATGGCAGTGACGAACGAACCAGCTATTTTGATTACTCGTGGGCGTGAAACGGACACCCGAGCTGAAAGTTATGAATGTTTTAGTATAGCACCTTTTGTCACACAATCTTGGATATTGAAGAGTTCGGGCCGAAGAGGGATGTTCAGGCCGAAGTGGTGTTCGGGCCGAAGTGGTATGTTCGGGCCGAAGTGGTGTTCGGGCCGAAGTGGTGTTCGGGCCGAAGTGGGATGTTCGGGCCGAAGTGGTGTTCGGGCCGAAGTGGTGTTCGGGCCGAAGTGGTGTTCGGGCCGAAGTTCGGTGTTCGGGCCGAGGATGATGTTCGGGCCGAGGTTGACGTTCGGGCCGATGTCGGAGTTCGGGCCGAGGTTGAAGTTCGGGCCGAAAATGAAGTTCGGGCCGGGAAAAGTGAAGAGTTCGGGCCGAACTTGTTCTTGGCAGTGATGAACGAACCATCTATTTTGGTTACTCGTGGGCGTGAAACGGACACCCGAGCTGAAAGTTATGAATGTTTTAGTATAGCACCTTTTGTCACACAATCTTGGATATTGAAGAGTTCGGGCCGAAGTGGTGTATGGGCCGAAGTGGGATGTTCGGGCCGAAGTGGTGTTCGGGCCTAAGTTTGGTGTTTGGGCCGAGGATGATGTTCGGGCCGAGGTTGGAGTTCGGGCCGAGGTCGGAGTTCGGGCCGAGGTCGAAGTTCGGGCCGATGTTGAAGTTCGGGCCGGGAAGAGTGAAGAGTTCGGGCCGAACTTGTTCTTGGCAGTGACGAACGAACCAGCTATTTTGGTTACTCGTGGGCGTGAAACGGAGACCCGAGCTGAAAGTTATGAATGTTTTAGTAAGCACCTTTTGTCACACAATCTTGGATATTGAAGAGTTCGGGCCGAAGAGGGATGTTCGGGCAGAAGTGGTGTTCGAGCCGAAGTGGGATGTTCGGGCCGAAGTGGTGTTCAGGCCGAAGTGGTGTTCGGGATGAAGTTCGGTGTTCGGGCCGAGGAAGATGTTCGAGCCGAGGTTGAAGTTCGGGCCGAGGTCGGAGTTCGGGCCGAGGTTGCAGTTCGGGCCGAGGTTGAAGTTCGGGCCGAAAATGAAGTTCGGGCCGGGAACAGTGAAGAGTTCGGGCCGAACTTGTTCTTGGCAGTGACGAACGAACCAGCTATTTTGGTTACTCGTGGGCGTGAAACGGACACCCGAACTAAAAGTTATGAATGTTTTAGTATAGCACCTTTTGTCACACAATCTTGGATATTGAAGAGTTCGGGCCGAAGAGGGATGTTCGGGCCGAAGTGGTGTTCGGGCCGAAGTGGGATGTTCGGGCCGAAGTGGTGTTCGGGCCGAAGTGGTGTTCGGGCCGAACTTCGGTGTTCGAGCTGAGGATGATGTTCGGGCCGAGGTTGACGTTCGGGCCGAGGTCGGAGTTCGGGCCGAGGTTGAAGTTCGGGCCGAAAATGAAGTTCGGGCCGGGAACAGTGAAGAGTTCGGGCCGAACTTGTTCTTGGCCGTGACGAACGAACCAGCTATTTTGGTTACTCGTGTGCGTGAAACGGACATCCGAGCTTAAAGTAATGAATGTATTAGTATAGCACCTTTTGTCACACAATCTTGGATATTGAAGAGTTCGGGCCGAAGAGGGATGTTCGGGCCGAAGTGGTGTTTGGGCCGAAGTGGGATGTTCGGGCCAAAGTGGTTTTCGTGCCGAGGATGATGTTCGGGTCGAGGTTGAAGTTCGGGCCGAGGTCGGAGTTCGGGCCGAGGTCGGAGTTCGGGCCGAAAATGAAGTTCGGGCCGGGAACAGTGAAGAGTTTGGGCCGAACTTGTTCTTGGCAGTGACGAACGAACCAGTTATTTTGGTTACTCGTGGGCGTGAAACGGACACCCGAGCTAAAAGTTATGAATGTTTTAGTATAGCACCTTTTGTCACACAATCTTGGATATTGAAGAGTTCAGGCCGAAGAGGGATGTTCGGGCCGAAGTGGTGTTCGGGCCGAAGTGGGATGTTCGGGCCGAAGTGGTGTTCGGGCCGAGGATGATGTTCGGGCCGAGGTTGAAGTTCGGGCCGAGGTCGGAGTTCGGGCCAAGGTTGAAGTTCGGGCCGAGGTTGAAGTTCGGGCCGAAAATGAAGGTCGGGCCGGGAACAGTGAAGAGTTCGGGCCGAACTTGTTCTTGGCAGTGACGAACGAATCAGCTATTTTGGTTACTCGTGGGCGTGAAACGGACACCCGAGTTGAAAGTTATGAATGTTTTAGTATAGCACTTTTTGTCACACAATCTTGGATATTGAAGAGTTCAGGCCGAAGAGGGATGTTCGGGCCGAAGTGGTGTTCGGGCCGAAGTGGGATGTTCGGGCTGAAGTGGTGTTCGGGTCGAAGAGGTGTTCGGGCCGAAGTTCGGTGTTCGGGCCGAGGATGATGTTCGGGCCGAGGTTGGAGTTCGGGCCGAGGTCGGAGTTCAGGCCGAGGTTGATGTTCGGGCCGAGGTTGAAGTTCGGGCCGAAAATGAAGTTCGGGCCGGGAACAGTGAAGAGTTCGGGCCGAACTTGTTCTTGGCAGTGACGAACGAACCAGCTATTTTGGTTACTCGTGGGCGTGAAACGGACACCCGAGCTGAAAGTTATGAATGTTTTAGTATAACACCTTTTGTCACACAATCTTGGATATCGAAGAGTTCGGGCCGAAGAGGGATGTTCAGGCCGAAGTGGTGTTCGGGCCGAAGTGGGATGTTCGGGCCGAAGTGGTGTTCAGGCCGAAGTGGTGTTCGGGCCGAAGTTCGGTGTTCGGGCCGAGGATGATGTTCGGGCCGAGGTTGACGTTCGGGCCGAGGTCGGAGTTCGGGCCGAGGTTGCAGTTCGGGCCGAGGTTGAAGTTCGGGCCGAAAATGAAGTTCGGGCCGGGAACAGTGACGAGTTCGGGCCGAACTTGTTCTTGGCAGTAACGAACGAACCAGCTATTTTGGTTACTCGTGGGCGTGAAACGGACACCCGAGCTGAAACTTATGAATGTTTTAGTATAGCACCTTTTGTCACACAATCTTGGATATTGAAGAGTTCGGGCCGAAGAGGGATGTTCGAGCCGAAGTGGTGTTCGGGCCGAAGTGGGATGTTCGGGCCGAAGTGGTGTTCGGGCCGAAGTGGTGTTCGGGCCGAAGTGGTGTTCGGGCCGAACTTCGGTGTTCGGGCTGAGGATGATGTTCGGGCCGAGGTTGACGTTCGGGCCGTGGTCGGAGTTCGGGCCGAGGTTGAAGTTCGGGCCGAAAATGAAGTTCGGGCCGGGAACAGTGAAGAGTTCGGGCCGAACTTGTTCTTGGCCGTGACGAACGAACCAGCTATTTTGGTTATTCGTGTGCGTGAAACGGACATCCGAGCTGAAAGTAATGAATGTATTAGTATAGCACCTTTTGTCACACAATCTTGGATATCGAAGAGTTCGGGCCGAAGAGGGATGTTCAGGCCGAAGTGGTGTTCGGGCCGAAGTGGGATGTTCGGGCCGAAGTGGTGTTCAGGACGAAGTGGTGTTCGGGCCGAAGTTCGGTGTTCGGGCCGAGGATGATTTTCGGGCCGAGGTTGAAGTTCGGGCCGAGGTCGGAGTTCGGGTCGAGGTCAGAGTTCGGGCCGAGGTTGAAGTTCGGGCCGAAAATGAAGTTCGGGCCGGGAACAGTGAAGAGTTCGGGCCGAATTTGTTCTTGGCAGTGACGAACGAACCAGTTATTTTGGTTACTCGTGGGCGTGAAACGGACACCCGAGCTAAAAGTTATGAATGTTTTAGTATAGCACCATTTGTCACACAATCTTGGATATTGAAGAGTTCAGGCCGAAGAGGGATGTTCGGGCCGAAATGGTGTTCGGGCCGAAGTGGGATGTTCGGGCCGAAGTGGTGTTCGGGCCGAAGTTCGGTGTTCGGTCCGAGGATGATGTTCGGGCCGAGGTTGAAGTTCGGGCCGAGGTCGAAGTTCGGGCCGAGGTTGAAGTTCGGGCCGAGGTTGATGTTCGGGCCGAGGTTGAAGTGCGGGCCGGGAACAGTGAAGGGTTCGGGCCGAACTTGTTCTTGGCAGTGACGAACGAATCAGCTATTTTGGTTACTCGTGGGCGTGAAACGGACACCCGAGCTGAAAGTTATGAATGTTTTAGTATAGCACCTTTTTCACACAATCTTGGATATTGAAGAGTTCAGGCCGAAGAGGGATGTTCGGGCCGAAGTGGTGTTCGGGCCGAAGTGGGATGTTCGGGCCGAAGTGGTGTTCGGGCCGAAGTGGTGTTCGGGCCGAAGTTCGGTGTTCGGGCCGAGGAAGATGTTCTGGCCGAGGTTGAAGTTCGGGCCGAGGTCGGACGTCGGGCCGAGGTTGAAGTTCGAGCCGAGGTTGAAGTTCTGGCCGAAAATGAAGTTCGGGCCGGGAACAATGAAGAGTTCGGGCCGAACTTGTTCTTGGCAGTGACGAACGAACCAGCTATTTTGGTTACTCGTGGGCGTGAAACGGACACCCGAGCTGAAAGTTATGAATGTTTTAGTATAGCACCTTTTGTCACACAATCTTGGATATTGAAGAGTTCGGGCCGAAGAGGGATGTTCGGGCCGAAGTGGTGTTCGGGCCGAAGTGGGATGTTCGGGCCGAAGTTTGGTGTTCGGGCCGAGGATGATGTTCGGGCCGAGGTTGAAGTTCGGGCCAAGGTCGGAGTTCGGGCCGAGGCTGAAGTTCGGGCCGAAAATGAAGTTCGGGCCGAGGTTGATGTTCGGGCCGAGGTTGAAGTGCGGGCCGGGAACAGTGAAGAGTTCGGGCCGAACTTGTTCTTGGCAGTGACGAACGAATCAGCTATTTTGGTTACTCGTGGGCGTGAAACGGACACCCGAGCTGAAAGTTATGAATGTTTTAGTATATCACCTTTTTCACACAATCTTGGATATTGAAGAGTTCAGGCCGAAGAGGGATGTTCGGGCCGAAGTGGTGTTCTGGCCGAAGTGGGATGTTCGGGCCGAAGTGGTGTTCGGGCCGAAGTGGTGTTCGGGCCGAAGTTCGGTGTTCGGGCCGAGGATGATGTTCTGGCCGAGGTTGAAGTTCGGGCCGAGGTCGGACGTCGGGCAGAGGTTGAAGTTCGAGCCGAGGTTGAAGTTCGGGCCGAAAATGAAGTTCGGGCCGGGAACAATGAAGAGTTCGGGCCGAACTTGTTCTTGGCAGTGACGAACGAACCAGCTATTTTGGTTACTCGTGGGCGTGAAATGGACCCCCGAGCTGAAAGTTATGAATGTTTTAGTATAGCACCTTTTGTCACACAATCTTGGATATTGAAGAGTTCGGGCCGAAGAGGGATGTTCGGGCCGAAGTGGTGTTCGGGCCGAAGTGGGATGTTCGGGCCGAAGTTCGGTGTTCGGGCCGAGGATGATGTTCGGGCCGAGGTTGAAGTTCGGGCCGAGGTCGGAGTTCGGGCCGAGGCTGAAGTTCGGGCCGAAAATGAGGTTCGGGCCGGGAACAGTGAAGAGTTCGGGCCGAACTTGTTCTTGGCAGTGACGAATGAACCAGCTATTTTGGTTACTCGTGGGCGTGAAACGGACACCCGAGCTGAAAGTTATGTATGTTTTAGTATAGCACCTTTTGTCACACAATCTTGGATATTGAAGAGTTCGGGCCGAAGAGGGATGTTCGGGCCGAAGTGGTGTTCGGGCCGAAGTGGGATGTTCGGGCTGAAGTGGTGTTCGGGCCGAAGTGGTGTTCGGGCCGAACTTCGGTGTTCGGGCCGAGGATGATGTTCGGGCCGAGGTTGAAGTTCGGGTCGAGGTCGGAGTTCGGGCCGAGGTTGAAGTTCGGGCCGAAAATGAAGTTCGGGCCGGGAACAGTGAAGAGTTCGGGCCGAACTTGTTCTTGGCAGTGACGAACGAACCAGCTATTTTGGTAACTCGTGGGCGTGAAACGGACACCCGAGCTAAAAGTTTTGAATGTTTTAGTATAGCACCTTTTGTCACACAATCTTGGATATTGAAGAGTTCAGGCCGAAGAGGGATGTTCGGGCCGAAGTGGTGTTCGGGCCGAAGTGGTGTTCGGGCCGAAGTGGGATGTTCGGGCCGAAGTGGTGTTCGGGCCGAAGTTCGGTGTTCGGGCCGAGGATGATGTTCGGGCCGAGTTTGAAGTTCGGGCCGAGGTCGGAGTTCGGGCCAAGGTTGAAGTTCGGGCCGATGTTGAAGTTCGGGCCGAAAATGAAGTTCGGGCCGGGAACAGTGAAGAGTTCGGGCCGAACTTGTTCTTGGCAGTGACGAACGAATCAGCTATATTGGTTACTCGTGGGCGTGAAACGGACTCCCGAGCTGAAAGTTATGAATGTTTTAGTATAGCACCTTTTGTCACACAGTCTTGGATATTGAAGCGTTCAGGCCGAAGATGGATGTTCGGGCCGAAGTGGTGTTCGGGCCGAAGTGGGATGTTCGGGCCGAAGTGGTGTTCGGGCCGAAGTGGTGTTCGGGCCGAAGTGGTGTTCGGGCCGAGGATGATGTTCGGGCCGAGGTTGGAGTTCGGGCCGAGGTCGGAGTTCGGGCCGAGGTTGATGTTCGGGCCGAGGTTGAAGTGCGGGCCGAAAATGAAGTTCGGGCCGGGAACAGTGAAGAGTTCGGGCCGAACTTGTTCTTGGCAGTGACGAACGAACCAGCTATTTTGGTTACTCGTGGGCGTGAAATGGACACCCGAGCTAAAAGTTATGAATGTTTTAGTATAACACCTTTTGTCACACAATCTTGGATATTGAAGAGTTCAGGCCGAAGAGGGATGTTCGGGCCGAAGTGGTGTTCGGGCCGAAGTGGGATGTTCGGGCCGAAGTGGTGTTCGGGCCGAAGTTCGGTGTTCGGGCCGAGGATGATGTTCGGGCCGAGTTTGAAGTTCGGGCCGAGGTCGGAGTTCGGGCCAAGGTTGAAGTTCGGGTCGATGTTGAAGTTCGGGCCGAAAATGAAGTTCGGGCCGGGAACAGTGAAGAGTTCGGTCCGAACTTGTTCTTGGCAGTGACGAACGAATCAGCTATTTTGGTTACTCATGGGCGTGAAACGGACACCCGAGCTGAAAGTTATGAATGTTTTAGTATAGCACCTTTTGTCACACAGTCTTAGATATTGAAGCGTTCGGGCCGAAGATGGATGTTCGGGCCGAAGTGGTGTTCGGGCCGAAGTGGGATGTTCGGGCCGAAGTGGTGTTCGGGCCGAAGTGGTGTTCGAGCCGAAGTTCGGTGTTCGGGCCGAGGATGATGTTCGGGCCGAGGTTGGAGTTCGGGCCGAGGTCGGAGTTCGGGCCGAGGTTGATGTTCGGGCCGAGGTTTAAGTGCGGGCCGAAAATGAAGTTCGGGCCAGGAACAGTGAAGAGTTCGGGCCGAACTTGTTCTTGGCAGTGACGAACGAACCAGCTATTTTGGTTACTCGTGGGCATGAAACGGACACCCGAGCTGAAAGTTATGAAAGTTTTAGTATAGCACCTTTTGTCACACAATCTTGGATATCGAAGAGTTCAGGCCGAAGAGGGATGTTCGGGCCGAAGTGGTGTTCGGGCCGAAGTTCGGTGTTCGGGCCGAGGATGATGTTCGGGCCGAGGTTAAAGTTCGGGCCGAGGTCGGACTTCGGGCCGAGGTTGAAGTTCGGGCCGAGGTTGAAGTTCGGGCCGAGGTTGAAGTTCGGGCCGAAAATGAAGTTCGGGCCGGGAACAGTGAAGAGTTCGAGCTGAACTTGTTCTCGGCAGTGACGAACGAACCAGCTATTTTGGTTACTCGTGGGCGTGAAACGGACACACGAGCTGAAAGTAATGAATGTTTTAGTATAACACCTTTTGTCACACAATCTTGGATATTGAAGAGTTCGGGCCGAAGAGAGATGTTCGGGCCGAAGTGGTGTTCGGGCCGAAGTGGGATGTTCGGGCCGAAGTGGTGTTCGGGCCGAAGTTCGGTGTTCGGGCCGAGGATGATGTTCGGGCCGAGGTTGAAGTTCGGGCCGAGGTCGGAGTTCGGGACGAGGTTGAAGTTCGGGCCGAAAATGAAGTTCGGGTCGGGAAGAGTGAAGAGTTCGGGCCGAACTTGTTCTTGGCAGTGACGAACGAACCAGCTATTTTGGTTACTCGTGGGCGTGAAACGGACACCCGAGCTAAAAGTTAGGAATGTTTTAGTATAGCACCTTTTGTCACACAATCTTGGATATTGAAGAGTTCAGGCCGAAGAGGGATGTTCGGGCCGAAGTGGTGTTCGGTCCGAAGTTCGGTGTTCGGGCCGAGGATGATGTTCGGGCCGAGGTTGAAGTTCGGGCCGAGGTCGGAGTTCGGGCCAAGGTTGAAGTTCGGCACGAGGTTGAAGTTCGGGCCGAAAATGAAGTTCGGGCCGGGAACAGTGAAGAGTTCGGGCCGAACTTGTTCTTGGCAGTGACGAACGAACCAGCTATTTTGGTACTCGTGGGCGTGAAACGGACACCCGAGCTAAAAGTTATGAATGTTTTAGTATAGCACCTTTTGTCACACAATCTTGGATATTGAAGAGTTCAGGCCGAAGAGGGATGTTCGGGCCGAAGTGGTGTTCGGGCCGAAGTGGTGTTCGGGCCGAAGTGGGATGTTCGGGCCGAAGTGGTGTTCGGTCCGAAGTTCGGTGTTCGGGCCGAGGATGATGTTCGGGCCGAGGTTGAAGTTCGGGCCGAGGTCGGAGTTCGGGCCAAGGTTGAAGTTCGGGCCGAGGTTGAAGTTCGGGCCGAAAATGAAGTTCGGGTCGGGAACAGTGATGAGTTCAGGCCAAACTTGTTCTTGGCAGTGACGAACGAATCAGCTAGTTGGGTTACTCGTGGGCGTGAAACGGACACCCGAGTTGAAAGTTATGACTGTTTTAGTATAGCACCTTTTGTCACACAGTCTTGGATATTGAAGCGTTCGGGCCGAAGAGGGATGTTCGGGCCGAAGTGGTGTTCGGGCCGAAGTGGGATGTTCGGGCCGAAGTGGTGTTCGGGCCGAAGTGGGATGTTCGGGCCGAAGTGGTGTTCGGGCCGAAGTGGTGTTCGAGCCGAAGTTCGGTGTTCGGGCCGAGGATGATGTTCTGGCCGAGGTTGGAGTTCGGGCCGAGGTCGGAGTTCGGGCCGAGGTTGATGTTCGGGCCGAGGTTGAAGTTCGGGCCGAAAATGAAGTTTGGGCCGGGAACAGTGAAGAGTTCGGGCCGAACTTGTTCTTGGCAGTGACGAACGAACCAACTATTTTGGTTACTCGTGGGCGTGAAACGGACACCCGAGCTGAAAGTTATGAAAGTTTTAGTATAGCACTTTTTGTCACACAATCTTGGATATCGAAGAGTTCGGGCCGAAGAGGGATGTTGGGGCCGAAGTGGTGTTCGGGCCGAAGTGGGATGTTCGGGCCGAAGTGGTGTTCGGGCCGAAGTTTGGTGTTCTGGCCGAGTTTGAAGTTCGGGCCGAGGTCGGACATCGGGCCGAGGTTGAAGTTCGAGCCGAGGTTGAAGTTCGGGCCGAAAATGAAGTTCGGGCCGGGAACAGTGAAGAGTTCGGGCCGAACTTGTTCTTGGCAGTGACGAACGAACCAGCTATTTTGGTTACTCGTGGGCGTGAAACGGACACCCGAGCTGAAAGTTATGAATGTTGTAGTATAGTACCTTTTGTCACACAATCTTGGATATTGAAGAGTTCGGGCCGAAGAGGGATGTTCGGGCCGAAGTGCTGTTCGGGCCGAAGTGGGATGTTCGGGCCGAAGTGGTGTTCGGGCCGAAGTGGTGTTCGGGCCGAAGTTCGGTGTTCGGGCCGAGGATGATGTTCGGGCCGAGGTGGAAGTTCGGGCCGAGGTCGGATTTCGGGCCGAGGTTGAAGTTCGGGCCGAGGTTGAAGTTCGGGCCAAAAATGAAGTTCGGGCCGGGAACAGTGAAGAGCTCGGGCCGAACTTGTTCTTGGCAGTGACGAACGAACCAGCTATTTTGGTTACTCATGGGCGTGAAACGGACACCCGAGCTGAAAGTTATGAATGTTTTAGTATAGCACCTTTTGTCACACAATCTTGCATATTGAAGAGTTCGGGCCGAAGAGGGATGTTCGGGCCGAAGTGGTGTTCGGGCCGAAGTGGGATGTTCGGGCCGAAGTGGTGTTCGGGCCGAAGTGGTGTTCGGGCCGAAGTGGTGTTCGGGCCGAGGATGATGTCCGGGCCGAGGTTGAAGTTCGGGCCGAGGTTGAAGTTCGGGCCGAAAATGAAGTTCGGGCCGGGAACAGTGAAGAGTTCGGGCCGAACTTGTTCTTGGCAGTGACGAACGAACCAGCTATTTTGGTTACTCGTGGGCGTGAAACGGACACCCGAGCTGAAAGTTAAGAATGTTTTAATATAGCACCTTTTGTCACACAATCTTGGATATTGAAGAGTTCGGGCCGAAGAGGGATGTTCGGGCCGAAGTGGTGTTCGGGCCGAAGTGGGATGTTCGGGCCGAAGTGGTGTTCGGCCCGAAGTGGTGTTAAGGGCCGAAGTTCGGTGTTCGGGCCGAGGATGATGTTCGGGCCGAGGTTGAAGTTCGGGCCTAGGTCGGAGTTCGGGCCGAGGTTGAAGTTCGGGCCGAGGTTGAAGTTCGGGCCGAAAATGAAGTTCGGGCCGGGAACAGTGAAGAGTTCGGTTCGAACTTGTTCTTGGCAGTGACGAACGAACCAGCTATTTTGGTTACTCGTGGGCGTGAAACGGACACCCGAGCTGAAAGTTATGAATGTTTTAGTATAGCACCTTTTGTCACACAATCTTGGATATTGAAGCGTTCGGGCCGAAGAGGGATGTTCGGGCCGAAGTGGTGTTCGGGCCGAAGTGGGATGTTCGGGCCGAAGTGGTGTTCGGGCCGAAGTGGTGTTCGAGCCGAAGTTCGGTGTTCGGGCCGAGGATGATGTTCGGGCCAAGGTTGGAGTTCGGGCCGAGGTCGGAGTTCGGGCCGAGGTTGATGTTCGGGCCGAGGTTGAAGTTCGGGCCGAAAATGAAGTTCGGGCCGGGAACAGTGAAGATTTCGGGCCGAACTTGTTCTTGGCAGTGACGAACGAACCAGCTATTTTGGTTACTCGTGGGCGTGAAACGGACACCCGAGCTGAAAGTTATGAAAGTTTTAGTATAGCACCTTTTGTCACACAATCTTGGATATCGAAGAGTTCGGGCCGAAGAGGGATGTTCGGGCCGAAGTGGTGTTCGGGCCGAGGATGATGTTCTGGCCGAGGTTGAAGTTCGGGCCGAGGTCGGACGTCGGGCCGAGGTTGAAGTTCGAGCCGAGGTTGAAGTTCGGGCCGAAAATGAAGTTCGGGCCGGGAACAGTGAAGAGTTCGGGCCGAATTTGTTCTTGGCAGTGACGAACGAACCAGCTATTTTGGTTACTCGTGGGCGTGAAACGGACACCCGAGCTGAAAGTTATGAATGTTTTAGTATAGCACCTTTTGTCACACAGTCTTGGATATTGAAGCGTTCGGGCCGAAGAGGGATGTTCGGGCCGAAGTGGTGTTCGGGCCGAAGTGGGATGTTCGGGCCGAATTGGTGTTCGGGCCGAAGTGGGATGTTCGGGCCGAAGTGGTGTTTGGGTCGAAGTTCGGTGTTCGGGCCGAGGATGATGTTCGGGCCGAGGTTGAAGTTCGGGCCGAGGTTGAAGTTCGGGCCGAGGTTGAAGTTCGGGCCGAAAATGAAGTTCGGGCCGGGAACAGTGAAGAGTTTGGGCCGAACTTGTTCTTGGCAGTGACGACCGAACCAGCTATTTTGGTTACTCGTGGGCGTGAAACGGACACCCGAGCTATAAGTTATGAATGTTTTAGTATAGCACCTTTTGTCACACAATCTTGGATATTGAAGAGTTCAGGCCGAAGTGGTATGTTCGGGCCGAAGTGGTGTTCGGGCCGAAGTGGGATGTTCGGGCCGAAGTGGTGTTCGGTCCGAAGTTCGGTGTTCGGGCCGAGGATGATGTTCGGGCCGAGGATGATGTTCGGGCCGAGGTTGAAGTTCGGGCCGAGGTCGGAGTTCGGGCCAAGGTTGAAGTTCGGGCCGAGGTTGAAGTTCGGGCCGAAAATGAAGTTCGGGCCGGGAACAGTGATGAGTTCAGGCCGAACTTGTTATTGGCAGTGACGAACGAATCAGCTAGTTTGGTTACTCGTGGGCGTGAAACGGACACCCGAGCTGAAAGTTATGAATGTTTTAGTATAGCACCTTTTGTCACACAGTCTTGGATATTGAAGCGTTCGGGCCGAAGAGGGATGTTCGGGCCGAAGTGGTGTTCGGGCCGAAGTGGGATGTTCGGGCCGAAGTGGTGTTCGGGCCGAAGTGGAGTTCGAGCCGAAGTTCGGTGTTCGGGCCGAGGATGATGTTCGGGCCGAGGTTGAAGTTCGGGCCGAGGTCGGAGTTCGGGCCGAGGTTGATGTTCGGGCCGAGGTTGAAGTTCGGGCCGAAAATGAAGTTTGGGCCGGGAACAGTGAAGAGTTCGGGCCGAACTTGTTCTTGGCAGTGACGAACGAACCAACTATTTTGGTTACTCGTGGGCGTGAAACGGACACCCGAGCTGAAAGTTATGAAAGTTTTAGTATAGCACTTTTTGTCACACAATCTTGGATATCGAAGAGTTCGGGCCGAAGAGGGATGTTGGGGCCGAAGTGGTGTTCGGGCCGAAGTGGGATGTTCGGGCCGAAGTGGTGTTCGGGCCGAAGTTTGGTGTTCTGGCCGAGTTTGAAGTTCGGGCCGAGGTCGGACATCGGGCCGAGGTTGAAGTTCGAGCCGAGGTTGAAGTTCGGGCCGAAAATGAAGTTCGGGCCGCGAACAGTGAAGAGTTCGGGCCGAATTTGTTCTTGGCAGTGACGAACGAACCAGCTATTTTGGTTACTCGTGGGCGTGAAACGGACACCCGAGCTGAAAGTTATGAATGTTTTAGTATAACACCTTTTGTCACACAGTCTTGGATATTGAAGCGGTCGGGCCGAAGAGGGATGTTCGGGCCGAAGTGGTGTTCGGGCCGAAGTGGGATGTTCGGGTCGAAGTGGTGTTCGGGCTGAAGTTCGGTGTTCGGGCCGAGGATGATGTTCGCGCCGAGGTTGAAGTTCGGGCCGAGGTCGGAGTTCGGGCCTAGGTTGAAGTTCGGGCCGAGGTTGAAGTTCGGGCCGAAAATGAAGTTCGGGCCGGGAACAGTGAAGAGTTCGGGCCGAACTTGTTCTTGGCAGTGACGAACGAACCAGCTATTTTGGTTACTCGTGGGCGTGAAACGGACACCCGAGCTGAAAGTTATGAATGTTTTAGTATAGTACCTTTTGTCACACAATCTTGGATATTGAAGAGTTCGGGCCGAAGAGGGATGTTCGGGCCGAAGTGCTGTTCGGGCCGAAGTGGGATGTTCGGGCCGAAGTGGTGTTCGGGCCGAAGTGGTGTTCGGGCCGAAGTTCGGTGTTCGGGCCGAGGATGATGTTCGGGCCGAGGTGGAAGTTCGGGCCGAGGTCGGATTTCGGGCCGAGGTTGAAGTTCGGGCCGAGGTTGAAGTTCGGGCCAAAAATGAAGTTCGGGCCGGGAACAGTGAAGAGCTCGGGCCGAACTTGTTCTTGGCAGTGACGAACGAACCAGCTATTTTGGTTACTCATGGGCGTGAAACGGACACCCGAGCTAAAAGTTATGAATGTTTTAGTATAGCACCTTTTGTCACACAATCTTGCATATTGAAGAGTTCGGGCCGAAGAGGGATGTTCGGGCCGAAGTGGTGTTCGGGCCGAAGTGGGATGTTCGGGCCGAAGTGGTGTTCGGGCCGAAGTGGTGTTCGGGCCGAAGTGGTGTTCGGGCCGAGGATGATGTCCGGGCCGAGGATGAAGTTCGGGCCGAGGTTGAACTTCGGGCCGAAAATGAAGTTCGGGCCGGGAACAGTGAAGAGTTCGGGCCGAACTTGTTCTTGGCAGTGACGAACGAACCAGCTATTTTGGTTACTCGTGGGCGTGAAACGGACACCCGAGCTGAAAGTTAAGAATGTTTTAGTATAGTACCTTTTGTCACACAATCTTGGATATTGAAGAGTTCGGGCCGAAGAGGGATGTTCGGGCCGAAGTGCTGTTCGGGCCGAAGTGGGATGTTCGGGCCGAAGTGGTGTTCGGGCCGAAGTGGTGTTCGGGCCGAAGTTCGGTGTTCGGGCCGAGGATGATGTTCGGGCCGAGGTGGAAGTTCGGGCCGAGGTCGGATTTCGGGCCGAGGTTGAAGTTCGGGCCGAGGTTGAAGTTCGGGCCAAAAATGAAGTTCGGGCCGGGAACAGTGAAGAGCTCGGGCCGAACTTGTTCTTGGCAGTGACGAACGAACCAGCTATTTTGGTTACTCATGGGCGTGAAACGGACACCCGAGCTGAAAGTTATGAATGTTTTAGTATAGCACCTTTTGTCACACAATCTTGCATATTGAAGAGTTCGGGCCGAAGAGGGATGTTCGGGCCGAAGTGGTGTTCGGGCCGAAGTGGGATGTTCGGGCCGAAGTGGTGTTCGGGCCGAAGTGGTGTTCGGGCCGAAGTGGTGTTCGGGCCGAGGATGATGTCCGGGCCGAGGTTGAAGTTCGGGCCGAGGTTGAACTTCGGGCCGAAAATGAAGTTCGGGCCGGGAACAGTGAAGAGTTCGGGCCGAACTTGTTCTTGGCAGTGACGAACGAACCAGCTATTTTGGTTACTCGTGGGCGTGAAACGGACACCCGAGCTGAAAGTTAAGAATGTTTTAATATAGCACCTTTTGTCACACAATCTTGGATATTGAAGAGTTCGGGCCGAAGAAGGATGTTCGGGCCGAAGTGGTGTTCGGGCCGAAGTGGGATGTTCGGGCCGAAGTGGTGTTCGGCCCGAAGTGGTGTTAAGGGCCGAAGTTCGGTGTTCGGGCCGAGGATGATGTTCGGGCCGAGGTTGAAGTTCGGGCCTAGGTCGGAGTTCGGGCCGAGGTTGAAGTTCGGGCCGAGGTTGAAGTTCGGGCCGAAAATGAAGTTCGGGCCGGGAACAGTGAAGAGTTCGGTTCGAACTTGTTCTTGGCAGTGACGAACGAACCAGCTATTTTGGTTACTCGTGGGCGTGAAACGGACACCCGAGCTTAAAGTTATGAATGTTTTAGTATAGCACCTTTTGTCACACAATCTTGGATATTGAAGCGTTCAGGCCGAAGAGGGATGTTCGGGCCGAAGTGGTGTTCGGGCCGAAGTGGGATGTTCGGGCCGAAGTGGAGTTCGGGCCGAAGTGGTGTTCGAGCCGAAGTTCGGTGTTCGGGCCGAGGATGATGTTCGGGCCAAGGTTGGAGTTCGGGCCGAGGTCGGAGTTCGGGCCGAGGTTGACGTTCGGGCCGAGGTTGAAGTTCGGGCCGAAAATGAAGTTCGGGCCGGGAACAGTGAAGATTTCGGGCCGAACTTGTTCTTGGCAGTGACGAACGAACCAGCTATTTTGGTTACTCGTGGGCGTGAAACGGACACCCGAGCAGAAAGTTATGAAAGTTTTAGTATAGCACCTTTTGTCACACAATCTTGGATATCGAAGAGTTCGGGCCGAAGAGGGATGTTCGGGCCGAAGTGGTGTTCGGGCCGAGGATGATGTTCTGGCCGAGGTTGAAGTTCGGGCCGAGGTCGGACGTCGGGCCGAGGTTGAAGTTCGAGCTGAGGTTGAAGTTCGGGCCGAAAATGAAGTTCGGGCCGGGAACAGTGAAGAGTTCGGGCCGAATTTGTTCTTGGCAGTGACGAACGAACCAGCTATTTTGGTTACTCGTGGGCGTGAAACGGACACCCGAGCTGAAAGTTATGAATGTTTTAGTATAGCACCTTTTGTCACACAGTCTTGGATATTGAAGCGTTCGGGCCGAAGAGGGATGTTCGGGCCGAAGTGGTGTTCGGGCCGAAGTGGGATGTTCGGGCCGAATTGGTGTTCGGGCCGAAGTGGGATGTTCGGGCCGAAGTGGTGTTTGGGCCGAAGTTCGATGTTCGGGCCGCGGATGATGTTCGGGCCGAGGTTGAAGTTCGGGCCGAAGTCGGAGTTCGGGCCGAGGTTGAAGTTCGGGCCGAGGTTGAAGTTCGGGCCGAAAATGAAGTTCGGGCCGGGAACAGTGAAGAGTTCGGGCCGAACTTGTTCTTGGCAGTGACGAACGTACCAGCTATTTTGGTTACTCGTGGGCGTGAAACGGACACCCGAGCTGAAAGTTAAGAATGTTTTAATATAGCACCTTTTGTCACACAATCTTGGATATTGAAGAGTTCGGGCCGAAGAGGGATGTTCGGGCCGAAGTGGTGTTCGGGCCGAAGTGGGATGTTCGGGCCGAAGTGGTGTTCGGGCCGAAGTGGTGTTAAGGGCCGAAGTTCGGTGTTCGGGCCGAGGATGATGTTCGGGCCGAGGTTGAAGTTCGGGCCTAGGTCGGAGTTCGGGCCGAGGTTGAAGTTCGGGCCGAGGTTGAAGTTCGGGCCGAAAATGAAGTTCGGGCCGGGAACAGTGAAGAGTTCGATTCGAACTTGTTCTTGGCAGTGACGAACGAACCAGCTATTTTGGTTACTCGTGGGCGTGAAACGGACACCCGAGCTGAAAGTTATGAATGTTTTAGTATAGTACCTTTTGTCACACAATCTTGGATATTGAAGAGTTCGGGCCGAAGAGGGATGTTCGGGCCGAAGTGCTGTTCGGGCCGAAGTGGGATGTTCGGGCCGAAGTGGTGTTCGGGCCGAAGTGGTGTTCGGGCCGAAGTTCGGTGTTCGGGCCGAGGATGATGTTCGGGCCGAGGTGGAAGTTCGGGCCGAGGTCGGATTTCGGGCCGAGGTTGAAGTTCGGGCCGAGGTTGAAGTTCGGGCCAAAAATGAAGTTCGGGCCGGGAACAGTGAAGAGCTCGGGCCGAACTTGTTCTTGGCAGTGACGAAAGAACCAGCTATTTGGTTACTCATGGGCGTGAAACGGACACCCGAGCTGAAAGTTATGAATGTTTTAGTATAGCACCTTTTGTCACACAATCTTGCATATTGAAGAGTTCGGGCCGAAGAGGGATGTTCGGGCCGAAGTGGTGTTCGGGCCGAAGTGGGATGTTCGGGCCGAAGTGGTGTTCGGGCCGAAGTGGTGTTCGGGCCGAAGTGGTGTTAGGGCCGAGGATGATGTCCGGGCCGAGGTTGAAGTTCGGGCCGAGGTTGAAGTTCGGGCCGAAAATGAAGTTCGGGCCGGGAACAGTGAAGAGTTCGGGCCGAACTTGTTCTTGGCAGTGACGAACGAACCAGCTATTTTGGTTACTCGTGGGCGTGAAACGGACACCCGAGCTGAAAGTTAAGAATGTTTTAATATAGCACCTTTTGTCACACAATCTTGGATATTGAAGAGTTCGGGCCGAAGAGGGATGTTCGGGCCGAAGTGGTGTTCGGGCCGAAGTGGGATGTTCGGGCCGAAGTGGTGTTCGGCCCGAAGTGGTGTTAAGGGCCGAAGTTCGGTGTTCGGGCCGAGGATGATGTTCGGGCCGAGGTTGAAGTTCGGGCCTAGGTCGGAGTTCGGGCCGAGGTTGAAGTTCGGGCCGAGGTTGAAGTTCGGGCCGAAAATGAAGTTCGGGCCGGGAACAGTGAAGAGTTCGGTTCGAACTTGTTCTTGGCAGTGACGAACGAACCAGCTATTTTGGTTACTCGTGGGCGTGAAACGGACACCCGAGCTGAAAGTTATGAATGTTTTAGTATAGCACCTTTTCTCACACAATCTTGGATATTGAAGCGTTCGGGCCGAAGAGGGATGTTCGGGCCGAAGTGGTGTTCGGGCCGAAGTGGGATGTTCGGGCCGAAGTGGTGTTCGGGCCGAAGTGGTGTTCGAGCCGAAGTTCGGTGTTCGGGCCGAGGATGATGTTCGGGCCAAGGTTGGAGTTCGGGCCGAGGTCGGAGTTCGGGCCGAGGTTGATGTTCGGGCCGAGGTTGAAGTTCGGGCCGAAAATGAAGTTCGGGCCGGGAACAGTGAAGATTTCGGGCCGAACTTGTTCTTGGCAGTGACGAACGAACCAGCTATTTTGGTTACTCGTGGGCGTGAAACGGACACCCGAGCTGAAAGTTATGAAAGTTTTAGTATAGCACCTTTTGTCACACAATCTTGGATATCGAAGAGTTCGGGCCGAAGAGGGATGTTCGGGCCGAAGTGGTGTTCGGGCCGAGGATGATGTTCTGGCCGAGGTTGAAGTTCGGGCCGAGGTCGGACGTCGGGCCGAGGTTGAAGTTCGAGCCGAGGTTGAAGTTCGGGCCGAAAATGAAGTTCGGGCCGGGAACAGTGAAGAGTTCGGGCCGGGAACAGTGAAGAGTTCGGGCCGAATTTGTTCTTGGCAGTGACGAACGAACCAGCTATTTTGGTTACTCGTGGGCGTGAAACGGACACCCGAGCTGAAAGTTATGAATGTTTTAGTATAGCACCTTTTGTCACACAGTCTTGGATATTGAAGCGTTCGGGCCGAAGAGGGATGTTCGGGCCGAAGTGGTGTTCGGGCCGAAGTGGGATGTTCGGGCCGAATTGGTGTTCGGGCCGAAGTGGGATGTTCGGGCCGAAGTGGTGTTTGGGCCGAAGTTCGGTGTTCGGGCCGCGGATGATGTTCGGGCCGAGGTTGAAGTTCGGGCCGAAGTCGGAGTTCGGGCCGAGGTTGAAGTTCGGGCCGAGGTTGAAGTTCGGGCCGAAAATGAAGTTCGGGCCGGGAACAGTGAAGAGTTCGGGCCGAACTTGTTCTTGGCAGTGACGAACGAACCAGCTATTTTGGTTACTCGTGGGCTTGAAACGGACACCCGAGCTGAAAGTTAAGAATGTTTTAATATAGCACCTTTTGTCACACAATCTTGGATATTGAAGAGTTCGGGCCGAAGAGGGATGTTCGGGCCGAAGTGGTGTTCGGGCCGAAGTGGGATGTTCGGGCCGAAGTGGTGTTCGGGCCGAAGTGGTGTTAAGGGCCGAAGTTCGGTGTTCGGGCCGAGGATGATGTTCGGGCCGAGGTTGAAGTTCGGGCCTAGGTCGGAGTTCGGGCCGAGGTTGAAGTTCGGGCCGAGGTTGAAGTTCGGGCCGAAAATGAAGTTCGGGCCGGGAACAGTGAAGAGTTCGGTTCGAACTTGTTCTTGGCAGTGACGAACAAACCAGCTATTTTGGTTACTCGTGGGCGTGAAACGGACACCCGAGCTGAAAGTTATGAATGTTTTAGTATAGCACCTTTTGTCACACAATCTTGGATATTGAAGCGTTCGGGCCGAAGAGGGATGTTCGGGCCGAAGTGGTGTTCGGGCCGAAGTGGGATGTTCGGGCCGAAGTGGTGTTCGGGCCGAAAGTGGTGTTCGAGCCGAAGTTCGGTGTTCGGGCCGAGGATGATGTTCGGGCCGAGGTTGGAGTTCGGGCCGAGGTCGGAGTTCGGGCCGAGGTTGATGTTCGGGCCGAGGTTGAAGTTCGGGCCGAAAATGAAGTTCGGGCCGGGAACAGTGAAGAGTTCTGGCCGAACTTGTTCTTGGCAGTGACGAACGAACCAGCTATTTTGGTTACTCGTGGGCGTGAAATGGACACCCGAGCTGAAAGTTAAGAATGTTTTAATATAGCACCTTTTGTCACACAATCTTGGATATTGAAGAGTTCGGGCCGAAGAGGGATGTTCGGGCCGAAGTGGTGTTCGGGCCGAAGTGGGATGTTCGGGCCGAAGTGGTGTTCGGGCCGAAGTGGTGTTAAGGGCCGAAGTTCGGTGTTCGGGCCGAGGATGATGTTCGGGCCGAGGTTGAAGTTCGGGCCTAGGTCGGAGTTCGGACCGAGGTGGAAGTTCGGGCCGAGGTTGAAGTTCGGGCCGAAAATGAAGTTCGGGCCGGGAACAGTGAAGAGTTCGGTTCGAACTTGTTCTTGGCAGTGACGAACGAACCAGCTATTTTGGTTACTCGTGGGCGTGAAACGGACACCCTAGCTGAAAGTTATGAATGTTTTAGTATAGCACCTTTTGTCACACAATCTTGGATATTGAAGCGTTCGGGCCGAAGAGGGATGTTCGGGCCGAAGTGGTGTTCGGGCCGAAGTGGGATGTTCGGGCCGAAGTGGTGTTCGGGCCGAAAGTGGTGTTCGAGCCGAAGTTCGGTGTTCGGGCCGAGGATGATGTTCGGGCCGAGGTTGGAGTTCGGGCCGAGGTCGGAGTTCGGGCCGAGGTTGATGTTCGGGCCGAGGTTGAAGTTCGGGCCGAAAATGAAGTTCGGGCCGGGAACAGTGAAGAGTTCGGGCCGAACTTGTTCTTGGCAGTGACGAACGAACCAGCTATTTTGGTTACTCGTGGGCGTGAAACGGACACCCGAGCTGAAAGTTAAGAATGTTTTAATATAGCACCTTTTGTCACACAATCTTGGATATTGAAGAGTTCGGGCCGAAGAGGGATGTTCGGGCCGAAGTGGTGTTCGGGCCGAAGTGGGATGTTCGGGCCGAAGTGGTGTTCGGGCCAAAGTGGTGTTAAGGGCCGAAGTTCGGTGTTCGGGCCGAGGATGATGTTCGGGCCGAGGTTGAAGTTCGGGCCTAGGTCGGAGTTCGGACCGAGGTTGAAGTTCGGGCCGAGGTTGAAGTTCGGGCCGAAAATGAAGTTCGGGCCGGGAACAGTGAAGAGTTCGGTTCGAACTTGTTCTTGGCAGTGACGAACGAACCAGCTATTTTGGTTACTCGTGGGCGTGAAACGGACACCCTAGCTGAAAGTTATGAATGTTTTAGTATAGCACCTTTTGTCACACAATCTTGGATATTGAAGCGTTCGGGCCGAAGAGGGATGTTCGGGCCGAAGTGGTGTTCGGGCCGAAGTGGGATGTTCGGGCCGAAGTGGTGTTCGGGCCGAAAGTGGCGTTCGAGCCGAAGTTCGGTGTTCGGGCCGAGGATGATGTTCGGACCGAGGTTGGAGTTCGGGCCGAGGTCGGAGTTCGGGCCGAGGTTGATGTTCGGGCCGAGGTTGAAGTTCGGGCCGAAAATGAAGTTCGGGCCGGGAACAGTGAAGAGTTAGGGCCGAACTTGTTCTTGGCAGTGACGAACGAACCAGCTATTTTGGTTACTCGTGGGCGTGAAACGGACACCCGAGCTGAATGTTATGAAAGTTTTAGTATAGCACCTTTTGTCACACAATCTTGGATATCGAAGAGTTCGGGCCGAAGAGGGATGTTCGGGCCGAAGTGGTGTTCGGGCCGAAGTGGGATGTTCGGGCCGAAGTGGTGTTCGGGCTGAGGATGATGTTCTGGCCGAGGTTGAAGTTCGGGCCGAGGTCGGACGTCGGGCCGAGGTTGAAGTTCGAGCCGAGGTTGAAGTTCGGGCCGAAAATGAAGTTCGGGCCGGGAACAGTGAAGAGTTCGGGCCGAATTTTTTCTTTGCAGTGACGAACGAACCAGCTATTTTGGTTACTCGTGGGCGTGAAACGGACACCCGAGCTGAAAGTTATGAATGTTTTAGTATAGCACCTTTTGTCACACAGTCTTGGATATTGAAGCGTTCGGGCCGAAGAGGGATGTTCGGGCCGAAGTGGTGTTCGGGCCGAAGTGGGATGTTCGGGCCGAAGTGGTGTTCGGGCCAAAGTGGTGTTAAGGGCCGAAGTTCGGTGTTCGGGCCGAGGATGATGTTCGGGCCGAGGTTGAAGTTCGGGCCTAGGTCGGAGTTCGGACCGAGGTTGAAGTTCGGGCCGAGGTTGAAGTTCGGGCTGAAAATGAAGTTCGGGCCGGGAACAGTGAAGAGTTCGGTTCGAACTTGTTCTTGGCAGTGACGAACGAACCATCTATTTTGGTTACTCGTGGGCGTGAAACGGACACCCTAGCTGAAAGTTATGAATGTTTTAGTATAGCACCTTTTGTCACACAATCTTGGATATTGAAGCGTTCGGGCCGAAGAGGGATGTTCGGGCCGAAGTGGTGTTCGGGCCGAAGTGGGATGTTCGGGCCGAAGTGGTGTTCGGGCCGAAAGTGGCGTTCGAGCCGAAGTTCGGTGTTCGGGCCGAGGATGATGTTCGGACCGAGGTTGGAGTTCGGGCCGAGGTCGGAGTTCGGGCCGAGGTTGATGTTCGGGCCGAGGTTGAAGTTCGGGCCGAAAATGAAGTTCGGGCCGGGAACAGTGAAGAGTTAGGGCCGAACTTGTTCTTGGCAGTGACGAACGAACCAGCTATTTTGGTTACTCGTGGGCGTGAAACGGACACCCGAGCTGAATGTTATGAAAGTTTTAGTATAGCACCTTTTGTCACACAATCTTGGATATCGAAGAGTTCGGGCCGAAGAGGGATGTTCGGGCCGAAGTGGTGTTCGGGCCGAAGTGGGATGTTCGGGCCGAAGTGGTGTTCGGGCTGAGGATGATGTTCTGGCCGAGGTTGAAGTTCGGGCCGAGGTCGGACGTCGGGCCGAGGTTGAAGTTCGAGCCGAGGTTGAAGTTCGGGCCGAAAATGAAGTTCGGGCCGGGAACAGTGAAGAGTTCGGGCCGAATTTTTTCTTTGCAGTGACGAACGAACCAGCTATTTTGGTTACTCGTGGGCGTGAAACGGACACCCGAGCTGAAAGTTATGAATGTTTTAGTATAGCACCTTTTGTCACACAGTCTTGGATATTGAAGCGTTCGGGCCGAAGAGGGATGTTCGGGCCGAAGTGGTGTTCGGGCCGAAGTGGGATGTTCGGGCCGAAGTGGTGTTCGGGCCAAAGTGGGATGTTCGGGCCGAAGTGGTGTTCGGGCCGAAGTTCGGTGTTCGGGCCGAGGATGATGTTCGGGCCGAGGTTGAAGTTCGGGCCGAGGTCGGAGTTCGGGCCGAGGTTGAAGTTCGGGCCGAGGTTGAAGTTCGGGCCGAAAATGAAGTTCGGGCCGGGAACAGTGAAGAGTTCGGGCCGAACTTGTTCTTGGCAGTGACGAACGAACCAGCTATTTTGGTTACTCGTGGGCGTGAAACGGACACCCGTGCTGAAAGTTATGAATGTTTTAGTATAGCACCTTTTGTCACACAATCTTGGATATTGAAGAGTTCGGACCGAAGAGGGATGTGTCGGACCGAAGTGCTGTTCGGGCCGAAGTGGGATGTTCGGGCCGAAGTGGTGTTCGGGCCGAAGTGGTGTTCGGGCCGAAGTTCTGTGGTCGGGCCGAGGATGATGTTCGGGCCGAGGTTGAAGTTCGGGCCGAGGTTGAAGTTCGGGCCAAAAATGAAGTTCAGGCCGGGAACAGTGAAGAGCTCGGGCCGAACTTGTTCTTGCCAGTGACGAACGAACCAGCTATTTTGGTTACTCATGGGCGTGAAACGGACACCCGAGCTGAAAGTTATGAATGTTTTAGTATAGCACCTTTTGTCACACAATCTTGGATATTGAAGAGTTCGGGCCGAAGAGGGATGTTCGGGCCGAAGTGGTGTTCGGGCCGAAGTGGGATGTTCGGGCCGAAGTGGTGTTCGGGCCGAAGTGGTGTTCGGGCCGAAGTGGTGTTCGGGCCGAGGATGATGTCCGGGCCGAGGTTTAAGTTCGGGCCGAGGTCGAAGTTCGGGCCCAGGTTGAAGTTCGGGCCGAGGTTGAAGTTCGGGCCGAAAATGAAGTTCGGGCCGGGAACAGTGAAGAGTTCGGGCCGAACTTGTTCTTGGCAGTGACGAACGAACCAGCTATTTTGGTTACTCGTGGGCGTGAAACGGACACCCGAGCTGAAAGTTAAGAATGTTTTAATATAGCACCTTTTGTCACACAATCTTGGATATTGAAGAGTTCGGGCCGAAGAGGGATGTTCGGGCCGAAGTGGTGTTCGGGCCGAAGTGGGATGTTCGGGCCGAAGTGGTGTTCGGGCCGAAGTGGTGTTAAGGGCCGAAATTCGGTGTTCGGGCCGAGGATGATGTTCGGGCCGAGGTTGAAGTTCGGGCCTAGGTCGGAGTTCGGGCCGAGGTTGAAGTTCGGGCCGAGGTTGAAGTTCGGGCCGAAAATGAAGTTCGGGCCGGGAACAGTGAAGAGTTCGGTTCGAACTTGTTCTTGGCAGTGACGAACGAACCAGCTATTTTGGTTACTCGTGGGCGTGAAACGGACACCCGAGCTGAAAGTTATGAATGTTTTAGTATAGCACCTTTTGTCACACAATCTTGGATATTGAAGAGTTCGGGCCGAAGAGGGATGTTCGGGCCGAAGTGGTGTCGGGCCGAAGT
>OY970835.1:10577500-10730000 GCA_963853835.1 Calendula officinalis | reverse complement strand
AAGAGGAAGGTCATTCTTGGAACAACATGAAGAAAACCAGTCTGATTCATCTGCTCAGGGGGAGACTGATACCGACCAACCTCTGCAGGCTCAAACTGTGCCAAATGATCAGTATGAGAACAACCTGCAAATTATTTTTTATAGGCCTTCTGTGTGGCCAATTGCTGATGATGATGAAAAACCTAATCCAGTGCCAACTCAGAACTTGATAAATTTTGCACTGGATATGGCATATGAACCAAGCTCTTCATCATCATCCTCCGATGATGAAGAGCCCCCAAAAGAACCACAAGTGCCAACTCAGGGTGATACAAGAGCATCTAGAAGGCCTGTAACAAGAAGACTGTCAAGAGTTGTTATGTCTTCTGAATCAAGTGAGGATCCTGCTATAGCTCCTCTAATCACTAGACCTAGAAGATCTGTACGTGATGAAGAGCAGGTTCCAAGGAAGACTGCACAACAATTAGAAGATGAGGGTGAAAAGTTCTTTTACTTACATGCTCTTGGAGTCAAAGAAGAACCATAGACCGATCCTGATACTGAGTCTGATGTTCCTTCAACATCTCATAGAAGAAGAAGGAAAGGAGCTGATCTTAGAGAACAATAATGGAATTCAGTAGCTCAAATAACAAGGTATAGGGAGACAAGGATGGACATACTGAGAAATAAAGAATTTCTCAGTATAAGGAACATATGCTGGCTGAATATTGATGTCAACAAAATTAAAGTGAATATGATAAATGGTTCAATTGTTGTAATCTGTACTGGGCCAGTCAGTCCTCCCATGAAGATCTTACTTCATGATATCCAAAACATGGGCCTCCAAGACTGGATCAAAATCACAAAACTGATCAAGGAACTGCCCTCAAGATCTTCTCAAGCCCAAGTAATGTTAGATGAAATCTGGGCTGTTGCGGCAGTATGCTTTGATAAAGGCATTTTGTTTCCAGGAGAGTACAGGGCACTCAGTGTAATGACTGAGGCATACAGAAACAATAGACCTGAATGTCTAAACACATTCAGATTTCTAAATAAATACCTTGTCCCCCCTACTCTTGTTTTTCAGGATCAAAAGAGCACTATATATCCAACTTCTGGATATATGTAAACTGACTCAGATGACAGGGAATGTTTTATAACAGAAGAAGACCTCCCAAAAGCAAACCTCAGTCGTCTGGTAGGTCTAAAGTGGATGATAACCAAGAAAGAAGACTCTTGGTTCAGAAAGAAAATTGTTGCTGTGCTGTGGAACACAAGAGAAGAACTTAAAAAGAAAGATGAATTTGTCCACATAAATTAAGAAGTCTTCTATGAGCGTGACGCCATCAGCAGAGAATGAGGAAGAAGACTCTGCAGCTTTTATATTTTACTTCTCTTTGTAATATTGTCTTGTTATCATTAGATAGGGGGAGATTGTTAAGGAAAAAAGCCTTACCCTTGGGATCTCAAGATAAGAAGACAACATAGACTAACTTAGAATAGTTTGTAGAATATTATAGTTAAGTCCTGGTCTAATACTGAGTAGCCAGTATTGGTCACTCAGTATTGGAACTCAATATTGACATCCAATACTGAGTACAAGGACTGAGTAAACATTTCCATGTTTACTCGACAATATCAAATCCCTTTGGTCTCGGTAACTTTCCTTTTACCAGTCCTTGTACTACTCCTTGCCTAACTTGTGAGATCTCTATAACACTATAAATAGAGATCATTTGGCAAAGGAGTACTTAAAAATTTACGCTTTCATATTTCATAGCTTGTAGCCACACTTAGTGGAATTATACATTTGACTCTAATATTTTGTTAATCAGTTTAATTGTCTTAAGTCTAATTATTATATCAATTATCCAAGCAAACCAGGGTTGTTGTGACCTAACAAGTTTATTCTGTTTATGTTCCTCTTGTGACTGAAATTTTATGTGTAATCGTTTAACTCAGTGCATGAATTATATCAGTTACAATGATATCATTTTGACATATGAGTAATACATAATATTCTACATCTTACAAGAACTCAAAAAGAAAATGTATGAGTCACCGAACTAAGCGTGGTCCGATTCGATCAGATCATCATTTTATGTAACATTTTCTAAGCATGTCAAAAACCCTATCTGAAGTGTGAAAGACACTCAAGGTTACATATAAAGCCTTCACACATTCAGGGGGAGTTTCCTAACTATTTGTCTACATAAAATAGGGGAGATTGTTGGGTCGCTAAAAGCATCCCCCACTGAAGAAGATTTAATGAAGACAAAAGGCAATACTATCTGATTGTGGGTAACTATGAATCTGATTAGTTTGGATTTTCTAGTTATCTGGCTACACTATCCGACCAACAATAAAAGCAACGATCAATTCCCCGTGCGGAATCAAAGACTGATCAACTGATCAGATAGTTGTTGTAGGTTCAGCGTACACTTGACAATAACACTGAGTTTTGAAGACAGATACTTCGATAAGCAGCACTCTAGTGAAGGTCACTAAAGCTGTCCAGTACCTGAAGAAGCATGAGTATCCGAAGACTTATGATGATCCGAAGCATATCAAGGTCTGAGGTTTCAGTGACACCAAAAGACACAAGCATTGCACAAGTTTGTATGTCGCCGATAAAGGGAATCCTATGCAAATCTTCTACAAGATATCGACGATCATAAAAAGACAGAAAGTACTGTCAGAATTCCGTTAGTAATGCTCGTCCCACGTAATATTCTCTACACCAACGAAATTCATACACGTAGAGAAATTCGTACATCCCTTAGCTGTCACGCTTTACAAACACTATAAATAGAACACTTGATGGACGAATTTGGTGTGCACCCAATAAGTTCTTACATTGCTAAAAGCTTCCTCAGATAATATCCTTTGAGCAAAGTGTGAACACCCAGTGATACCTTCAATTACTTGCTTCGATAATTGAATCTTAGAAACAAAGGTGATTTATCTTGTGCTTGATCATTTGTTGATCAATACTTGTCTTATACAGTATTTGTCATTGTCTATCTCTTAAGAGTAGTTTAGCTAGGAATCGTGTTCTTAGCCATTCCGCAACTACTTGTATCTTTGTATATCATTATTGAATAATAAAAGAAGAGTTTATTTATTGTTCAGTGTTATCATAATTTTAATTTGATCAGTAGAACTGTATAATAGAAGGACTTTCACTTAGGGCCCTTCTAGTTTAATTAAGATTAACTTCTTAATTAAACTTATTCTTTTACACATCCAACCCTTATAGTTTATCTTTATTATTGTTGCACTTAACTATTAAATGTCTAGTATTAATACACTTAATATTTTGGTATAATATATACACGAAATATGTATGCTTGATTTATACTTTTAATAATTAATTATATGATAATCTTTGTATAATTTAGACAATAATATTATCCAAACCCTATATGATTTAATTTGCTTTAAATCATATTATGGATAATCTATAATTAACACATTGTACATTTACTCCACTAGTAAATGTACAATACTTGTATTAATTAGTTAGTTAAACTAATCTAGTAATAAGTTTAACTTAACTTAATACTTAACTGATTCATAATGACTATTATGAATCATTCCTCTTCCAAGTATCATTACATATCTTACTCGTATTTCATGTACTCACCGGTGTTACCCTTAAGTGTTTCGTAGGCATGGATGTATCACCATAGGTTGACTAACTGTGCACATAATTCCAACAGCACGCTCTTTCAAATCCTCTCGAAGAGCTCTAAAGGCAATAGTAGAAAGTGTAGCCGATCCAAATGATGTTGATGACGAAAAATTTGAAGATGCTGAGGATGGTGATCTAGAAGAGCAAGAATCAAACTCAGGCGGATATGAAAGTGTCGACATAAAGGAACTGTATGAAAGTATGGCGTTGCTAGCATCAAGATACAAAAGAGTCTTAAATCAAAATAGATCAGGAAGGCAAAACGAGAAAGTAGAAATGGTATGTTTCAAGTGTGGAAGAACGGGTCACATCAAAGCTAACAGCAGAGTCAAAGAAAACTCAGCTCCTGAAAGATCAAGCTCAAGCTCTTCATCAAATTACAAGAACAAATATGAAGACACTGTGAAAAAATATCAAAATCTGAAAGCTCAGATTGCTAAGGCTGTGAAATATGCAAAAGCATTGAAAGAAACTGCTGAAACATGGTTGAGTGACTCAGAGTGAAGTGATGAAGAGGTGGTTAGAAATAAGAATAAAGCTAACGGGTTATTTGCTGCCATAGAAGAAGAATCTGGATTCGGATCAAATAATTACATAGATTGCAAATGTCTAATGGTCAAATCTGAAGAAACTGAAAAATATCAGTCATCTAAAGTTTATCAAGAATCTGAAACTCCAGAATCTTCCTCCTCAAATAAATGGGATGCTGAAACTCTGAAAAAGGTACAAAATTTTAGTAAAGCGTCAGCTGAAGAAAATTTGTCTTTATTTCATCTGCTTTCCCGAAATTTAGTGTGTCCTCATACTAGACACATTGAGTTAGAAATCACTTTAACAAAAGCAACTGAAGAGTTAGAAAAGCTTAAGCAAGAATCTTCCCAATTAAAAGACTCAAAACTTAAGATAGCCGAGCTTCAGATTGTCAACAAGACTCTGAGTAAACAAAATGTGGAGTTAATTAAGAAAAGTGAAACTCTTCAGAAAATTTGTGACTCCTGGTCTAGGTCATCTGAACTCACAAAGTAAGTCTTATAAGAACAAGGTCCAGCTCAAGTCGAGGCAATCCCAGGAGGAAATTACAACAGAGTTGCTGTTCTTCCTGAAGTGTTTAAGTTAAAATCGAACTATAGAAATCCTATGTTCGAACCACCCAAAGATTACACTCCGTTAGTAATGCTCGTCCCATGAAATATTCTCTGCAGCAATGAAATTCATACATGTATACAAATTCGTACATCCCTTAGCTATCACGCTCTACAAACACTATAAATAGAAGACTTGATGGACGAATTTGGTGTGCACCCAACAAGTTCTCACATTGCTAAAGCTTCCTCAGATAATATCCTTTGAGCAAAGTGTGAACACAGTGATACCTTCTGTTACTTGCTTCGATAATTGAATCTTAGTAACAAAGGTGATTTTTCTTGTGCTTGATCATTTGTTGATCAATACTTATCTTAGACAGTATTTGTCATTGTCTATCTCTTACAAGTAGTTTAGCTAGGATTCGTGTTCTTAGCTATTCCGCAACTACTTGTATCTTTGTATATCATTATTGAATAATAAAGAAGAGTTTATTTATTGTTGAGTGTTATCATAATTTTAATTTGATCAGTAGAACTGTATAAGTGCAATTCTTCACTTATCACGGGACTAACAGAGGGAATTGATGACTCAATTGTAGGGGTGAGCATTTGAACCGAAAAACCGAACTGAACCGAAAACCGATCGAAACCGAACAGAACCGAAACCAATAACATGTTATCGATGCCATTTCGGTTTTGAAAATTCATGGTTTTCGGTTTCGGTTCTATCGGTTTTGGTTCCGTTCGGTATTCGGAAAAGGATGACCATTTGGCCTAAAAAAGCCGAACCGGAACCGAACCAGACTGAAACCAAACCGAACCAAAGCCGATAACATGTTATCGGTTCGGTTTCGGTTGTTAAAATTCATGGTTTTCGGTTTCGGTTCTATCGGTTTCGGTTTCGGTTTGGTTTTTTAACGGAGCTCACCCCTACTCAATTGCAAGTTGCTTGATAAATGTTTTATCTGTCCTAGTTCATCGCCGTGGGGCGCGCTGGTCCTGTTTGTAAAGATGAAAGACGGTTCGATGAGGATGTGTATTGATTATTGTGAGCTTAACAAGATGACGATTAAGAACCGATATCCTTTGCCAAGGATTGATGATTTGTTTGATCAACTTCACGGAGCCGATTATTTCTCTATGATCGATTTAAGATCGGGTTACCATCAATTTCGGGTTAAGGAAGGAGATACCGAGAAGATGGCCTTTCGAACGCATTATAGGCATTATTAATTTTTGGTGATGCCATTTGGTTTGACTAATGCCCTGGTTATTTTTATGGATCTTATGAATAGGGTTTTTAAACCATTCCTTGGTAAGTTCCTTATCGTGTTCATCGATGATATTCTTATTTATTTCAAGACCGAAGAAGAACATGAGAGTCATTTGAAGCAAACTTTGGAAGTTTTGAAGCGGGAGAAATTAGATGCAAAATTCTCAAAGTGCGAGATTTGGATTCGGGAAGTTCAATGCCTTGGTCACGTGGTATCTCGAGACGGTATTAAGGTTAATCCTTCTAAGATTGAGGCGGTGAAGAATTGGGAAGCTCCGAAGAATCCAACCGAAGGGAGAAGTTTCCCTAGGTTAGCCGGTTATTACCGAAGGTTTATTTAAGATTTTTCACGAGTGGTGGTCCCACTCACTATGTTGACAAGGAAAGATGTGAAGTTTAATTGGGATAACAAGCAAAAAGATGCTTTCGCCTTGTTAAAGGAAACGTTGTGCAATGCACTACGTTACCCGATGGTATGGAAGATTTCGTGGTTTATAGCGACGCCTCGAATAAAGGTCTTGGTTGTGTTTTAATGCAAAGGAGAAAGGTGATAGCTTATTCCTCAAGACAATTGAAAGATGCGGAAACGAGGTACACTACTCAAGATTTAGAGTTGGCGACGATTGTATTTGCCTTAAAGATTTGGAGACACTATGTTGGAATTAGGTGCACAGTTAGTCAACCTATGGTAATACATCCATACCTACGAAACACTTAAGGGTCACACTGGTGAGTGCATGTAATATGAGTAAGATATGTAATGATACTTGGAAGAGGAATGATTCATAATAGTCATTTATGAATCAGTTAAGTATTAAGTTAAGCTTAACTTATTACTAGATTAGTTTGACTAACTAATTAATACAAGTATTTGTACATTTACTAGTTTAGTAAATATACAATGTGTTAATTATAGATTATCCATAATATGATTTAAAGTAATTAAATCATATGGTGTTTGGTTAATATTATTGTTTAGATTATATAAAGTTTATTATATAATTAATTATTAAAAGTATAAAATACAAAGTATATATTTCGTATATTTAATATACACGAAATATATAAGTGTATAATACTAGACATTTAATAATTAAGTACAACAATAATAATAGTTAAACTATAAGGGATGAAAACGTAAAAGGGAAAGTTCAATTAAGTATTAAACTTAATTAAACTAGAAGGGTTCTAAGTGAAAGATCTTCTATTATAAATAGAAGATCTTAGGCTTAACAAAACACTCTTAATGCTTAACCATTCCCTCCTTGGACGAAATTCCTCCTCCTCCCTCTCTTGAGTTCGACCGAGCAACAAGGGAAGAACACAAGCATTGTGTTCTTCGTATTCTTCGTTCGTTCTTCGTGTTCTTCGTTCGTTCTTCGAGTTCTTCAAGTCTTTGAAGTACAAGAGCGTTAGAAGGAACAACTAGAAGGTCGCTCGTTGTGTTCATCATCAGTGGACTTACTTAAGCAAGATTAAGGTATGATTTGGAAAACCCCTTTTCCTCCTTTCCCTCTTGTTCGAATTCGACCACCAAGAACCCTAGAGTTCTTGGTTGGTGGTCGACGAATACACACAAGGTGTGTGTGTGCTCGAGTTTTTCATACAAGGTTTCTTAATTGTTAATCTAGTCTAGATTTCCAAAAAACCCAATCCTTTAGGGTTTAAGGATTAAGTTTAATCTCAGTTCCGCTTTAGGGATTAAACTAGCTAGTTGGTTTAACCGACAAGAACAATGTTCTTGTCAGTATGGTTGAACCAAGTTGACTAGGTGGTCGACCCAAGTGGTTGATCATTTTATTGAAACCCTTCATACTACTTATATGGAACACGGTGTACATTGTTCACGGATCACAAAAGTCTTCAATATGTGTTCACACAAAAGGATTTGAATATGAGGTAAAGAAGATGGATCGAATTGATTACTTATTACGATTGTGTAATCGTTTATCACGAGGGAAAGGCTAATGTGGTAGCCGACGCCTTGAGTAGGAAAGTTCATGAGAAGCCGGTCAAGGCTAAGTTAATGCGGATTGAGGTTGTACCTAGCATTCTTGAAGGGATAAAATCTACACAAACCGACGTGATGCGAAAAGATGAGCTAAGACAAGAAAGAATGGGAAAGAACCAATTGTTTGAGGAAAATGTTCTAGGGTTGCAAACCGTGAGTGGTCGGATTTGGGTTCTGAAGTTCGGTGGAAACCAAAAAATATTATTTATTAATGCTCATAAGTCCAAGTATTCGATTCATCCCGGTACTACAAAGACTTATCAAGATTTGAAGAGGATTTATTGGTGGTCGGGGATGAAGTCGAGGGTGGCCAAGTATATCTCAAAATGTGCCACGTGTGCACAAGTGAAAGCCGAGCACCAAGTGCCTTATGAAGTTGCACAATCGTTGCAAGTGCCGACCGGGAAATGGGAAGACATTACCGTGGATTTCATTGTTGGTCTTCCGAGGACGAACAAGGGTCACGGCGCGATTTGAGTAATCGTTGATAGGTTGACGAAAAGTGCTCTATTCCTAGCTATTCTAGAAATGATGCCACTTGAGAAGTTGGCAAAGTTGTATGTGGATGGGGTAGTTCGGTTGCATGGGGTGCCGATATTGATTGTATCCGATCGGGATGCTAGGTTTACCTCGAGGTTTTGGAGATCACTCAAAAAAGAATTGGGAACTAAGTTGAGGTTGAGCACGGCATACCATCCGCAAACCGATGGTCAAAGTGAAAGGACGATCGAAGCGGTCGAAGATATGTTGAGATCGTGTGTGATGGATTTTGGTGGTAAATGGGATGACCATTTACCGTTGGTTGAATTTTCGAGTATAACAATAGTTATCATGCGAGTATTGGAATGCCTCCATTTGAGGCATTGTATGGAAGAAAGTGCAAGACGCCTTCTTGTTGGTTAGAGGTGGGTGAGATGAAACTCACGGGTCCCGAGATTGTAAAGATAACAAACGAGAAAATCGGAATAATTCAAATGAATATGAAAGCCGCACAAGATCGACAAAGGAGTTATTCGGGTTTGAAAAATCGGCCCTATGATTTGAATGTTGGAGACATGGTGATGTTGAAGGCGTCTCCTTGGAAAGGCGTGATGAGATTCGGTAAGAAAGGTAAGTTGAGTCCACGGTATGTCGGACCGTTTAAGATTTTGAAGAGAGTTGGACTTCAAGCTTTCAAGCTTGAACTTCTTCCCGAGTTGCAAGGTGTCCATGACATGTTTCATGTTTCTTACTTGAAGAAATTCTTGGGCGAAGTGGAGAATGTGATCCCACTACAAGATTTGATGGTCGATGCACACAACCGGTTGATTGAAGAGCCCGACGCCATCTCGGAGGTGCAAACGAAGAAATTGAGGAACAAGGAGATCGAGCTAGTGTTGGTCAAGTGGAAGCACTCCCTTGGACTAAATTTGACTTGGGAAGATGAAATGAAGAAACGCTATCCGGATTTTGTGGATTATGATGTGATTCCGAGGACGGAATCCTGTTAAGGGGTAGATAATTGTAACGACCGTAATTTTATATTCGGATTTGTAATATTAATTCGGGATTTGTACGAATTATATTATTTATGTTAGTATGCTTTTCTATGTGTTATTTTGAGTATTGGGTTGTTTTGGACTCGAGATATTCAGAAACGGGTCAAAGAAAACAAAGGAGAGCTGACTCCATGAGTTCGCGGCGCGAACTTGGGTTCGCGGTCGCGAGGAGTTGACCGAAAGTTTGGGGATCGATCGTGAGGAATTAGCGATCGTCAAGTCAGGCGCGAAGGGGTCGGACCCCGCGCTAGTTCGCGGCGCGAACTTCTGTCTGTGGGTACAAAAATGTGAAAATCAGGGTTTTATCTCATTATTACCCCTAAAGCCCTAGCAGCCGACTTTTAGAGAGAGAAGTGGCGATTTTGGTGTTCTAGAGCTCTAATATTCAAACATCTTGGAGATTGTTGATCTAAGGTAAGAATCCTTGTTAGTTTATGCATTTCCTTGTAATATTGAGCTTCATTTGGGGAAAAATGGGGGTTTGGAAAACCTACCAAGTTATCTTTGGGGAAGATGACTGAGATGAGTGTAAAAAACTCATGGCTAACACAAGAACCTTGTGTTTTTGTTGGATTTGGGATTTAATGATGGAATCTTGAACTAGGGTTTGAGATTCGACCAAGTTGGATGAACTTCGTGGTTAGAAATCTAGTTATGGATGGATTTATGGTCAGTTATGGATAGTAACTAGATTTTTGTGAATAGGATGATGTTAAGTCAAGAGGGCCTAAGGATTGAAGGTGCTCATCTTATTAAGGAGTAAGGATTGTGTTGGATAGCATACATGTGACTTTTACTTAGTACATAAAAATGATTTTTATGAATTAAACTGATAAACCAGTCTTTATTGAATAACTAATTTAGTAAAGAGTATGTATGAACTGTTTATATGCTTATGAACTGATTTGTGAATGAATTATGATATGATGAATGAAAGGGGGCTAATGCCCAAAATGATGAATCATTATGTGTTAGTTAAGTATCCGGATTAATAATAACCCATCAACTGGGGGAGTTATCTGACACCTACTTGGGGTAGTACCACCCTGCGCAAGAGTAGCCTGTCTAGCTTATGATAATCCGGAAACAGGGGAGTAATGATAACCCGGAAACGGGGGAGCAATGATAACCCGGAAACTGGGGAGTTGATCGATTACCTATGATAACCCATATCGAGGGAGTTTGTTTCGAGGAGGCCCGTTACGTATGTGTGGGCTTATGGATAGCATTAGAGTATGATTGGCCTATGTGCAATGTGATATTTATTTAAATATTATTTTATTACAACTGTTTATAACCGGGTCTAAAACCCATATTTCTCACGAGACTATTTTGTCTCACGTACTACGTTTCTTTTATGTCTATGTACTCAAGTTCGGGAGCTAAGGATTAGGCGGCCCGTAGTTAGCATTTGAAGTGATTAGCTCGGTGTACTTATTTAATTCCCTTAGACTATGGATTTTATATTATTGTAACACCGATTTTTGATACTCTTATAATCCTTTCAATGTTTTGTTTAAACCGTATTTTAGGATTTATGGATTTTGAATGTAAACTATATAAATTATTTAAAAAATTGTTTTGCAAGAATGAAAAATCAAGTACGATAGTAGATCGGAGCGAATGCATGTTTCTTCATGGTTTTTTTCTAGTGCCGGCAGAGATTAAGAATTATGATGTGGAAATTTTGTTCAGTTACAGATTCTCTAATAGTTGAGAAATTTACGTTTGAGAACGATAGCTTAACACTTTTAATTCTTAATTTTTAAGAATTGGATGAGCTCCGTTAAAGTTGCACATGATTCGTTGCACATCATTTGCTAATGCATATGCAAATAATAGATGCATATAATTATCCGAGGTGCAAACTTTAATCCCAATTATCAACATATTTTTGTCTTCTTTATATTTAATCTAAATATGTTTATTACATAAACATTACATTAGATACTTTTTATAGTAATGGATTCAAATTAGTTTGGAAGGTAGAAATATCATTTCTTTATGATAAAAGAGTTTCTTGATCGAAGAACAACATCGAAGATATATGTAAACATATTAAAACTTTTTTTTAACTCTACCTTTAATAAAGCTGGATTTTATGTTTGACTAAATTTTTATTTTATTTTGGAGTAAATTTGAAGGGTTTTACCACTAAGTTGGGATAAATTGTTGGAAGTTATAGATTGAACTTAAAAATAGCGAATGAAATTTTAAGGGGGTTCTTTTATATGTTTTCTTTTATAGATTTTTGCTTCGGTCATTAAAATTTTTGATATACCAATGGTGAAAATGTTGTGATTGTATTGTATTAAACATTCAGGTTTCCCAATTCATCAATAATTATAAAAGTTGGTGTTCCGATTACGGCACCAAATTACATTACCAGAATAGTGCTTTATGTAATAGTTTACGTTCAGCAAAACTAGTGATCATCCGTGAATTTTCACAGCTTATAATCTAGAATTAATATACTACCTCCGTATCACAATAAGTGATACATTTAGTTTCACGGTTTTTGAGGCAAAAGATTAAAATGGTGGTTAAAATAGATTAAAGTGGATAGTTAGTAGATAATGAGTCCCACTTTTTTGAATGATATTAATGATGTTTAAAAGTAAAAGTAATGATATAAGAGTAATTTAACTTTATTAAAGTGGACAATTAGTGGATATGTGTCCCACTTTTTTTACCAAAAAAAGTAACTTTTAAAGTGTGTAACTTATTTTGAAACACTCGTATATAGAAAGTGTATCACTTATTGTGATACGGAGATTGTATTAGAAATTTCGTCAACATATTGACATGCTAATTAGTGAGTGTTTTGAATATGTTCGACCTAGAATAATCATAAGAAAAATGTTATTTGTGCCTACTATTTGTGTCTGCTCATGTGCCTACCAATTTGATCATGATAAGTGTCAAAATCAAAAGACGATATGAAGTGAGAGATAGTGGTGACACATGTCAAGTTTACAAATGAGTATGGCTAGGCACAAATTATAGACATAAATATTATTTTCTCTAATCATAATCATATGATCATCAACAAACACAGGCTGAAAAAATAGTGTTTGGACGTGTTCTGTATTGGAAAGTCAATCAGATTATTTGACGTAATAAAGCAGCCGGATACTCGTAAAATATTTTAGAATAAATTAATCCTTTAAAAAATATCGAATGACTAATATTATGACTTTGAATAGGCAGTAAGTTTTGACCTAAATAAAAGGAACAACCAAAACAAACTTACAACATACTTATAATGATTTTCAAACACATGCAGGCAGTTTATATGCACATCACCATATGATCATGGGTGGTGGAAATACATCTGTCATGGAAAATAACGAGGTTTCTAATGTTCTATCACAAGAAAAGATTGTGTCGGTCGTCAATGATGACAAATCATTAGAAACTTGCACGTTATCCCCACTTTTTTCTTCTTATAACGACATGGCACGTCCACTTCTTGACGCTGTTCACGCTCTTCATTGCATGGATGTCATCGGAGAAAGTATCACTTTTCCGACAATTGTCGTCATCGGCGATCAATCCTCCGGCAAATCAAGTGTCATTGGATCACTCACGGGAATTAGTTTGCCACGTGGCAATGGGCAAGGAATTTGCACTAGGGTTCCTTTGATACTGAAGATTCAACGTCATCAGGATCCTGTTTCGGTGATACGGTTGGAGTATGAAGGTGACAAAAGAAATGGTCAAACCCCTTACCAAAAGGTGAAGGGAATATGTTTCCTTTATAGAGTAATACATAAACGTACACATTAAATGAGATACAATTACTCCTAAGATTTGGCTATACATAAGGAAAGACTATAATATATAATCAATACAATAATTACAAATTTATGCCTTAATACTCCCCTTCAATCGAAAAGGTGGCGGACCAAGATGAAGCATCGAATGAAACATCTCAAATTGAGTTCGAGGAAGGCTTTTAGTAAAAATGTCCGCAACTTGAAGAGTGGTTGGAACAAATTTTGTAACGAGTTTGTTGGAGGTGACCAATTCCGGAATGAAATGATAGTCCAAATCTATGTGTTTAGCCCGCTTATGAGAGACCAGATTTTGAGTCATGAAAAGAGCACTTTTATTGTCACATAATAAAGTGGGCCGATCAGGTGGTAAAGCTTTTAATTCACGTAAGAGATGAGTTACCCAAGTGATTTCAGTCGCGCTATTTGCCATCGCGCGGTACTCAGATTCACAACTAGACCGAGAGACCGTTGGTTGTTTCTTGGCGCTCCAAGAAATCAAGTTGCCACCTAAATAGATAGAGTAACCGTAGGTGGATCGTCGCGTGTCTAGACAACGAGCCCAATCGGCATCCGAATAACCAAGTATATTATTAGAAGTGGGTCGTTGATATGTAAGCCCGAAGGAAATTGTCCCTTTGACGTAGCGAAGAATGCATTTGACGGCCGCATAATGATCTATAGTTGGATTTTGCATGCATTGAGAGACTTGATTTACGGCGTAGGATAAATCGGGTCTCGTAATTGTTAAGTATTGAAGAGCACCAACCATGGATCGATAAAGAGTAGGATCGGTAAAGGGTGTTCCTTTAGTTGTGAAAGTCGACACATTTGGAGATAATGGTGTGGCAACGGGTTTGCTATCATATAAATTATTACGTTTGAGAATGTCGGTTGCGTATTTAGATTGAGTAAGAAATAGACCGGTGTCGGTGTAGGCAACCTCTAATCCCAAGAAATAATTAAGACTTCCAAGATCTTTAATAGCAAATTCTTGATTGAGACGATGTATGAATTTTTGTATTGTTGTTTCATCATTTCCCGTTAGTATGAGATCATCCACATAAACAAGAAGATACATGATGGATGAGGAACTTGAGTAGATAAAAAGAGATGTATCAGCACGACTACATGTAAAGCCATACGAGAGAAGGAACGTACTCAAGCGATGAAACCAATCACGAGGGGCATGTTTCAAACCATAAAGTGCTTTTGACAATTTGCATACATGCGAGGGATTTTTAGTGTCAACAAATCCCGGTGGTTGCTCCATAAAAATCGTTTCATTTAAGTCACCATTAAGAAAAGCATTTTTGACGTCGAGTTGATGTAACTTCCAATTGTGTATATAAGGAAAGTACAACTCGAACGGTGGTGTCTTTGACAACGGGACTAAATGTATGAGAATAATCAAGTCCCGGAATTTGAGTATAACCTTGAGCAACTAAGCGGGCTTTATACCGGTCAATGGTGCCATTAGAATTGCATTTTATGCGATATACCGGTCCCGGTGGTAGAGGAAGGACGAGGAACTAGAGTCCATGTTTGATTTTTATTTAGAGCATTTAGTTCCTCGTGCATGGCTTCCACCCATTTTGGATCTTTAGAAGCACTTTTGTACCCACGTGGTTCGGTGATAGAAGTTAACGCCACATGTAAAGGATGAGTGGTTAACGATGCAAAATTAGCGACATATTTAGGTTTGACAATACCGGATTTAGATCGAGTTTGCATATGGTGTGATGATATGTTGTCGGGTAGGGACGGTTGAGCAGTGGATGTGATTGGTTGATTTTGGGCCATTGAATCTGTTTGGGGTGTTTGAGAAAGTGGCGGATTAGTGGAATTTGTAGGATGGACCGAAGATGGTATGGTTGTGGGGTTAGAGGAGTGGGCCGTAGGTGGTGTTGAGTTTGTGGGTGGTGGTGGGCTTCGAATTGTGTTAGGTGGTGGTATTGAATCCGTTGGGGGTGGGTTTGGGATGGAATTATTTTGAGTTGGTGAGGGTGATATTGAATCATTAGGTTGTAGGGTTTCATTGATACTGATTGACCACTTGGGTCAACCTCCTAGTCACTTGGTTCGAACCCTACTGACCAAGCCATGAACTTGTTCTTGACCGGTTGGAACCAACTAGCTGATTTAATCCCTAAATGCGGAACTGAGATTAAACCTAATCCTTAAACCCTAAAGGATTGGGATCTTGGAGATTTAGATTAGATTACCAATGGAAGAAACCTTGTACGGAAAACCCGAACACACACACACTTGTGTGTATTCGACAACTACCAAGAACCCTGGGGTTCTTGGTTGGTTTCGGTCGAACAAGAGGAGAGGAAGAAAGAGTGTTCCATGAATCATACATTGGTTAATGTTTAAGATAAATCCACTGATGATGAACACGACGAGTGATCTTCTAGTTGATCCTTGTAATGATCTTCGAATCTTCAAGACTTGAAGAATACGAAGAACGAACGAAGAACACGAAGAGCGAAGAACACAAAGCTTGTGTCTTGCTCTAGGGTTAGGCCGAAACAAGGAGTAGGGAGGGGCTAGGGTTTCGTGTAATGTGTAGCAACAAATAAGGGAACCCCATGCCTTCTATATATAATAAAAGGACTTTCACTTAGGGCACTTCTAGTTTAATTAAGATCAATCTCTTAATTAAACTTATCTTTTTCACATTAAACCCTTGTAGTTTTAACTAGTTATTATTATCCCACTTAATTATTAAATGTCTAGTATTATACACTTATACATATTTCATGTATATTACATATACGAAATATATACTTGTATTTAATACTTTTAATAATTAATTAGACAATAATATTATCCAACACCATATGATTTAATAGCTTTAAATAATATCATGGATAATCTATAATTAATACATTGAATATTTACTCAACTTGTAAATGTACAAATACTTGTATTAATTAGTTAGTTAAACTAATCTAGTAATAAGTCAAACTTGACTTAATACTTAACTTGATTCATAAATGACTTATTATGAATCAATCATCTTCCAAGTATCATTACATATCTTACTCGTATTACATGCACTCACCGGTGTGACCCTTAAGTGTTTCGTAGGCATGGACGTATCATCATAGGTTGACTAACTGTGCACATAAATCCTTCAGACTCCAACTTGTGCAAGTTTGTAACCTTTGTCTTAATGATACGAGCTACAGTGGCCTTCTAGATGGGCATGTAGGTAACCAACCCCATAAAAACAACTTACGTAACCCAGGTATAGTTTTGAAAAAAAAAACTCTTTAATAGCGTCTCCTAGTAAAGAACACTCTATCTCTACTTCTTGGGCAACTATGTTAGGTTCATCCCTTACAGCACGATATTTGTGATAATGAATACGAGCATGGTTGAAAATATCAACTCCTGTATTCGAAATCATTTAATGACTTCTTGATTCAAACTGTTGTGATAAACGACAAAGAACAAATCAGTTCGTTTGGGCATGGTCATGCACTTTCCAGTTATCATCATGTCAAAGGACCTATAAATATCTCTCCTATGAAGGAGGTGCAATTACCATCTTGTTATATTTCGATTCAAAATACAAATTCCTTTGTACCCAGTAAAGCCTCGTATGACAACCATATTTCAGAATTGTCTAAGACGAACCAAAGCACATTAGTCAATGTATCCCAAACCAAATACCTCAGGCTTAAGGACAATCCTAGTGAATAATACATTTGAATTTTTCAACCACGAAGTATTATCACGGTGGTCAATCCAATATTCGTCGAGCTCCAACAGAATATCACCGATATTTGGTTTATATAAGACTTGTGTAGCTATCTTCGAAGAACTTCGAATCAACCACCAAATACCGCGATGACGTTAACGTGCATCAAGGTTCCCACCAAGACGAGTAGTCACGGATTTATACCTTTTTGAATAAATAGACTTTTATTCATGGATGTTTGAAAAACATACAAATTCTGAATAATAATGATACTAACCGATGTATTATTCCTCACTGGACATAAATACTGAATTATTACTGGATCATTACTTATTCTTTGCGTTTGTGTTGATTGCTCAATGACTCCTTAATTGAAACTTTTATCACTAATTACAATTAGTCATTTCTATTAAACTAAAGACATAAGACGAGTACTTTAACAATACTATTACTTTTGTCTTTGCTAGATATTGTTCATGCAACATTTCGAACATATTCCAGTCTTGCCTTTTATATGATTCGGTAAACATAGGAGGATTGGAAAATTACTCCTTTAGTTTCTTGAATCTATAAAATTTGCCTTGTAACTAAATCTCTTTTAGCTACTTGATTCGTAGATATCTTTACTAGTTAAAGAAATTTCCTTAAATGATTAACTTGTTCACTGGAGTGTGAACATCCTATTAGATATGCAATAATTAATCACAAGCCTTGTGATCACGCTATTAGGTTTGTAATAATCTAATTACTGATCATTTATTTCTCTTAACTCTTTGGCTAACGACTTGGTAAAACCTTTTTGTTAATGTCCTAACTAACTTTACTATATTCATTAGTACCTCTAGTGAATATGTTAGTCATAGCTCCCACTAAATTTTATGGAAAATAAACATCACTTAAACTACTACTTTTGACCTAGTCAAAACTTATAGTTTAACCCTTTAAGAATTTAATCAATCATCAAAGTCATCCTTTGGATTTGAGAATATCCAACATTCCTGATAAGGGAATCATGACTGTCATTGATTACTGTATCTAACAAGTATGAAACACTTGAAACAATACTTCCAATTCTTAAGTGTATTAGTATCTTTTAAGAATCTTATTTAATGCCAGAGTCATTTCTTGAATTTCTCAAATATCCATTATTCCCATTAGGTAATTATGACTTGATTAAATATTGTATTTATTACAAGTATAAAAGACTTGCAACAATACCTTTTAATTCTTAAATACTTTAATATAGTTGTCTCTTTTAAGAGTTCATTTAATGTCTAAGTCATTTCAGTTGGATTTTGCGAATATCCAATTATTCCTATTAAGGAACTATGACTTCATTAAATTCCTTTATTACAAGTGTAAAAGACTTGTAATAATACTCTTTAAAGTCTACCTTGATTATGTCCAACATAATCATACTATATTAATACTAATACTTTAAAACTTACTATCATACGTAACCATTACTTAAGATGTTTTAAATAACTTCAATATACTTTGAACTTTATGCTTTCCATAAAAACTCTTAAATACTTTAGAAGAAACTTCTAATTTCTAGTATCAAAGTATTTGAGCTATCTAAGACATTACTCATACAACAATCAAACAAGTATAAATCACGAGATTATCAGTAAATCAAAACTTGACTTACAATCTAGTCATAAAACTTGACTAGTGTAATTATCACACATGCACACATTATAATTCTACCATGGATTCATAATTTGGTAAAACCAAAAACGAGTTTTAACATAAAAATTTGTCTTAACAAAAATAAAATTATTTTCCATGAATCCAAAATAAAAATACCGAATTATAAAATTAACTTGGTGCTTGTGGGATCATTACTATCTCATGATGGCCATCTTCACTTTCCTTCATCTCTTGCAATAAACGATTGCAAAAGTTGAGTTACTCGTAATAAACTTTACAAGTATCTTAAAGTGAATATCTAGAAGTTGGTCAAGTCAACTGAGAACCTTACATTGCCTCCTACCCTTTGACCCTCGCCACAACCAAGACACCGTTTCTCGGTACTTGCCTTGTTTGGCTTCACCTTCTTAACCTTTTGTTTGACTCCATTACCCTTAGGCACATCTTGGTTGGGATCGGTTTTACCCTTTCGATTTCCACTGCGCCTCTATCTCTTTTCACTACCATCATTAGTTACTACGAGGTCATACTTAAACTTGGTCCTCAAACTCAACTCATTTAGCTCAACAACGGATTGCTCCATGTTATGCATGTTGTAGTTGACTACATAAGACTTATAGTCATCTAACAACGAGTTGAGTATCATTACTGTTGCTAACTGCAACGGTACTGGGTGTCCTAGTCATTCAACATGATCCATGTGCTCTTTCATTTTCATGACGTGAGCACTTACTGATGATCCCTTAACCATCTTGCAAGAGTTGAACACTCTACAAGCGTAATATGCTTGTACTGGTTCACTTCTAGCATTGGCGGCAGGGGCATTTAGCATTGCTCTTTCTAAGACATTTCCTTTTCTCTCATGCCTAAGCATAATCCGAAGATCACGCTTCCAATTGAGAAACTTTAACCTAGTCAATTTTTCCTTTTCTAGAAATAAGCGTAGTGAGAGATCGGTACGTGTCGTGTTGGTTGTTGCGCCATCTACAAATCAAACTCAGTTTAATTAGTAATCATCAACAAACATTCTCTAAAATATATTATAAACCCATAATTAATATTTTAGGCCTAGGATCCATATATCACATTTTCGCCGCAAGGTTTGGGCACTTCCCGACGAGACATGCTATTTCTGGTAGGTAACATCCTTACCGATCTTATCAAGACTTGACACGATTCCTAGGGGTCGTAGAATCTTTAGACTTATAACTTATTACAACTTTGTACAATCTAATTGTACATTTCTAAGTTAGTACTAAAGTCTAGTATGTTTATTTTACTCAAGTACTTTTTGGGCCGGGACTCCCGATTATCACCAAAGTAGATCAGACCATCTAAGACAGTGCGATGTTCTGCGCCGGGACTCCCGATTATCACAGAACCTTACGCACCCTAACACTCGCAATGATTTGAATCCATATCTAAGGTTCTTTATCCTTACAATATGAATATCGTTTAACAAGTGAGGTGTTCCATTAGGTGGATAGTACTTAGATCTAAGATTTTATTGGGTTTGTTTAAGTCTTGGACTAAACTTGAACCTTATTCCAATCTTAATCCTTGTTTAAAATATGTGACTTGTAAATTCAAGAATTCAACAAGACATCCTTTTTAAACCTTAATAACTTTTCTTAAAACTTATAGTTTAAAGAATTTGCGCGTTTTATATGTATACCTAAAACGAGGTGTACAAAACGTTTTACTAGGTTTTGTGAAAAACCTTATCTAGAGTAAAACTTACTTGTTTTATCTTTCTTGAAAAACTTAAAACACTTATGTTAAACTTTTAATCCTTTTACGATTCATAAACTTGAATCATAAATCTAGTTTAACACACCTAGTTTTTCATATGTTTAATAATGAAATCAAACATTTGTTTTGACTTATTAGATTCGACCAAAACGTATGTCTTGATGACATATTTATAAACGTTGTGATTTTCTTGTGTAGCACCCACTAGCTCCAACAACCATGATGGAACTTAAGCAAACACAATCACCGGTTTATACTTTGTGAAACTAATAACCTTATTATATAAGGACTATATATAATAATTCTTAGTTTGTTTAAACCTTTCTTATATTTAACTTGAACTAGTTAAATATAGGTTCTAAAGTTATCTTGTTATTTAACTTTGATCATTAATCTAGTATCTTACATGATTTGTAAAATACTTATATTATACTTGTATAATTATCTAGTTATAATAACTTATAACTTTATACACTTTATAATAATAATATATAACTTTGCATATTCTATTCTATCATATAATTTTAACTTGTACAATTTCTAGTTATAATGAAATCATAACTTTGTACTTTCTAGTCTTAATTATATAATCAACTTATACAATAACTAGTTATATTATTATATCTTTAAAGATCAAAATAACATTATCTTTTAATGTTCCATTTAATCTTGTATTTAATATATATATATATATATATATATATATATATATATATATATATATATATATATATATTTCTCTTTAAAATAAACTTGTAACATTCTAATAAGAATATTACATCTAATTTATACGTATGTATTTTAACTTAAACTAATTAAAATACGTATAAACTACTTTATTTATTAAAATTTATTTTATCTTTTAAATATTTAAAATTCGAAACATAATACATAAATAAATAAATACATCTTGTTAATTTATTGAACTAGAAACTAACACTTCTTTTAATTCTCATTAACTAGTCTAACCCTAATCTTGTTCTTGATCAATCAAAACTAGGGTTCTGACTTTCTTGATCAAAAACATTATTTATTAAAAGATTAATTCTAATAAATACTATTTAAACAATAAACTTTGTTTAAATTCTAATATAGATTATAACCCTAATAAATTGTTTTAAACCATTAAACTTAAACTAGTTTAATGTTCTAGGGTTCTAGATTAAATCTAGGGTTTTTCGAAAAAACCTTAAAGCCTAGGAAACTTTTCCACCAATTAAACTAGGCTAGTTTAACAAATTTGGTGTCCAAGGGACCTCCTTGATTTCAAAATCTTTGAGAAAAGGAAAGAAATCCTCTTTGATCAATTAAACCAAATCTTGGTTTAACATACTTGATCCTAGATTTTGAAGATCAATTAATTAAGGAAAGAATCCTCTTGATCAAAAAATTTAACAATTTTGATCCTAGGGTTCCTCCTATTTTTCGAAACACACTAGGGTTAGGAAAGAAGCCTTTTGATCAATTAAACAAAACTTGTTTAATGTTCTTGATCCTAGGGTTCTTTTTCCTTAAATGAAATTTCTAGGGTTTTCTAGAATCCTTTTGACCAATTAAACTTGACTAGTTTAATATGCTTGGTCCTAGGGTTCATACCCTTTTCGTGATTTAAGAAGGAGAAGAAAAAGATGGAACAAAAAAAAATTTAATAAAATTAAACAAACAAACTTTGTTAATCTAGTTTAGATCTCTAAACCACCGCTCTGATACCACTGTAGGGTTTCATTGATACTGATTGACCACTTGGGTCAACCTCCTAGTCACTTGGTTTGAACCCTACTGACCAAGACCATGAACTTCTTCTTGACCGGTTGGACCCAACTAGCTGATTTAATCTCTAAATGCGGAACTGAGATTAAACCTAATCCTTAAACCCCAAAGGATTGGGATCTTGGAGATCTAGATTAGATTACCTATGGAAGACACCTTGTACGAAAAACCCGAACACACGCGCACTTGTGTGTATTCGACAACTACCAAGAACCCTAGGGTTCTTGGTTGGTTTCGGTCGAACAAGAGGAGAGGAAGAAAGAGTGTTCCATGAATCATACCTTGGTTAATGCTTAAGATAAATTCATTGATGATGAACATGAACTTCTAGTTGATCCTTGTAATGATCTTCGAATCTTCAAGACTTGAAGAATACGAAGAACGAACGAAGAACACGAAGAGCGAAGAACACAAAGCTTGTGTATTGCTCTAGGGTTCGGCCGAAACAAGGAGTAAGGAGGGGCTAGGGTAATGTGTAGCAACAAACAAGGGAACCCCATGCCTTCTATATATATAATAGAAGGACTTTCACTTAGGGCCCTTCTAGTTTAATTAAGATCAATCTCTTAATTAAACTTATCTTTTTCACATTAAACCCTTGTAGTTTTAACTAGTTATTATTATCCCACTTAATTATTAAATGTCTAGTATTATACACTTATACATATTTCGTGTTTATTACATATACGAAATATATACTTGTATTTAATACTTTTAATAATTAATTAGACAATAATATTATCCAACACCATATGATTTAATAGCTTTAAATCATTTCATGTATAATCTATAATTAATACATTGTATATTTACTCAACTAGTAAATGTACAAATACTAGTATTAATTAGTTAGTTAAACTAATCTAGTAATAAGTCAAACTTGACTTAATACTTAACTTGATTCATAAATGACTTATTATGAATCAATCCTCTTCCAAATATCATTACATATCTTACTCGTATTACATGCACTCACCGGAGTGACCCTTAAGTGTTTCGTAGGCATGGATGTATCATCATAGGTTGACTAACTGTGCACATAAATCCTTCATAGATGATTCAAGATTTTGTGGAACAGTAGGTGTTGAGGTATTCGGGACGCATAGGGTACAAATGGTGGAATTATTTTTTTGAGTAGGTGATGTTGGGTGTATGGGATTATTTGTTTGAGGAGGTGTGAAGGATGGTATGTCGTCTAAAAATGTGATTAGATCCAAATTTCGAATATTAGTGTGATGTGTATTTCCACTAAAGGGAAAAATATTTTCATTAAAACGAGCATGACGACAAATGTAAATGCGAGATGTAGTTGGATCTAGGCATCGATAACCTTTATGTTGGGTGCTATATCCAATAAAAACACATGAAATGCTTCTTGGAGCAAGTTTGTGAGGTGAATAATCGCGAAGATATGGAAATACTTGGCAACCATAGGCTCGGAAATTTGCATAATTCGGGCTTTGATTAAATAGCACTTGAAATGGAGACAAATTGTCTAATATGGTGGAAGGTAACCGATTAATGATATAAGTGGCCGAAGAAAATGCATCAACCCAATAAAATGCGGGTAGATGGGCATTAAAAAGCATAGCCAATCCAGTTTCCACAATATGGCGATGTTTACGTTCAACTCGTCCATTTTGTTGAGGAGTATGAGGACAAGAAAAATGATGAAATGTACCATTATCTTCAAAGATTTTGCTAACGGTATGATTGACAAATTCGGTGCCACCGTCACTTTGAAAAGTTTTAATTTTTCTAGAACATTGAGTTTGGACGAGATTAATAAATGTTTGAAGAATTTGATAAAATCCCGTCTTTGTTTTTAGTGGGTAAAACCAAGTGAACCTAGAAAAATCATCAACAAACACAACATAATAACGATAACCGTCGTTAGTGCTAATAGGGGAGGGACCCCATAAATCACAATGAACCAAATCTAAAGCATTCAAAGAACGAGAATCATTAGTATTAAACGGTAATCGTTTACTTTTTGCAAGTTGGCACGGAGTACAAAGAAAAGGTTTTGGTAATAAAGAGGTAAGCGACAAAACGCCTAACTTATTCAAATGTGAAATTACATCAAAAGACACATGACCCAAACGGGTGTGCCATAACTCAAAAGAAACTTTCTTTGGTGATTGTGTAGTGGCGACATAGGCTCGATGATTATCTTTGAGAACATAGAGCCCATTTTCGCATTGGCCCTTAGCAAGAACCTTGTTTGATTTCCGGTCCTGAATATAAAAAACGGTTGAGAAAACAAGACATCAATAGGGTTATCGGTGGTTAACTTGCTAACCGAAAGAAGTTTCTTTGTTAGCTTTGGTATGACAAGCACATTTTTTTACGGAATATTTGTAGATATGTGATGATGACCCATATGAGTAATAGGTAAAGTCTTACTATTTCCAAATAGAACATATGAGGTACCTTGATATGGAGCCGAATGTTTGAGAGAATCGGTGGAAGATGTCATGTGGTCCATAGCACCCGAGTCAACATGCCAATCGGGATTGTGGGTAGTAACATGACATTGGGCATGAAATGCTTTGGCTAAGGTGTCATCATTTGTATTTGCACGAGCGGCATATGAAGTGAGATTAGGACATACCGAAGCATAGTGACCATTTGTTCGACATAATTGAAAATGCGGTGGGCGACGATTGGTGCCCCGTCCCCGACCACGCACTGAGTTTCCACGAGAATAAGGAGGACGGACCCTAAGGAGGACGGACCCTATTGGTTTCTGGTTGCTGTTGAACATGGAAGGCGACATGAGGTGTATTCGATCCATGAAGAGAAAGTAAAAATAACTCAAGACTTTCCGCTTGGGTAACCAAATCTCGAAACTTTGGAGCCGGTTTGGTGGCCCTTATAGCGGTCGAGAACGTTTCATAAGATGGACCCAAACCATAAAGAAACCAATGGATCTTGTCGATTTCAACAACCGGTTGTTCGATGGCGGAAAGTTTATCACAAATATATTTGAATTTGCGACTGAAATCTGAAACCGTATCGTTACCTTTAGTCAGTTGGCGAAGAGAATCCCGTAACGAATGGATTCGTTCAACAGAAGTGTTACTGTATGCGGCTTCGAGTGCGAGCCATATCTGATTCGCTGTAGTGAGACCCAGAATCTCAGCCGCTGCTTCTTCAGTGAGCGACGATTGTAGCCAAATAATGGCACGGTGATCAGTTTCTGACCAGAGTGCGGCTGCAGGGTTCGGAGCCGAATTTCCGTCGATGATAATAGTGTCTGGTGGAGCAGCAGCACTACCATCTATATGACTTATAAGTTTCTGATACGTAAAGATTGGAAGCATATTGTTTCGCCAAAGAAGGTAATTTGTGGAGTTAAGTTTGATATTCATCATATGAAGCAAAGTGTTCATGGACAACCTTGAATCATCGTTTGATGTAGAGCCTGCCATTATTGAATTGAATGTAAGAGGAGGAAAAACAAGAGTAATTGATTTGTTTGGGTGAGGAATTCGAAACAGAGAAAAGAGACGAAAGGAATTAATTTAGGATAGAAAGTAATGATTTTTTGGAAAAGAATATGAAGAATTGATCACTGCCAAATTCGGTAGAGAAAGGAGCCATGAAAAGAATTTATTTTTGGGTGAAGAATACTAGGCTGATACCATGACAAAAGAAATGGTCAAACCCCTTACCAAAAAGTGAAGGGAATATGTTTCCTTTATAGAGTAATACATAAACGTACACATTAAATGAGATACAATTACTCCTAAGATTTGACTATACATAAGGAAAGACTATAATATATAATCAATACAATAATTACAAATTTATGCCTTAATAGAAGGGAACTCAGTTGCGGTCAACAACGAAGCTCAAATATCAGAAGAAATTAATATTGCGACGAATAAGATCGTTGGGGATTGTAACGAAAGTGAGAAGGGGGTATCAAATGCGCCATTGACTTTGGTGGTCAAGATGAATACCGTCGCAACTGATCTCACCATCGTTGATTTGCCTGGAATTCCCGCCTATGATCAATCAAGCAATATTTATAAGAACATTTATGGTGAGAATAGTTAATTATTCTTGTTGATCGTATATAGTATTCTATACAAGGTGTTAGTCAATGATAAAATTGACATTAAATAATGAGGTAATTACCAAAATACTGTGTGATTTGATGTTTTCTTATGCAGTTATTGGATTTCAAATTTTTGTGTGCGACTCAGATGTTTTTTTGTGGAGAAACATAAGTAGGTTTTTTTCGATCAGATGACGCTTGTTAAATTTTGTTTGGAGTCAAATACATCACATGATCTAGACAGTTTAGGAAAATTTAAATGCGACATGTGTTTTCTTAAGAATTTTAGATTTTAATAGGTCTATGTTTAATAATACCTTAAATAAATGTTAGTTGGATACATATGCAATATACGGTGGAAAGTTTGATACAACTTTATTCGGTTAGCCCTTTTTCTATGATTGGGTAAAATAGGTAGATACTTTTTGAACTTCTTTTTATTGTTTTTTAATTTTTTTTACTTTTAGTTTTACTTTTTCTATGTTACATACAAAATGGCAGTTTTCTCGTAGTATATAGTATAATTTGTGATATTGGATGACTCAGGCGATTAATTAATTAACTTGAGCAAATTGTACTGTGACTTTCAATGTAGATATCGTTGAGGAATACATAAAGACCGAGGAAAACCTCATTCTAAATGTCATGTCAGCAACGGCTAATTTGAAGACATTTGAATACTCCAAAATGTCAAAGAAATTTGACAAAACTTGTCAAAGGACTGTTAACATCGTTACAAAAGTTGATTATAATGTATCAGAAGATTTACTAACGATAATTAAAACCAACAAGGGACCAAATTATGTGTGTGTGAGGAACCGTCTTGGAAACGAAACTTACGAAGAAGCTCGAAACATAGAAGATGAATTCTTTAAAGCTCATATATTGCTTTCTAAACTCCATAAATCGTCGTCTTATGTGAGTTTGACGATTATGGAGATGAAGTCGAAATGCAATGCTCCAGAAGATTAGACGAAATGTGGAACGAATTTAGCAAGAACCTTGAGGGAAAACAAGTTGGTCTATATGATGATGTTGATGTTGAGATTGAACTACTTGAAAAATTCAAGGCGTTTGGATCGTCTAAATTTCATCCCGAAACGGTCTTTAACCTTCTCCTCCGAACCGAGATCGACAAATTATGTAAGAAAACGGATTCGTTTATACAAAAATTATGGGATTGTATTGAAGAGGTGATGGTTAAGTTGTTGGTTTTTCATTCTCAAAACAACCCACAACTCCTTTTAGTGATCAAGACATCAACCAAGAATGCGATTGCAAAAATGAAGGAGAAAATTCACGGAGGAAGTCTTGGAGTTTTTCGACATGACGAAAATGGAAACTTATAAATCCGATCGCGAAATCACATGTTCATTGGAAAAGCTACACACTAGCCGTGAATTCCTTCAACGAATGGTAAATCATTCCGAAAGCTTCAAAAGATACTATGAAAAAAGGGATTCCTATGAGGTAACTAATCATGTACTATATATTAGGACAAAAACAGTGGCGTATTGGGATATTGTTCTTAAAAGGCTCATCGATAATATGCAAACATTGTTGGAAAATACAATGGTATTTGCAGGTTGGCAAATTTCCTATTTTTTATGGGGAGTTGTTGAGCTTTGTTTTTGGTTAAGCCTCTTGAAATGTCATAATGGTTGAAAATAGTGTTGACACTAATGGTGACACTTATGTTGATAATAATGTCTACACTAATGTTGACACTAATGTGAGCATTAAAATAATAAGAGTTATTATTTGCTCTTCATAAATTTGTGTAAAGATTTGAGCCTATAAAAGGGACATTTGAGGTGAAAGTTCTAACACACCAAAACCAAAAAGCATAAGTTCTCCCTCTCATGATGTTGTGTTTTGATATCATCATGTCTTTCCAAGTAATCACTTTGTGTTGTCGGTAATTCTAGTGCTGTAAAATAATACCGATAAACTGCATCAAATCCTGGGGTTCTACGTTGAGGCTTGCAGCATATAGAGCGCGTAAAAACCTTAAAGGACAGGAATTACAATTCCGTGCGGTTCGTTCTTCATCAACATTCAGGTTTGATTGTTCCATTTGGTTCTTTCTTATTTGTTGGTTATGATATTGAATTATCAATATCAAATATGGTTTTAATATCATAAGTGTCTAATTATTTAATCACCGAATATATAAAATTTTACAACAATCTTTAAGGTTTTTAAATGATATATATTATTGTGTATATATACACATATTTTCTTTATATATATATATACTGTGATCAATAAAATATTAGACAAATGGAAAATGAGACATTATGTAAATGTTTAATATATATATATATATATATATATATATATATATATATATATATATATATATATATATATATATATATATATATATATATATATATATATATATATTGATTAATTCTTTAAAAGAGATTATAATGGCTATTTAGTTTAAATTGTATGAGTTACATTTTTTCTAATTATGGGTATTTAATAGACTTATTTTGTTATGACACATTTAAATATCTATTTTAATCTAATAGACACGTTAAAACAAAAGGTTTTTTCTAGTAAAAAAAAATATATATAATCTCGTATAAAGTGGATGGTAGATTATTTATCATGCTTATGGTTGAAGCATTATAATTGAGTTAATTATTATATCTTGTATATAGATTATTTCAAGATACTTTTATGTTTGAAAAGTGTACTATTTGAAAAATCATGATTATACAAGTTAAATAATTTTAGTGTTAAACGGAATCTTTCCAGCTGTGTATCATTAAGCATTGTATTGAACCTATAAGTGGAATAAATTATCAATCATCCCCAAATAGGCTCACCTATTCATATTACAATGTCTAGGAAAGATAAAGGCGGTTTTTCTGACTCCAAATGGGGGTGGTTCCGATACGCACTAGCGCTGTCTACCCTCACCGTCTTTCCTGGTTGTATTCGAATAGAGCTACCGAAAAGGGTTGACTAAATAATGTTTTCCTTGAATGTGGTTAAATACTTGGAGTTTCACAAATTTGAGGACTACTCTTTGGGTGTTTTGTTGAAACACTACCTTATTGAGAAGGAAAATCTCATAAGAGATCAAAAGAGTAAAGTCAAATTGAGTGTGTACCACGTGTTAGGTGGGAGCTCGGATTTTGCTTATGTAAAAGGAATAGCAAATGTTGTTGCAAATCTAACCCACTTGGGTGCAAGTGTGGGTCATGTAGGATTCTAGAGTTAACATTCATGTTTGTGGAAATCGTGATAGTTTCCAAATTTATGGTATGGTTCGAGAAGGAACTGTGGTGACATGTGTAGACCGCCATAGAGTACGTGTTCATGATATTGGTACGGTGGTGCTAACATTCTGAAATGGAATTATGGTTACCCTTCGAGAGTTCCTACATGTTCGTTGAATCTCCAAGGGATTTATATCGGAGAACAATTTTGACAAAAATGGTTACAAGTTGGTAATAAAAATGGTCATATTGTGTTCTCCAAAGATGGGTTACTTGGGGTCTAACCATCAAGATGGGTGGAATGTATAAGCTTGATCTATGTGGTGATGGATAAGATAATGTTGTATCTATATCCAATGATTATGTGTTAAATGTTGATCTTTGTAATCGTGAGAATATGATAATGTCAGCGTTAGTGACAATATCGTTAGTGATGATGTAACTAAGTTTCGAATTAATGAAATAGTTTTTCAAATTATATTGCGTATTCAATTTCTTTGTGTCATAAAAGGTTAGTTCACACTAACATTAAATAATATTGAAAAGACACAATCTAAAGTATTGATAAAAGTAAATAATAAAGATTTTATCAAAGTTTACAAAGAAACTTTTCAAGTGTCAAAAGAATCACATCATTACTAGAGTTGATCTATTCGGATATTTGTGAACTGAATGGAATACTCACATGTGGAGGTAAAAGTTACTTCATTCCAATTTGTGGTGACTATAGCCGCTATTTACATGTTTACTTGTTGCATTCAAAAGATGAAGCTTTTAATGCATTCAAAATGTATAAGTGCAAGGTTGAAAACCAACATGACAAACACATTAACATTCTTCGCTTGGAAAGAGGCAGAGAATACTTTAATCATGAGTTTGATACATTCTGTGAAGAGAATGGTATCAAGCATGAAAGAATTTCACTATATACTCCCCAACCGAATGGATTAGCTGAAAGAGAGAGTTAAACCCTTATTGAAATCGTCAATTGTATGTTGAACCAATCGGGATTGCCACACAATCAGTGGGGGGGGGGGAAGCTTTGTAAACTGCATGTTATGTGCACAACAGAATCACTAGTAGTGTGATTCCTTCTAGTCCATATGAGTTATGGAATGAAAGAAAACCTAACTTAGATTATCTAAGAGTGTGGGAGTGTTTAGCTTATTATCTTACACCTGATCCTAAACATTTAGATTATCTGAGAATGTGGGGGTGTTTAACTTATTATCATAAACCTGGTCCTAAACGATCCAAGATGGGAGCTCGAGCTATGAAGAGCATATTCATCGGGTATGCTCAGAATAGAAAGGTCTACCGATTGTTGGATAAAGAATCAGGTATCGTGTAGAATCCAGAGATGTGGAGTTCTTCGAGGATAAGTTAATAGGAGATGATGAAAACTCCAATCCCAGCTTTAATATATTCTAGCACCCAGTACTTCTCGAGACATTATCTCATCTTCTTCTGTTGTAGAAGAACCACATTCTTCTGTTGTAGAAGACCCAAAGAGAAGTACAAGGGTTAGAAGGGAAAATATTTTTGGAGACGTTTTCTTTCATACTTAGTTGAAGGATCTCAATCTAAGGTGACGAGAGAGGTCATTTTAGCTATTAATTTAGATAATGATCCTAAGACTTTTACTGAAGCCATAACATCGCGAGATGCTCCTTTATGGAAGGATGTCATTAATGATGAAATGGATTCAATTATGGGAAACGGAACTTGGGAGTTAGCTAATCTTCGCAAGGGTATGAGACCCATAGAATCTAAATGCATCTTCAAGAGGAAGTATCATCTAGATGGATCAATATCTGTCTATAAAGTGAGAGTAGTCGCTAAAGGTTATAGACAAAGAGAAGGTATTGATTATTTCGATACATATGCAACGCTTGCTAGAATTAGTTCTATTAGAACTCGTATAGCAATATCAGCATTGAAAGGATTATACATTCATCAAATGGATGTGAAGACATCCTTTCGAATTGGATATCTCAAGGAGGAGATATACTTGGAGCAACATGAAGGTTTCACTGTACGGTTTGAAACAAGCTCCAAAACAGTGGCATGAGAGATTTGACACCACTGTATCTGCATTTTGTTTGAAGCATAATAGTGTTGATAGATGTATCAACACTAAATGCACAACTGAATACGTACACCGTAGTTATCTGTCTTTATGTTGATGATATGTTGATCATTGGCACTCACGTACAAGGTATACTTGATACGAAGGAATACTTATCCTCGAACTTTAAGATGAAAGATCTAAGGGATGTGGATACCATTCTTGGTATTAAGGTCAAAAGGACAGATAGTCAAATTTCTCTAAGTCAAACTCATTACATAGAGAAAATATTGACAAAGTTTCAACACATGAATATTAAGGAATTTAACACTCCTTTCGATTCTAGTGTAAAACTTGAAGTGAACTCTGGTAGAGCAGTGGCTCAACTAGAATATGCTAGTGCAAATTGGAAGCATGATGTATGCTACACACTGTACCAGACATGACATTGCTTTTGTTGTAAGCAAACTAAGTCAATATACTGTAAATCCTTGTACAGAGCACTGGAAGGCAGTAGGAAGAGTACTAGGATACCTAAAAAGGACTAGTAATCTTGAATTGACTTACACGTCAAATTCTAGTATACTACAGTGGTATTCAGATGCCAGCTGGATTGATAACATGATTGATTCTAAATCCATAAGTGGATGGATTTAAACACTAGCTGGTGGAATTATTTCTTGGGCGAGCAAGAAACAATCATGTATAGATCACTCAACGATGGAAGCTGAGCTTATTACTTTAGCCGCTGCAGGAAAAGAGGCAGAGTGGATTAGAGATCTACTCTTGGATATCCGTTTGTGGGATATTCCGATGCCTTCAATTCCCATGTACTGTGACAGTGAGGCCACACTGTCTAAAGTATATAATTCTATAAATAATGGGAAGTTGAGACACGTAGGTCTTCGACATCATTCTGTGAGACAACTAATTGATAGTGGTACCATCAAAGTTGTTTATGTCAAGACATCGAAGAACTTGGCAGATCCGTTTACCAAACCTCTGACGAGAGGTTTGGTTACATCTACCGCGAGAGTCATGGGTCTAAAACCAAACTAGAATCGCTAGTAATGGAAACCCAACTTGAACTTAGTGCTCCTATTTTTCAAGTTTAATGGGTAATAACGAAATTACTAATGATAGAAGGTACTATCAATCGTGATAGATCCATGTGAGGTAGGATAGTACGTCGTTGCCGAGAACGAGGGTGAGTTAATACTCTTAACAAAATTTTGGAGACATCTAAGCAACGAATATGTTGTAAAATTTTGCCTATCTGATCTAGAGGTGGTGCCGCCTCAAATGAAGACTTTTGGTTTGTCTTCTAAAGGATCATGAAAAGGATTTTAGCACATGGCCATATTAGTGCTCAGAGAGAACACAAAGATGACATATGTTGTGTGGGGGTAAACCGAGAAGGTTATTAAGGTTCTTGGTTTAAACCTATTAGGATACCATTGAATCAGTCTCTTCTTGTTTGCTCACATTAAACTTGGGTTTAATCTTCGTGACACCCAGGTGACAACATCTGTCTGAGTGAAAGGAAACTTTCCAACTTGGTGGGGGATTGTTGGAAAATACAATGGTATTTGCAAGTTGGCAAATTTCCTATTTTTTATGGGGAGTTGTGGAGCTTTGTTTTTGGTTAAGCCTCTTGAAATGTCATAATGGTTGAAAATAATGTTGACACTAATGGTGACACTTATGTTGATAATAATGTCTACACTAATGTTGACACTAATGTGAGCATTAAAATAATAAGAGTTATTATTTGCTCTTCATAAATTTGTGTAAAGATTTGAGCCTATAAAAGGGACATTTGAGGTGAAAGTTCTAACACACCAAAACCAAAAAGCATAAGTTCTCCCTCTCATGATGTTGTGTTTTGATATCATCATGTGTTTCCAGGTAATCACTTTGTGTTGTCGGTAATTCTAGTGCTGTAGAATAATACCGATAAACTGCATCAAATCCTGGGGTTCTACGTTGAGGCTTGCAGCATATAGAGCGCGTAAAAACCTTAAAGGACAGGAATTACAATTCCGTGCGGTTCGTTCTTCATCAACATTCAGGTTTGATTGTTCCATTTGGTTCTTTCTTATTTGTTGGTTATGATATTGAATTATCAATATCAAATATGGTTTTAATATCATAAGTGTCTAATTATTTAATCACCGAATATATAAAATTTTACAACAAACATGTCTTCGATCTACGGTTAAAAAAGCTGGCAGAAAAAGGGATGGAGATAGAGTTGACGAATGAAATTACGTGTGATAGCAAAGATCGATACGAGCGGATGATGATGGTGGTGCCACCATTCAGTTCCACAAACGAGTGGAAATTGAAGAACAGAATCGAGTTGCTCAATAAATCAAAGAAAGCTATCGAAAAGGAAATTGATAATGTTGTATTTCATGGTTATTAGGGTATGATTATTATCATTCAAATTTTTTTTTGATTTTTGCGTTAATTGTTAAGGTCAGGTATGCTATGCTCGTTGGTCCTTAGAAGTTTAATCATTCGAAACAAATGAAATATCTGTGTCCCATTTTTGAGTTAGTTATTATTGTTATTCGATCATGCTAATATTGATTTCGTACATACTGGCATTACATGCAAAGTGAAAATTACTGAAATTATTCAATTATACCGACAACATGACTGAGTGTGTCAACATATACAAACTTTTAATGAGTATTTTGTTTAGCGTAGTAAGTAGTAAGAGCAAGGGGTGTGGTCACATAGGTGAAATGACCACCTCTGCGTTACCTATGCGCCACATCATTATTTCATCTTTCACATTCAAAACCCCCAATTACCCCATTTACCATCACTTAAGTCATGTGGCCCCACTCTAAATTTTTCTTTTTCCTTTTTTCAAAATAACTTATTATTACATTAAAATAAAAATTACAAACTACAAATAAAAAATTACAAATACCGAAAAATTAAAAAAAATACCGAAAAAATAAAAAATTTACCAAAGTATAAACAAAATATCGAAAATTACATGCGAGTTTCTTCATATCGTAGCCAAATATGTTCCATAATATTTCGTTGAAGCGTTTCGTGTGTACGGTTATCACGCAATTCTCTAGATCTCAGCCGTTGCACTTCAGACCTCTCGATCCAAGTACGTTGTATATTATGTTGTGGACTAACATACAAGTCGTTTATATCACTTATGGCAAATTTTTGATCTTTTATAATCATGTTATGCAATACGATGCATGTATACATGGTTCTACGTAGCTTGTTGACAGTCCACGAAGGAGCCGGTTGGCGAATAATTTCCCAACGCCCCTGTAAGACATGTACGTTCTATGTCTCTCTGGCACCTTCTTGTCGTCGTTTTAAGTAAGCACGTTTCTCGTCTCGTGCAACCGTAAATGATATGACAAAGCTTGCCCACTGTGGGTAAATACCATCAGCTACGTAATACCCGTTATGATAAGTCACTCCATTTACAACTAAAGGGATCGCATGAGCAATATCGTCAAGAAGGTTATCAAAGAAGGGTGAGTTATTTAACACAGTGAGTTCGTTATTGGCACCCGCAATCCTAAAAAATGTGTGTCAAATCCACGAATTTTGCGATACCATAGCTTCTATTATTATAGTTGGGTATTTTTATCACCTCTACCATATTGGTCGTGCCATGCTTTTGGACAGTTGGGCCATTCTTAATGCGTACAATCTATACTACCAAGCATTCCATGAAACCCATGAGCGTTCTCATGTTTTGTATATAAGTTTTGAACATCATGGATATCGGGTTTCCTTAAATACTCAGCGGTATATAAATCTATAATACACTTGGTAAAATGATTTAGACAATCACATGCACAATGTTCACCAATTTGTATATATTCGTCAAGTGAATCAGGTGTTATACCATAAGCCAATTGGCGAATGGCAGACGTGCATTTTATAATAACACTAAAACTCACTAGACATGTACAATCAGGTCGTACTTTAAAAAAAATTAAAATGCTCAGGAAGAGGCTCAGCATTAAAGTTAGAAATACCTTCAACTATTTTTAAAATTAGTTTCCTGCTCATACGAAATCGACGTCGAAAATACATCTCAGGGTATTTAAAATTCTCACAAAAGTATTCATCCATTAAACGTTTCGCGGAAGCTGCACGATCTCGAAATATTGGCACTCGGGTCAGTGATGTTTGAACATCTTGTTGTTGCATGTATTGATACGCTTGATTAAATGAAAACGATCTGTGTCATCGTCGACATCAGATGAATAACTTTCGGGGTCCATAAACATTTTGAAAAATGTTGTGTGAAAAGGTTTAGGTTGGGAAATGTTGTGTGAAAATTTGTATAAATGGCGTGGTATTTATAAGGGTTTAAGGTTTATTTAAAAAAAAGTACAAAGACAAAAAGAATTCGAAAATAGTCGTTGCCCAACGACTAGTACACATGTCCGCTCCCCATTGGTATGCTGGCTTCGTCGAGACTCCAGCGCACCCACCTCTTGGCGTAACGAGTGGTGTGGTGACGAGCCCGGCGAGCCGACGTGGCGTCCGGCGCAACCCCACCCTCGTTACCACACCCCACCCTCTAAGTAGTAACTATGTTTTTTTAAATACAGGTTAATTTTATAAAGTTATGCTTAATGTATTTTATAATATTTGTGTAGTTGTAATCAACACATATCAATCATTAATCGATAATAATTATTAATCATGATTAATCATATATTTTATATATGGAGGGGTATTTTGTTTTTTTTTTAAGATTAATAGTTTTATTATATTTAATAATTTTAATTTTTTCGTTAAAAGTATCATGTGATAATTACATGTGATTGTATACTCGATCACATATAATCAAATATAAGACCACGTGTGATAATACAAAAAATGAAATTGATTAAGTATATAATCACATGTGATTATCACAACATATTTTTTTAACTTAAAAAATAAAAAATAAAAAATATAAATTGGAAATAACATATTTTTTTAACTTAAAAAATAAAAAATAAAAAATAAAAATTGGAAAAAAATTATGCAGGTGTCAAATGAACAATATACCCCTTCATGTATTTACGTGCTTAATCTTGACCACTGAAAATAGTCAACGATTAATATTTGTCTCTTGAGACTACAAAAAAATTAACGACTACTTTAAACATTTCACAGGTTTTATATGTATAAGTAAAAGAGATTGACACGTTTGCGATTATGTATTATTTCTTGGGGATTGGAGTTGCTCAATCCTCAAAGGGTGTCTTTTATCTCAAATGAATTATATCTTAGATTTGTTTGATCGTCCACGGCTCACAAATAATCAGATAGTTGATACACGCCTCTAGAAAGTAATGCTAAGTATTCTTCAACTGATGTTATACCCTTATCAGATATCGGCCTTTAGCGTACCATTGTGGGAATAGTTTGTTTTATCTCATTGTCACTAGACCGGATATTGCTCATGCAGTTCATGTTATTAGCCAGTTTGTCATTGCTCCTACTAGTGTTCATTGGGGAGCTGTTCTTCGTATCTTAAGATATCTTCGTACTCAATTTCGCAACATTGTGTTTCCTTCTACATTCTCACTTGAGTTGCGTGCCTATAGTGGTGATGATTGGGATAGTGATGTTTATGATCGTAAGTCCACTACTGGGTATTATGTTTTTCTTGAAGACACGTTGATTTCATGGAAAAGTAAGAAACAAGATATTTTCTCACGATATTCAACGTACAGAATCTAAATATCATGTCAACCGTCATGGGAGTGCATATTTTAGAAATCAGAAACATCATTTTGGAGTTGTAGTTTGATTATGAACTTAAGGTCGACATTTGTAACGCCCTGAAATTTTAATAATTAAATAATATTAATTTAATCGTCATATTTAAGTTTAACATGATTAATTAGTAAATTAATTATAATGAAGTTAGACGGTTTGTATTAATTAGTTGACCTATAATTAGACGGTTCGAATGATTAGACGACATTTAAGCGAGATGTTATTTGTTGTGTATTAAACTATAGGTTTAGTTATTTGTGAAATAATTGTGTCGGGTAAACCCCAGTTTAATAATCAAGAGTGGGTTGTGTTCTTTTGAGTCGGGCTAAAAGAACAAGAGACTCAGATTCAGTAGAACGGCCGGCCGACCGAACAAGAGACTCAGATTCAAGGAGGGCTGGAGTCGGTGAATGGCAGGAATCATTTGGGTCTTCACGTGATGATTTAAAGAAAGTCAACAATTTTTGGTGAGATGCCTGGCTGGTTTTCTTTTATTTTCGTCTAGAATAGTTTTAGCAACCAATAAGATTGCTTGATTAATTGGCAGCCAACATGAAAGAGAATGTACCTCAGCCTTTGCAAGTCGTCGAGTTCAGCGGAGGAGCTCTGCCAATCGACCGATCAGAATCTAGTATCGAGAAATCGTTGTGGTGTGTCGGTTGACCGATCGTTATAATCGTGGTGTTCGATGGGTATAAATCCTAACTCTTTCTTTTATGTTTTCGAATATTGAATTAAACTGCATTTCGTTAATCTCGTGTTTTGTTGGTGTCGGGTTTGTATCGTTTTGTGTATTATTGTTGAAGTTCGGTTTCTGGCAGATTCTGCCATTCGTATTCAGGTCTGTTTCTGGACAGGTTAGAGTTAGAATTTGGAATCACGATTTTCTTACAAATTTTAGCTCTCTGACATAGCTTTCCGTGGCCGCCAATCGCTCGTTAATTGAGTTTACGGTTTGTAAGATATGGTCATCTTCGTAACAGGCTGTAGTGCTGAAATTCAGTACCGAAAAGCCCTGTTGCAGGCCTATTTCGGGACCCTTCTGGGCAGAACCAGGCCGAACTTTATATAGACAGTTTGTAGTGTCTAATGTATAGTATATGCTGTGCGAATTTGGTGTCATTCGGTGCATCGGTTGGAAAGTTATGGTCGTTCGATTTTGCTTAAAATCGTGTTTTGGAATATGTTGAAATTCGAGTTAAACATTTTAAACTTCGAGTTTTCGTCGCTAAATTTTACTGATGTCGGGTTGGGTTTGGGTAAAAACCTTTTTGATGACATGGTTGTTTTATTAATCGAGAAAATGGGAGACCGAACCTTTAGGTTCTTTGTTTCGTTAAACCGAAAAGATTTCATAATAACCGAACTAGATTACTACTAATTATGTTTTCTGAGATAAAATGAGTTTCGGGGCTGTCGGGTGCCTCGGGATTGTACGGGTTGATGTCGGGATTAAAAATGGGTTTTTAATCAACATGCTGAATTTTGACAGAAACTGTAATCTGAATTTGAGTCCGTTTTTACCACACTTAAAATACGTTTCTCGGTTTTTGGCCCGTGTTCGTCTCTCTTTTTCTGAGTCCTCTTTCCGTTTGCGCTGACGGCTCGTCGATCTGATTTTGTCATTTAAAAGTTATTGCTATTTTTGTAAACCATCGCAGAATAGTTTTCGGTTCAGCTATTCTGTCTTGTGAACCTGTTTTGAGCCCCTTCTGTTTGGATTCAAGTCCCGAAGTCTTCTGGCGAATTCTTGTACTCGGAGTCATTTAGCTGCTGTAAAAATTTGAACAAAATCTAGTGAGCGGTTTGGGAGTTATGGCCGTTCCCGTGAGAGTGCTGAGTGCTGTCTAATTTCTGCTGAACTACCTTTGAGTCTAATCCTAACCCGAGCTTCTTTGTGCAATGTAGGACCTTCTAGAACCTAATTAGAGACGCTCTCCCGTGCTAAAGACATTTAGGAGCTTACGTTCATTCGAGGTGGGTAATCTCACTATAAACTTGTACTTACTTTCGATTCATGATTATCTGCTATATGTTATGAATTGTCTTGTTGATTGAGCTTGAGTATTGATTGTGCGATTTATCTGAGTTATCTGTGATCTGAGTTATCTAGGTTCTGAGTTCTTGAGTTAAAACATTAAACATAATTATACTTGACTTGACACCGAAGAGCACTGGTGTCAGATGTTTGTCTTGGCACCGAAGAGTACTGGTGCGAGACGTTTTGACTCAACACCGAAGAGTACAGGTGTTGAGCCTTGAGGTGGTGTGAGGCGGGTCGAGGTTATTCTCTCGGCCCAAGTCACACTAGCGCGCTATATAAATTAAAATCCGAGTAATAAAATCTGAGAAATAAACTTGACTAATTGAGAATTGAGTATAGTCTTTAGGGATCACTTATGTGACATGAGTTGTTTGTACTTACATGTTTATTTTGATGTTATTCACTCAGCGGTGGCTGTCCCCAAACACTCCCCCCCCCCCCCCCCCCCCCATTGTTGCAGGTACTAGAGCAAGTGCATTGGATGAGCTGTTACTCGATAAGCTTTTATGGATTTGGATTCCTAACGTTTATTTTGAGTCAAATGTTTTTAAATAATTATTTTATTTTGAGTCAAATGTTTTCAAAACAATTATTTTATTTATTCCGCATTTAAAAACCATGAGACGGTTATATTTATATTAATGAGATGAGACCGTTTGTTTACATGTACTTTTGGGAAAATTTGAATCTCAACTATTGATCAATAAAATCTAACGAAATGATATTTTGGTCATTTGGCATTTATAGGGGTGAGCTTGGTTCAAAAACTGAACCGAACCGAAGCCGATAAAACCGAATACGATGAATTTTCAAAACCGAAACCGAACCGATAACATGTTATCGGTTTTCGTTCGATTCGATTTTTTTAGGCCAAATGTTTATCCTTTTTCGAACACCGAACCGAACCGAACCGAAACCGATAAATCTGAAAATGATGAATTTTCAAAACCGAAACCGAACCGATAACATGTTAACGGTTTCGGTTCGGTTCGGTTTGGTTTCGGTTGGGTTTCGGTTATGTTCGGTTGTTTCAGTCCAAATGCTCACCCCTAGGCATTTACAAAACAAAATTGATTTTTTTAATTTCTATTTTGTTTAAAAAATTATTTTATTTTATATGTTTATGCATTTTTTCCGTTAAAAAAGACTATATTACTTGATAATTACGTGTGATATTTAATCAATATGATTTTGTTGTATAATCATGTGATTGTATATTTAATTAGATATGATTTTTTAATACAATCAAATTTAATTTAGTATACAATCAAATGTGATTATCACATTATGTGTTCTTAACGAAAAATAAATATTAAAATAATAATAATAATAATATAAAAAAATTAAAAAAATAATTCTAAAATAAATAATAAAAACTATTAATTTTTTTGTAAAAATAACCAAAATACCCCTTAACGTATTAAATATGTGATTAACCTTATCAAAACTTATAATTAATCAATGGTTGAGATTTTGTTCTTTGGGACTACAAAAAAATTAAAGACTACCTTGAATCCATGATATATAGGTTATGGGTTCAAGTTACATCGTAAACAAATATGAGTAGATTAGGTATCTTTAAAAAGAATATAATTAAATAAATAAATAAAAATAATAAAAATTAATTTTTTTTGATAATAACGGGTATAAGGGTTGTCTTTAAGTGCTTAAAAAGTTGTATAATAATTTATGAAGAAGTAATTTCTAAAATTAAGGAGTTGGTTATAAATTAATATATAAGTTTCTAATTCATGTCTTATGACGCAATTATCAATTATCAAAATTAAGGAGTTAGTTATAAATTAATGTATAACTTTGAGTTAAAGAAAAGTTATGTTAAAATGATTGTTTTAAGTGTCAATGAATTGTTAGATAAATATACATTTCCTATTTATAGATTAACAATTTAATACTAGATGATAAAAATATAAATTTGGGTGCGTTTAGTACGGAGAAATTCTCAGAAATGAAATGAAGCAGATAAATGAAATATTGAGAAATAAAATGAGCTGAGAAATGAGATGGGCTCCATTGTTTGGTAATGACAAAGAAGTGATACGGAGCATTAGCAGATATGGTGGTTGTGTTTTTGGATGTGGAACAAACGGGGACCACGCATTACAAGTGAAGTTTCCATCATTTTGTATAAACAAATTCTCCGAATCCTCAACATACCCAAGATCACTCAATGTGTCCCAATCCATTTGATACCTTATCTCAATGTCTCGAGGTAGTAAACGAAACAAGTCATGATGGACTAATGGGTGTTGAGGAACAAGTATTAAAGGCTCAGCTGAACCCCGGTTCCCTCGCCTTCCTCTTCTATTTGTCACAATCTAAAACTTAAACAATTTATAAACCATAAGCAAGATAAAAAAAATTGTTTTGAACCTAAAAATTTGGTAATTCCCCACAAAAATGTGTAACAATTATGGCTTAGGTTCTAGGGAATAGCAATTAAATGGTCAAATTTGGCCCTGTGTTCCGAAAGAACGCGTCACGTAATTTTACAAAACGCATTGCGTTCTGGAACAAGATGACGATGACGAACTGCAGAATTTGACGCCTCCAAAAACAATCCAAAATGACATAAACTTACAGTGGTGGGTTAGGACACATAAAATATTGAGTATATCACTCCTTTTAACGCCTAATCATTATTATCAAACAAACATTTTAGGATTTAAAAAAATCTCAAAAACAAAAAATTTCAAAATCCAAGATCACACTATGGAGTTAACCCAGTTTTATAACATTATATGATTTATGATTTACCAACATAGTGTTCTCTAAATCTTAACCTTAAATCAACCTGTTTTGTTTGATTTCGTTTTAAAAAAATATTCAAAATTTTATGTTAAAAGAACAGGGGTTTGAAAATCGTTGGTCATTAGTGAAATCAAAGCACATGAGTAAGTAGAAAAACATATCATTGTTCGATCGAAAACAAGAACTAAATTTTGTGTATGTTTTCGGAGGTGTAATAGATTTGGATGAAAAATGCGGCTTGAATAGTTTTGGTTAGATAATTAGATTGCCAATGTGAATCTATCTTCCTTACGCCCCCGTTTATTTAATCTGAATTCTTCTCCAAATTGTTTGGTAGCCGACATAAAAGTTCATGGAAATTGGCCTAGGGGTGGCGACGACCAGTAAGGGGTGCGGTAGACCTTTCGTAATTTTCACATCTTTTAGAGTTAATTGACTCCTCAATATAGTTTTGGTGGCCGTTTTATGATGTATAATGTGAAACATTTCAAAAATTAGGTGAAATTTAAAAAATTTAAATAAATAAAATGAAATAATATTCCCCTTACAAGTACTCAAAAGTTCTGTATTTAAAATGTTAACTCAAACGTCACTAGTAATGAATGTGGAAAAATATAATAAATGTTTTAAAGTAAATGACTCTCAAAAACATCCAAGACAAAAACACAAGGCAACAGCTCATCCATCGAGCTTCTCCTTGCCCTTACTAGTACCTGCACAATGGGGGGAAATGTTTAGGGTCAACCACATGCTAAGTGAATAAGCTCAAAGTATAATAGTAATCACATACAAATCATGCACACATAAGTGATCCCTAAAAGATTCCACTCTTCTCTCGTCATTAGGTCTTTTATTATTACTATTTTTTGACAAGCAAAAGGGGGCAATGGGTTGAGCTTCGTCATTGTCATCACCCTTCCAAGGACCCCCACCAAACCATATATAAATTAAACGAAAGCTATCAAGGAGCTACCAATTACAAAACAGGTTCCTAAGCCAATCAACCCACGAAATCTTATATTAATGATCTCGATGGCTTAACCAGCTAAAAGAAAATAATACAATAAAATCAAATAAGTCTCCTTTACGAATACTACCAACATCAAAAAGTAAAGAATTTCTAAATCTCCAAAGCATCCAACACGTAGCACTTCCTATGATACTTAACTTCAACTCTTGGTCTTTGTTCTTGGCTATTAAAGAGCACCAGCCCCACCAATCGGACAGCGAATTACCATAAAAAATACCTGCATTACACCATCTCGATTTCTTATTCCAAACCTGCTTCACTGTTTGGCACGAGAAAAAGGATATGGTTCACCGTTTCCATGCCCATTAGGCAAATAGGACATACAATAGTATCAATCTCCATTCCTCTTCTAGATAAATTTTGTCTTGTAGGAAGACGGTCCAAAGTCACACGCCACATGAAAATATTTACTTTTATAGAACCTGTTTCACCCATTTGATCAAATTATTCAAGCCCGCATGAAGCGCCTTCTCAATCAATTTCCGAGCACATAAAACCGAGAATTCGTTGTTTGTCTCATGTATCCATCGCAATCTGTCCGAACCCATACCCATATTAATATTGGCTAGCATTTCCAAAAGATTTCCCATTTCTTCGGATTGAATACCGCCTCTTAATAACCTTCTCCATTTCCAAACCCAATGCCATTTTTCTACCACCAAACTATTATTTCCGTGTCTAATCCAAAGAGACGATTAAACAAAACACATAACACGGCTGGGGATTTAACCAAACATCGGTCAAAAAAAAATTTCTTATTGCCACTAACAAATTCATATCGCATGGTGTTATAATCAATAATATTTTTGTCATGTAAGAAATTAAAAGAACCAATAATACGATGCCACGTACCATTTCCGAGACGTATTTACGATCGATTTAACATGCCACAATCGTCGCCATGAATAGCTCTAATCACCTTACACAATAACGATTCATTCTCTTTTAAGAATCTCCATCTCAATTTTAATATTAGAGCTAAATTAAGGGCTTTCAAACTAGCAACCCCGAGCCCCCCATTTTCTTTTGATGACAAAATGTTTTTCCAAGCAACCGAATTCATTATATTTTCGTTCTCGTTACTACCCCAAAAGAACCGAGCGCGAATTCTTTCGAATTTCGAGATTATAGAATCTGGCATTCTAAATATAGACATCCAATACACCCCCACACTTCTGAGAACTAATTTTAAAAGTGTTAACCTACTTCCAATGGATAACATTTTAACTATCCATTTTGAAAGCCTTTTATTGAACACTTCTATCATGTGATCCCAATTTAACATCTTTTTCATATTACCTACCGTCAACACCCCAAGATACATTAAAGGTAATGTGCCCGCAACATATTGGGTTCGATGTGCCATAGCCACAATTTCGGTTGAATCTACCCCGATACCATACAAGTTAGATTTTTGCACGTTAATCTTTATCCCTGAATCATTATAAAATTCATGCAAAGATTGCAAAATACATTTAAGATCTTCACCATTCCAATCTGAAATCATAATAACATCATCCGCATAGAAAAAATTGCGAAATATTTAATCCAACCGTCCCGATATTCGTCCCTTTGAATCTGTTAAGATCCTTAGCTTTTTCTAATGATAGATGCAACCCTTCCATAGCTAGGATAAACAAAAACGGGGAGAGAGGATCACCTTGACCCAACCCACGAGCCATAGTAAATTCTTTTGTAGGACTACCATTTACCAAAACCAATAAAGTAGCTGACGAAAGACATGATTATATCAATTATCTCCACCTATCACCAAAACCCATATGAGACATAATAAAGTCTAGATACTCCCAGCTCACCGAGTCATACGCCTTCTCAAAATCTACTTTAAAGCTGAATCCGTCCGGACCCGGAGATTTTCACTTCCATAACTCCAAACCACAATCTTTAATTCTTCCATGGTGCATGGCAACTCAAGTGACTCTGCGTCTTTGTCACTTAGCCGCTTAAAACGAGCAACCTCTAGGTTCGGAATAGTGGTTCGGATATGGAAAAATTTGTACTTATAAAATTCAAGAAAAACTGATTTAACTATTAAATTCGGACATCTCTAGCCATGAATGGAAAATTCTAATCGGTGTCAGACCAAAATCCCTTTTCTGAGACGATAATAATATTGGAACATGATCCGAAAATTTCCTCTTTAAAGCCATCACCTTCAAATCCGGATTATTATTACACACATTTTATGAAATCAAGAATCTATCAAGTTTACTCATCTTAGATCTCATCTTATTCATCCACGTGAATTTCTTACCTCCAATATCAAGATCAATAAGACCATAAATGTCATTGAAAGCATTAAATTTTTGCGCTCCAAGAATGTTAAAAGTTGATCCGAACTTTTTAGATTCAAACCTAACTTCATTAAAATCACCAAACACCATAAATTTACCGCTCTTGTTTTCAATATAATCCTGAATTTCGTCCCAAATACAACTCCTACCTTCAATATCTTGTGGGGCATAAATATTTATAAAGTGCATTTTTTCATAACTTCCCACCCAATCACCCTCTACAATCACATAATGTCTTCCACAAATTATATTATATTTTGAAAAAAAAGTTGTATCCCAAATAGAAACTAAACCTCCCGATTAGCCTCGAGCCGAGCTACACGCAAAATCAAATTGGTAATTTCCCCATATCGATTTGAACTTGAATAAATTGCGAGCAGTCATCATCGTTTCTTGAACCCCAAAGAAAGAAACGCTATTCTAAAAGCAAATGTTCTTGATCCATTTTCTTTTATCATCGTTTCCTAGACCCCTTGCATTAATGGATAAAGCGTTGAATATATAAAACTATTCACTTTTCCACTTCCGGTGTGTAATTCTGCACTATTACGGTTCACCACACCATTCCCAAATAACAACTGCATAAAGCTGCATGAACATCATTTAACCTGTACCTATCCCCGAATACTCCAACATGATGAATCTCAACGTCTCCAAATCCTTCACTTTCCTTGTGTACAAGTAAATTTTCCCTCATTCCCACCTCTCTAACTTTCGCTAATACAACAATATTTGTATCATCAAATTTCATAAGATCTTTATCTTGTAACACAACCTTTTTCATACTTACTAGAATCTTGTAGTCAAGTTTACTCCAACCTCCTTTATTTATGTTAGATACTTTCTTTCCTGCCACCACATAAGCATAGCTGTCTTTCCTCCGACTTCATCGATTTAGGTCTGTTGAACATGGCAACCTATACAAACACATGAAAAATTCCCATCCATTGTTTAGATAATTGAGGCGAAAATCCTTCTTCATCACCAATTCCCAGGAATCTAGTGAAACGAAATCATTTCCCAAGTTTAGATAACTTTTTTACGATGAAAACATCCACCACTTTCCCATGCACAATTCCGATAAGGTCTTTGCTGTAATCAAATGTGGGAAATTTGTAATGTAAAATGATGAAGCTACCTATTCAACATATTTTTGAAACGGATTTAGAATCTGTTTTTCTCTACTACCCGAATCATCACCTTTTTGCTTACCGATTCTCCATGTCCAATCATCTGCATCCGTACGGGTTTTAAAACCCATCAATTGTCTTCGCCGATTAGAACCCAACCCCCCCCCCCAACCGGACGTAGAATTACGACCGGATTTGATCGCCTAAAGTCATCGCCGTTTATGGTTTTTATTTCTATTATTATTATTAACTCGTTTGTTTTGCACCGGTGCTAAGACGATCTCAACGCAACGCCAACTGCCTATGCGCTCGTCTCAACACCCCCTTCCAATACCCGTCCTTTAGGTGTCCCAAGTGCCACGCTGACAGTCGTGATAATGCACTTGACACTCAAGGGAAATGCCAGCTCTCACCGTCGCCTCTTGCAATGCAATGCCAGCTCTCACAGACGTGTTGACTCACCTCAATAAATCATACTCAAATAAAAACCAAGTATAACAATCACATGCTCAATATAAACTCACCTCAATAAATCATACTCAGATCCAAACACAGAATGTAAAGATAAGTCATACAGTGACATTACTCACCTCAAATACGTATGCTCCTAATAAAGTCCACAACAAGGAAGTGCTCACAACTCAGTTCCTGGAAGGTCCTACGACACACAAATAAAACTTGTATTAAACTCTACTCAAAACCCAAACGGTCTATTTTGGCAGCCGACAGTTCCACCGAAACTGTCGTATCTCCAAAACCTTATTGTAAAAACTTCTCATCTTATGAGAAGCGTCCCGAAACAGCCGCACATCAGAACAGTCCAGTGTTACAATTTCAGCACTACTATCCTGTACCTTTTTGCTCAATAGAACATGTGGGCTCAGGACCCACAGTATATCGAAAGAAAGATAAAAGTTTTATCTACAAAGTCGTGAAGACTCGGGATTGTCATTCTGTCCCGAAACAGGTCAGAATCCACCCCGAACCATGCTGACAAAACCCGCCAGAAAAACGTGTAACTCAAAAATCTCATTTTTACAATTTGGAACCTGACACCGAAAACCCGAGAGTCCCGAAGGAACACCCGACAGTCCCGCGGCCCCAAACTCAGAATTTCAACTAAACATAATTTACCAAAACTCGATTTAACAAAATTACGGTTTCCGATTGGAAAACCAAGAACCCTACGGGTTCGGTTTACCTCTCAGTCAGCAAAACGTTTAAACCATTATTTTTACAACAAAATCTCGATATCATGAAACATCGGTATTATTTCCACGGCTCAACCGGTCATCGCTACCAAGTCCAATTAACATAAAATTAATATAATTTTTCACAAAAATTCAAATCTACAAAACGATCCGGTAAAACCGATTAAGTGTAAGATGTGATGAAATCCGGGATCTCATACAACCGAACCCGAAGGCTCGGTCCATCCCCGATTCAAGCCATATGTACACTGTCCGATTCCAAACTCCCTAAAGATAAAAATTTTGATTAAAGTAATATAATGATAACAAAAAAAAACGAATTGATCTCTAAAATAATTGGTTTGATTAAGTACAAAAACACAACAATATACACAAACGAAAACATAAACCGAGACCATATATAAACAATTGGTATAATGAACTTTAATTAATCAAGCCCACAACTCAAAAGCAGGGGGCCTTGGCCTTTCGCCGGCCCGACTCAAATAAAAACACAACCCAATAACTAACTAGCCCAACGAATCTAAATAAGTCGGGTTAAAGCCCGAGACCATATATAAATAAGGAATTTGTCTAACATTAATTAAACTGTCTATTACCACGAGACGTATAATTTAATTATAAATGTCTAGTAATTAAAAGTCTAATAAAATTGTCATCTAATTCTTACGAAATGTATAACTAAAGGTCGTCTAAATAATTTGACAATTAAAATATCACCCGTTCGAATATTATGATAAATAACAATGATAAAATAAAATGTCTAGCTATAAACTAATTAAAGGTAACTAAATAAAGTACCTAATTTTCAGGGCGTTACATAATGGATGAGTGAGTTGTCAATTCACACATACTTCCAAGTTTTAATGGTGTTAACAATCTAGCTTTTACAAATACTAGGGTAGTGAACCCACATATAGTATAAGCTTACTGGAAGTACCCAAATTTACATTCGTACCCAGCGGAAAGCGAAACCTAAATCTACTCTTATTTTTTATTATTATATTATTAAACATTTCGTATGTTTGGTTTTTAATGTAATAAAATAATATAAATATAATTGTAGGTATGTTATTATCATAGATATGATTCCACTCAAACAAAGTAATGATAACTATTGAGAAAATACTCAAGTTAATAAGAAAATTTATACATAGGTTATTTATACACCCACTAGGCTATTGTATAAGATCTTCTACTCAACATAAAAGTATCACTCTCGTATTGTCGGTGCAGTCGCTAGTAAACTATACGAGATAAAAACTAGATAACCTCATACTGGATGTACTACAACCCAACACCCCAATTTGTTCCATGGGAAACATGTCATATAGATGTGTATGAGAATATCAGCCTAAGATGGTCAATGGGCATATGAAAGGTTTTTTTTGTCAATACACTAAATATATTTTTTATCATTCACTAATGATTAACAAGGGTATTCATATGACCTAACTAAATTATCATGTTTCATTATAGTGTGAGATTAACCATAACTCATTAATACAATTATAATCTAACATTGTTCCATGCTTATGGCTCATGGAATATTAAATAAGTAGTATCTAATTTATTCAAGTGTATATAAGTCCTAGACATAAACTTGCCAAATTCATATCTAAGGTTATATAAACTCACTTATTATGATATGCAACAAGAGTAAACACACATAAAGATTTAATTAAAAAGAAGCATAATCATAACATTTAAAATTGAAATACAACACAAGGAGAAGTAAATTGGTACCAACACCCTGACGAAGATGACGACACCATATGCAAGCACAAAGAATTGAAAGCTACATGGCCCTAGACTAGCTATTCTATTCTAGTTGGGAGAATAAAAAAGATCATCCTTCACCACCCCAAAAGTGGGGAATGAAGAGTCACTCCATTAGAGAGGATGGTGAGTGTTAGACACAAGATACAATGATGAGTTTTGCCTCTATTTATAGTCTTAGAAAGTCTCTGCTAAGCGTCGCGTTCTAGTGAAACGGGTCACGTTTTCCTTCTTCATTAATGAGGTCATGGGCAAAACGTAAAGACACCGTAACGGCTGCAAACATGTCGTGTTTTCTTTTGCGCGTCGCGTTCCTTGATTGGGGAACGCGTCATGTTCTTGATTGCATTACGCGTCTCGTTTACCTATGTCCACATTTTCTTATTAACTTGATTATTTTCTCAATAGCTAGCATTACTTTGTTTGAGTGGAATCTTATTTATGATAACGAGTCAACATGGCCCGTGCGATGCACGGGCTTTGTTCATGATACTAAGTTTTTTTTTAACGTAAACCATATACATTGTATTTGTGTTACGGGCAAAGTACCTAAAGCATGATCAGTAACATGTTTAGCTTTGATTGTTGGTACACTAATGAATAAGAAAAATTAACAAAACATCATCGTTTTTATTAGCGTAAAACAAAACACGTTATTCATAAAATAGAAGTTAGACCCTCCCACTATAACACCTCTATTCATTGACAATGAAATTTTCTGAATATAACATTTAATGATATTTTTTAATGAAAATCGGCTTATCATAATATAAAAATACAGAAATAAGACGAATTAAGAAACATATAGAAATCTATAATCCAGAACATCGTTGCATCAACTGTGATCCTACAATAAAACAACATTAAACGATAATGAAATCATAATCAATAAAAAAATTCAAAAACATAAACCCACTAATAAAAATCATAATCAATTTCCTAAAACTAAACTCTAGTAACAACAACATACGAACACAAATAAATCATAAAATTTAACAAATTATCATGAAAACTAAATACAAACCTTGTCAAAATCTCAACCTTTGCAGATTCCACCTCCTCATCAACCTACTGTAAAACGAATTCAAGAATGAGGATTAATTATTCGTAACAAATAAGCTTTAATTAGATAAATGAAAAAAATAATATATTTTTAGTATTTTTTTCTGAAACACTTACACATGAAACCATTTGAACCTCTTCTTTATTTAGCATTTATACTAAGCATTATTCACCTCCTTAGCCACCACTCAACTGATAGCATGATATAATGTAAATCATTATATTAGACATTAGGAAATATATTAGAAACAAATACATTAAAAAATAAAGAAAAGGGTAAATTACAGAAATTGTCCCTGAGGTTTTTCAGATTCTGGATTTCTGTCCCTAAACTTTTTTTTCGGTTTTTTTTGTCCTTAAAGTTTTTAAAATTCTACTTTTCTGTCCTTCCGTCCAATTTTAGCCGTTAACTAATGATATTTTTGTCATTTCCCCCAAATTACCCCTATTTTAATTCTTTTTACATTTTGTTTTCTTTTTCCATTATTCTCACCCAAACCAGACACATACAAAGTGTGTGTTTTGTGCGTGTTAATACCATCGACACCCCAAACACCGGAAAAGAAGATGCCCTTGGTGATGGAATCAATGTCCGGTGAAGGAATCAACCGTCACCCTAACCTGTTCCATTCGATATTCCGGCGAAGGAATCAATGTCCGGCCAAGCAAATCCGATTATGAAGAAACCTCAAACAAATTCGGCAGCTCAGGATTTCCGGCGAAGCCTTTTCTCTCCAGCTCTCTCTCGAAAAAAAACCTTAATTTAAAGATTCCCTCGATTGATTTTGAAGAAACCTCAAACAAATCGGGGAATGTTGCAGCGTCTTCGTCGGAATAGCAGGTTGTACGACGGCGGATTCCGGCGAAAGGGAGGGTCATGCTATGGATGGTTCTGCTCGGAATGATGGGGGGAACAATAACCCCAAGGTAATTTCAGTTTCAAATACGATTTCAGATGGTGGTTTGGCTATGTGAATGCTCCGCCGGAAAGGGGTGCGTGGCTGGAAAAATGCGATTCCGGCTTGAAGAAGGGTTCTGGTATGATTCATTCTACTCGAAATGACAAGGGGAGTGATAACCCCATCTAAAGGGTTTCAGATCTGAAACACGATTTGGGTGTTTTCACCATCATTGATTAACGAAGGTGGTTGTGTTGGGGGCCTAGGGTTTGTGGGTGTTGGGGAAGAAGATGAAAAAAGAAAAAATTAAAAGAGAAAAAGAAAAGGGAAAAAAAGACTAAAATGCCCTCATCTCTTTTGCATTTGAGGTCACTTAACGGCCAAAATTGGACGGAGGGACAGAAAAGTGGAATTTTAAAAACGTTAAGGACGAAAAAAGGGAAAAAAAGTTTAGGGAAAAATCCAGAATCTGGAATATCTCAGGGACAATTTCTATAATTTACCCTAAAGAAATACATAAAAACCCATTTCAAGATTGTTACTTGAACACAAAGCCACCACGTACTCAACCGATCTTTCATTAATCTGCTACAAAACCATTAAATCAGTGAAAATATTAGAAATAACTACCACGGTTCCTGTAAATACAATCATTCATAAACAATTATATTATGTAGAAAAAAAAACTCACCAGATTACGTCGTTACGAGACTCCTTTCTACAATCGGTACCGGATCTGTCAATCTCCAGTCATCTCGTGGCGGAGCAAACACCACCGGCATGTACTCCTCTACCTCACATGAAAGCCTTGAGTTCTTGAAGTGCTCCTTTAATGCCTCCACACCCTTTAAAATTTTCAAAATTTTGAACCGAAATTTTGTGCTTTGTAGATAATATATACATTAATTGAAATTAAACGAACATGTAATCTAGCATAAGAAACTTCACATATTTTCTTAGAGTTGAAAAATTACTAATTTTGATGGTGAAACGCCATGTATTGGAATTTAAGGCTAGAAATTGAAATGAGAAATCAAGTGCAACAGTGGGCATTTAAGGCCTTGAAATTAAGTATAAATGATCACATGATTCAATTATCTTCTTGGTTATGTGTAACTGCACGTTTTAAGAAGGTTTTCATCTTATGTAAGAATTTTTTCATTGGTATTGCTTATGTAACGGATTTCACTTTTAATATAATTGCAACCCATTACAATTAATGTAAAGACGTTTCTAATGCAAGTTGGAACAAATTTTATTGGCATTTACCATACAGAGACGTTTATGTAAAAGTTTATTCAATGGGTTGGAATCATTTAGTTATTCAACGGGTTGGAACCATTTAGTTATTGTAATTAATTAGTCATTTTTTAATCAACATTGCATTTTGAAAAGGTATTTATTAACATGAAGTTGATGCAACATCAATACTGAAACTCGTTTTTTAAATATACGAGACAACATGGCCCGTGCGATGCACGGGCTTTGTTCATGATGAAGTACAAAATTATACATTGTTTTTGTGTCACGGGTGAAGTACAAAATTATGTTCACTAACATGTTTAGCTTTAATTGTGGGTACTTTACTAAATAAGCAAAGTGTGACGGAGGAAAATATAAAGTAACAGAACCATCATCATTTCTATTAGCGTAACACAAAAAAAGTTATTAATAACATAGAAGTTATACTACGAAAAAATTTATGCTTTGTCTTGTAGAAAAACAACTATAAATGAACGCTGATATATATCTTCATTATAATCATTTATTAATCTTATTTATGAAAAACTATACATGTGTTTATCAGTTATAATTATATACCAATAATTATTTTAAAACTCTAGATATGTCGATTTATTAGTTTATATTATAAAATGGTTTTTATTACTTATATTAATTTACTAATAATTAATGCAATGCTTTTCATATGACAATTTGAATTTATTAGTCATAATTATCTCTTCAATTTTCAAATATATTAAAGAACTATATTTAAATGTACTTCTTTTATTATAAAATGGTTTTATTACTAATAATTATTTCAAGACTTTTCATATGATAATTTTAGTTTATTAATCATAATTATTTCTTATTTATTTTATGACCAAAATTCAACTTTTATTTATATTAAATACATGTAATTAAATGCTACATTAGTTTAGACATTAATTCACGACTTTTGATATGAAATTTTGATGAAGTTATTAGTTATTATTATATTTTTTCACCACAATAATATTTTTCATTACAGTAATTTATTAATCATGTTTATGACATATTTATACATTATTTTATTACTCATAATCATATTCTAATATTTATTATGTTAATATATTAAAATGTTGTAACTCATATTAGTGGTTGATTAGTACTTAACACCATCATAAGTACACTTTATATACATAAAGTGTACAACCATTAGTGTACCAAATTTCCACCCTATAAATAGAGGTGTTATGTAGTATCATTTCTTGTATCTCTTGTCTTTCTTGTACCATGTATCACTACTACAGATCGGGTTTGTTGTTGCGGACGTATAAAGTTATATATTGCGGTGGTATAATGTAACCGCAACAACAAATGACTATCGCACTGCAAAAGAAAGAACCGCATCAACAATGCCATTTGTTGTGGCGGTCATGCAGAACCCGCATCAACAATGCAATTTGTTGTTGCGGCCATGCAGAACCCGCAATATCAATTCCATTTGTTGTTGCGGCCATACAGAACCCGCAATAACAATTCCATTTGTTGTTGTGGCCATACATTACCCGCAACAACTACCAAATTTATTGTTGCGGCCTTACTCTAACTGCAACAACAAATTGAATTTTCAGTTTAATTAATTAATTATTTGGCAAACAAAAACAAATTTCATAAAATTAATTCAACGTTTACATTACATATATGTAACATTCTATTACAAACCAAACCAAAACAAGGACAACCGAACCTAAACACAAAGCTAACAAACATGCATGTTGAATTCAGAAAAGAGTAACCTTGAAGATAAGTCCTTGACCATTGTTTTTTACTTCGAGATCAAGGGTGAACATGACATTTTGGTTCGTGCGTATGCCCATCTTTTGTTTGAAGTCGACCATATCACCATTGATCGTCATATGGTCCATAAAACGAACATTGGACCTCCTTCGATCACCATGGGTTTGTAAATTGAAAACTTTACCGTATGGGGGAGTCATCTCAAGATTTTCCAAACCAACCAAATGCTCATCTCAAAGTTGGTGATCCCTAACAAATTTTGCTGGAATAGTCTGATGAAAGAAACGAAAATTATATAATTATATAATGGTTATATATATATATATATATATATATATATATATATATATATATATATATATATATATATATATATATATATATATATATATATATATATATATATATATATATATATATATAGCAAGAAATTAAAAAGAAAAATCATACAATTTTTTTTTCATGGACGCACACCATTTTACGATGAAGTAATTATTAACTTGTACTTCGTGATCACCAATATGCAGACTAGAACTCATATTAGAAGCTTACATATTAAAGATCGATTAATCTTACTTTGAAAAGTTTTTCATTGAAACGTTCTTGTAGGTTTAAAAATGAAATGTTTTTTGATATAACAAAAGGAATGCATGAAGTCTTATATATATATATATATATATATATATATATATATATATATATATATATATATATATATATATATATATATATATATATATATATATATATATACACTTAATTATAGAAACTTACAAACCTAACTAATTTTTTGGCGGGATTGGGGATTTGGCGCGCATCACAATTGTACAACCGCATCTCCAAACAAGTAAATAGTCATGTTGATTTCTGCTGCAGCATCATCAAGATTCGCGTGAGAACAAAATCTGCTGCAACATGTGAATCATTATGATGCCGCACCAGTAAGCAATGACTTAATTTATCTTCATATATGAAAATTAAGTTTGATCCATCAAAATAATGGCAATTAGAGTACAATATATAGAGCTGATATTAATTAGTTCTCTTTTAATTTCAAAGAAACTATCATCACGTATATTTTACAATCTCAAGAAAATATTTGATTCTCCTGCAACACTAGCTGTAACTTCAATTTGGTAAAAATCGAGGTAAAGTAAAACATTTGTTGTTGCGGTTTCAATATTTGTTATTGCGGTTATGAGGATAAGTTTTAAAAAGTAGCTGCAACACTAGCTGTAACTTCCATCCAATCTGCAGTATTTACTCGATGCATTTAATTTAAATATTAATTCCAATAAAATTCATGCAGTTACACTGTTACATTTGTTATTGCGGTTTTCCGTATTTGTTATAGCGGTTTCACTGTTGCTACGCGCTTGAATTCTGGATGATTGTCAATCTTCCCTCTTCAATTTCGACGCCCTTGGTTATTGTATATATAGTTAACCAATATTATTCTAAAATGCAGTTACAAGAAAATTATTAATCAAAAACCTTTTTTGGTTATTAACATCATGAGTTCCCAAAACGAAAATCTTCCACAAGAGATTATTGATATTGAGTCTTCAACCAACGACGGTATTAATAACTACCGAAGCGAGGATCCTCTAGAGCACACCCATTACTTTGCTGTGAAATTGACCTCCCAAGTTATACAACGGAGGGAAATTGTATATATTCTATATTGTGGTTCTTTTTTCTTTCTGTTTACTGTTTATGATGATGAAATATTTTTTTTGATTTCTTAATTTCAGACTGTACCAGCAAAGCTGGTTTAGGATCTCAAACTCTTCAACTATGGCACATGTTATGTCTTCGAGATGGGAGAGATGAGTTCAAGGTTTGTGTTGGTTGATACCCTTCGGAATCGAAAGAAACCAATCAAAGAAAGACCCTATGGCCCGATGACCATTCATGGGGATTTTGACGATTTGAGAATGAATTGGGGCATCCATTGGAACCAATGGGTTGTTTTCACCATTGATCTTGAAAAAATGAAGCCTGGAGGCCGAGTTTACATGAAAGTAACTTTGTTTTAATTAGTATTTGGTTGTTAATTTTGTGACTTTTTAATTTTCTCTTGTAATGATGCCCGTTTGTTAATATTATGTAAAGTATTTTTAGTTAACCATCTATCTTCAAAGTCTCCGATAAAAAAAATCTATCTTCAAATTTAGAATGTCTAATTCAAATAATTAATTTATAATATAAATAGATTAATATTAATATTTTAATTGATTAATTTATAATATTAACAGATTAATATTAATATTTTAATTGATTAATTTATAATATTAACAAATAATGACTGAAATCTTTAAACAAGTTTTACTTGTCTAACGTTATTTATTGTAACGGCTAGCATACATTTGTTATTGCGGTTTTTCTACCTTTGTTGTTGCGGGTTGTTTGTTTGTTATTGCGGTTTGACCGCAATAACAAAAAAAATTTAATTTATAATATTAACAAATAATGACTGAAATCTTTAAACAAGTTTTACTTGTTTAACGTTATTTATTGTATCGGCTAGCATACATTTGTTATTGCTGTTTTTCTACCTTTGTTGTTGCGGGTTGTTTGTTTGTTATTGCGGTTTGACCGCAATAACAAAACAAATTTGATTGTCATAATATCCAACGGACATATTTTGAAATAGTTGTCTTTCTTCTTCGTTGAGATCCTGTTTTCGTTCTGCTACTCTTTTTAAGGTAATTTCGTTTTTTTTTTTTTTTTATTTCATGCTTTGAAGTAGACTTAGAAATATAAGTATCTTCCAGTTAGTTGCCAAAATAGACACATTACATTCATAAAATAGAGAATACAGTAGATTATGCAAACATTGCATATCCTATGAAAACTATGCAAATCCCTATCAAATACAATTTCATTTTCCTTAGCATTAAGTCACGTTCCTCCAGCTTCATTTCAAGATTGTTCTTCGAGTTTATTAATCCTGGAATGATTTGTTTGGATCTTTCACACATAACAGGATCAAACCACACAAAAAACCTACATGTAGAACCCTATAAAAAACAATATTATACAATAGTTAATTATAAGTTGAATTCAAAAATGGTTATATATTAAATATCTTCAAATTAAAGGCCTTACCTTTGTTGGACATGTATAAAACCTTCGTCCAGGGTTTCTGGCTGTCCATGAAGTGCGAATCACTGCTTGTTTTCCACATGAAAGAAAATGTGTTCGTTTTTTGTTGTTGATAAATGGCTGAATATGAGACTTACTTATATATTCTCCAATTACCATTTAAATATAATATTAATTAATTTTTATTGTGGTTTTATTAATTTTTAGATGGAGCGTGATTATTGGATGTATCAAGTTATACGTTCGTCCGCCGATTATGTCATCGGTGTTGGAAATTTTATTCGGATTACTGAATCGAATCGCATTAAGAACGCAAGTCCTTCGATTTTATGTCCTTGCAACGTTTGTAAAAACTCTAAAAGATTCACAAACACCGCTGATATAGAGCACCATTTGTTTCGCCATGGTTTTATGTATAATTACACTTGTTGGTCAAGTCATGGAGAATCACGACTTGATTGTAACACATCTTCGAGCAATGTCAAAGGTAGTAGTGCATATACAACATTGAACAATGACTCATACCACGATAACGATCAATACACTTCAAATGACCGTTTCGATGAAAGTATTAATGAATTGGATACTAATATGAGTGGTGACGTTGGTGAACAAGATGAATTACATCGCTTATTTGATGAAGCCGAAACACCGTTATATAAAGGTTCTAAATTAATGAAACTTGATGCTGTGTTGAAGTTAATTAACTTAAAGATGAAAAACGAATGGAGTGATACAAGTTTCACAACCCTATTAGAGCTTTTACATCATGAGTTGCTTCCTGAAAAAAATGGAATACCAATTTCTACATATCGAGCAAAAAAATTAATGTGTCCAATGGGATTGGAAGTAGAAAGAATACATGCATGTCCCAATAATTGTATGTTGTTTCGGAACGAGTTCGTAAGTTTGCATAACTGTCCTCATTGCGGTGCATCGAGGTATAAACGGAAAAAAGATACGGATGAAGTTGACGATGATGTGACAAAGAATGGACCACTGGCTAAAATGTTGTGGCATTCAGAAGAACGTGTAATTGACGGGAAAATTAGACATGTTGCGGATTCACCGCAGTGGAGAAACACTGATAAAAGGTATGTTGAGTTTGGGAAGGAGATCAAAAATATACGGTTTGGGCTTAGTTCGGATGGGATAAATCCTTTCGGTAACATGAGTAGTCGTCATAGTACGTGGCCAATTCTCTTATGCATTTACAATCTCCCACCATGGTTATGCATGAAATGAAAATACATTATGATGTCGTTATTGATTCAAAATCCAAAACAACCGGGTAATGATATTGATGTTTATTTATCTCCTTCGATTGATGATTTAAAAACTCTTTGGAGTGATGGTGTAGATGTATACAATGCTTATAGAAAAAAACAATTCAAATTGCGGATCATGGTTTTTTATACTATCAATGACTTTCCAGCATACGGTAACTTGTCAGGATACAAAACAAAGGGTAAGAAAGCTTGTCCTGTTTGTGAAGATGAGACAAGCTCGGTGTGGTTACGAAATTTAAAAAAAACTGTATACATGGGACATCGAAGATTCCTTCCCAAGAGCCACCCCTTTAGGAAGAAGACGATTGAGTTTGACGGAACTGTCGAGGTCAGGATGGTGAAGAAACGATTTGATACATTTTCACGAGTTGAAAATATTAATGTTGTGTTGGGTAAGAGATTCCGTATTGATAATGATGCCATATGGAAAAAGAAGTCCATATGTTTTCAATTGCCTTACTGGAGACATTTAGATGTTAGACATTGTCTTGATGTTATGCACATAGAAAAAAACGTATGTGAGAGCTTGATAGGCTTATTATTGGATATTAAGTATAAAACTAAAGATGGTATTAAGGTTCGAAATGACATGGTCGAGATGGGAATACGTAAAGATCTTACTCCCGTACAACGAGGCACTCGTACTTATCTTCCACCCGCATGTTATAATACATCGAAAGAAGAAAAAAAAGGTCTGCCAATGCTTGCACGATATTAAGGTTCCATCATCTTATTCAGCAAACATTAAAAGATTTGTGTCGATGAAAGATTATAAATTGCTTGGGATGAAGTCTCACGATTGTCATGTTTTGATGACACATATGATTCCAATCGCAATTCGTGGAATTTTACAAGATGATATCCGACATACAATCACAAAGCATTGTTTGTTTTTCAACAATATTCATACGAAAGTTATTGATGTGGAAGATTTGGGCAAATGGGAGAAAGACATTTATGTTATCCTTTGTGAACTAGAGATGCACTTTCCACCATCATTTTTTGATATAATGGTTCACCTAATATCTCATATCATACAAGAGATTAAGGCATGTGGTCCTGTATTTCTACGTTACATGTACCCTTTTGAAAGATACATGGGAATATTGAAAGGTTATGTAAGAAACCGTAATCGACCAAAGGGAACTATTATTGAAGGGTATACTTCGGAAGAGGTGATTGAGTTCTGCCAAGGTACGTATGTAATATATATATGATCAACTATAGCAAAAATTAATTTATTATATATTTTGTTTTTCTTAGGCTATATGGAAGGTGTCAAAAGTGTTGGCGTTCCTAAAAGTCGCCATTCAGGTCGACTTGAAGGAAAGGGAGGAGTAGGATTTAAAATAATAGTGCCAATGCACGAAGAACTACAAGTTGCTCATTTAGTAATCTTAAAGCACATGACATGTCTCACAACATATGTTGATGAACATATGGATATGTTAAAGTCGACAAACCCGGGTAAACAACAACTGTTGTACATAAACAACCAAAACAAGCATTTGGCAAGTTGGTTGAAAGAGAGGGTGAGAACAAGTGACGACGTTGATGACACTATCAAAAAATTGGGACAAGGTCCAGATGCTAGAGTAAAATCTTACCAAGGATATGATATTAATGGTTATACATTTTACACCAAAGATCAAGATAGAAAAAGTACAGTGCAGAATAGTGGAGTTACAATAATAGCATCAACAACCGAAATCAATAGGCGTGATCAAGATACATTGATAAGCATCGCAAAAGATTCTTATTAGGGTGTGATACAAGAAATTTGGGAATTGCAGTATTCTGATTTCATAATTCCAATGTGTAAGTGGGTAAATAACCGTACGGGTGTTAAACTTGACGAATATGGTTTTACACTTGTCGATCTTGAAACTAATGGCTACAAATCCGAGCCATTCGTTCTCACAACACATGTAACACAAATTTTTTTCGTCAAAGATCCGAGCAAAGCAAAATACCACATTGTGTTGCAAGGTAAAAGACGTATTCTTGGGGTTGATAATGTTGTCGATGAAGAGGAACACGACAACTTCGATGATTTACCACCATTTTCCGTCGGTATCGAACCCGGGAATTTTGAAAACATGAATCGAAGCACATATGTACGAACTGACGGAGAAGGAACATATATTTAATAACTCGATCTATGATATATTATTGAAAATTAATAATTGTATTAGGTGTTTTAGTACTATGCAATGTATAATTAACGTACTGTTTTATTCATGTGTAACGTTTTTTAATAATTTGAATTTGTTACTATGCAAACGTTCTTGTAGGTTTAAAAATGAAAGGCAAAACCGCAACAACAAATCCATAACCGCGGTAATAAAAAGAAACCGCACCAACAAATCTAATGAAAAAAAAACCCGCTGAAACGAAATAAAAACCCGCTAAAACAAAATTGTTTATTCCAAATTTTCAAATCCCAAAACATAACCTTACTCGACGAAACCGTCGTTTTATCTTCACCTTAATCACTCTGCATGCACTACTTCTCCGGAGTTTATTTTCACCGTCGTTTTCTTCACCTTGGATAGTAACCGCCGTTGCTCTGACCACGTCGTAACCTTAATCACTTTTCCCAAAACCTTAAAAAATTCTTCTCGTCGACCTAAACCCTAGTTTACCGTTACATCGCCGAGATTCCTACACCAAGCTAGGTATTATAGTATTTTGTTAATGATTTTTTGTGTTTGTTATGCATTCGTTCGTAACCTTAATCATCTTTTTTGTTAATGTATTATGTTTACGCATGTGTGTCCTAATTCGGCAGGAATGGCCGATAATTCAGAACGTAAGAGACGTAGAGGCGAACGTGGTCCTGCATCTTTTGGGAAGAAATATAGCAAAGATGTATATAAAATCGAATTTGATGAAAATCATATCCCGCTGAGCAAAGAACTGATGTCATGGTTTGGGATGACAATTCAACGTCGTTTCCCGCTAGCAACTGATATGGGCAAAATGGTCAAAGAGATATTTGAAACACTATGGCTGGATACCAAGGTATATATTTATTAGAAATATGAAATAGTTGTCAAGTGATGATAGCATATAATTTATTTACTCTAAATTGTAGAATATGTGGAATATCAATAACGATGATGCAAAAGAGTTAATGAGGAAGAAAGCTATTAAAATTGGTACAAATTTTAAGTCTAGGCTTGTTAAAGATTTCGTCCTTACAGGTAAGGATCCTTGTGAGAAGTTTAAGTTTCTTATTAGGGCTGATTGGGAAGCATTTAAGGCACAAAGAAGCACCCCAGAATTTATGGTATCTCTTAATTATATTATATGTTTAGTATTGTACAATATATTATTATTAATAATTTGTTAATTTGTGTAGCAAAAAAGGGAGAAAGCACAGGCAAGCAATGCAAAGAGACAATTCAAGGTCCGCGTGGGCCGAAGCGGGTGGACCCGTTTTAAAACAACTAAAAAGGATGCAGTTTGGTCTGAACTTCTAGAAAACCACCGTGTTCTTTCGGAGATTCAAAATGAACAGTCTAGGTTGTTTTTGATGGGTTGTGCAGTTAAGAATAGTGAAGGAAAGTTTGAACTTCCTAAGGAAGCGATGGACAATTTCGAAGCTTTGGTAAAATAAGTTTAATTTAATTGAAGATTTTTATCTTTTTTGGTAAACAAATACTTTTGTAGCTCGCGGAAGAGAAAAAGATGATAGAGGATGGTACTTATGCAGAAAATAAAGAGGATCCTTTAATTCGTCTTCTAGGACGCGAGCACGGGGGACGATCTCGGACCTATCCGAGGTAATTGGATACACAAAGGTTCAAGGTGGATTGATTAGAAATATGATCCCGCAAAGTACCCCCGCGGTCAACACAAGCCACCATGATTCATGTGGGTCTCGTAGAATGGTGGAACACTATCCACCTATTGAGGTAACATATTTATAGTTTTGCAGCCTATACATTCCAGCCTTATAATTGTATCTGATTTACAGGTGATGACACCATGTGAGTTGCTAATTAGGGTGGCTAATTCCCATTTAATCAAAGTTGGTTCTGGACACGCATGGCCAACTGTCAACTGCCAACTGTTACATGGTAAACCGATTGCCGATGGTTGTGTAAAAGTCCAAGTTGATGACATCGTGGATAGAAAGGAGGATTTGCCTGTCCATCCTCACACAAAAACAGATGAGGTTCAAAGAGTTGAGAATTTGGTTTATAATTTAGTACAGTGGCCAAGATATGCAGTGAAGGTATATTATAGTTTTTTTTTAATTGTTTTTGCCCGTTTTTATCTAAATTTGTAGAAATGTTTTAGCTTATCGGCGATGGGCTTGTCAATTCACCACTACCAAGTCCGGAAAGGGACTCGAGAGGTTATTCTCATCATAGATTTGACTCGAGAGAATCCTCTCCATTTGATTTGTCAACAAATGATGTTTATATACCACAAGTGCCCGAAACTTCACCCTTCCCCGAAGACCAACTAACAACCTTTTATGGATATACACACATGGTTAGTCTTATCATTATCATTATTTTTATCATTATTTTTAAATACTAATGTTTTTATCATTACTTACTGTAGTTGCAATCGGTGGATCCAACATTCCCCGCAGCCCAAACCGTCACCGCAGCCGAAACATTCCCCGCATCCCAACCCATTAACACACCCCAACCCAACCAAACCATCACCGAAGCCCAACCAATTAACCCATCCCAAACCATCACCGAAGCCCAAACAGTCTGTTGGAATATGCTTCACGCGTATAACATATAGTTATATGGCTAGTTGTTTGTGAGCCTAAAGGGTCACACACTTAAACACTTAACACCATAAGATATATAGTGTAATTAGGGTAATTACATTATATATTAATATAAGCTACATGCTTGTATATAATAAGTTTAATATTAAATGTTAATATTTAATCTTTCTTGTGAGCAAACTAGAAGAAACAAAAGATAGGAACTTGTGTGCAAATAAAACAAATGGTTTATGGAAATCATTAAAGGGTTTTAATGGCATCATTAATGAGGAATAATGGTCCATAAACTCTCCTTTGGTCCCTTGTTTTGACCGTCTCCTACACACAACCTTTCTAAGGTTTTTGGTGTTCTTTTTGCTCTCAAGACTCAAGGACTAGCATCCTCCATTGGTGTTCTTGCTTGTGTTGTGTGGATTACTTTTAGGGGTATTCTTATTGAATACTTGGTTTCAATCAATCACCAATTCCATCCGAATCCACAACAAGATCAAAGGCTTCAAGGCTATGAAATGTTCATCCAATCTCTTTGATTTAATTATTAGTTTAATTGTATGATTTAATATTAGATCCGTTCATGGTGATTAAATCTTTCGGCTGCGTTTTGGTTCTTGTTTTAACCGAAAATCACCATTAGTGGTATCATGAGTCATTATATTAATCATATAATTAGCTAAATTTTGTGAAAAGTGGCAAAAACAAATCTTTTTTGTGGTTTTAAAATTCCGATCGGACCAAAACAAAAACCCTACGGGTTTTTTTAATTTAATTTTCGGATTTTTATAATAATATGGGTTAAAATATGGTATTTTTGGAACCCTATTGTCACTTGTTACAAAATCAAATCAAAAAATTAATCTTGTTATTATATTTTTTGATTATTTGGGTTGGAATTTATTTTTTAATTCCATTTTTTTTGATATGGCAAAACATGTATTTTTTCCATATCCCTAGCTAAAGTCTTGTCAATTATTGCTTGTTTGTGCAAACCGATGAAAGCCTATACCGTTTGTGAATGAATGTGTTTGATGTTTGGTTGTTTGGTTGATTTGGAAAAAGCCGTGTTTTTGGCTTAAATTGTTGTAATTTGTTTCAATTTTTTCTTTTAATTTTTGGTGCCATTTTTGGGGCAAATTTCATTGTAAAAGTAATTAGAATAGTTGTATTTTATTTCTTTGTATTTTGCAATTTGTTGACCAAAGATGGAGAGAAAATGAGGACAAAACAAAAATTTCCGGCACCTCCTGCACAGCTGCACGAAAACAGATTTTACCGGAGATTGGCTATTCCGTTGGACCTGAAACTACCGCCAAAATTTCCGCAACTCAGAGACCTACAACTTTCAAGAAGGCGGGGAAGACTGACGGAGACGCCTTCAGTGACTTTTCGGGCCACAAAGTCTGCTGGAATTTTCTGGCAGATTGCATGTTTTCACATTTTTTTGGGTTCTACTTGCTCAAGAATGTCTTGGAGCAAGTGGGAGCCCATTGGGTTTATGTAGGCCCGTTTGGGTTCATGTTGGTCCGTCCCCTAGTTTGACCCTTCGGTCCGTCGTGATGACTCACGTGACCGAACCTAGGATTTCATCGGTCGAGGTTTGCACAAAAATATGTTGCATGTTTTTATGTTTGTGGTTGTTTTCATTTCTATTAGATACAAATTTAAAAACAATTAAAATACGATTTTAGACACAAACATTAAAACATCCAAACTTTTAAATCATCTATGATTACTAGTTAATCATTTATGATTAAACTCTAATCTAAAATTGTTTTGAGATTAAACAAAGTTTAAATGAGATTTGAAACTTAACCCTTAATAAATCGCTAAACGTTTTTACCGTTTATTAATCGACTTATGAAGTGGTATGAATGAAGTACATGATTCGTTCATATCTTAATAAAATTTTATCACAAAATGTTTTCCATACCTAAAATTTAAGTCACGCCGTCCAATCGGTTGCAAATCACTTGCTTCTATTTTTGAATTCACGTGAGACGTGGTTTGAATTTAGATCCAAGGTCAATATTCTCTATGCGTGAGACTTAGATCTATTTTGACATGATTTCACATCGGATGACTTAATCGAGTTAACGTTGAGACCTTGACTCGAGGCGAAGATGTGACAAACATGCCACTTGACCCTAGATGCTTGTTCACTAGGTGCCATGAAGTCCCATACCTCTAAGAGTTGCACTTGTAATGCAATTGTTGATCGTCACCTACCTATTGGATCTATCATCTCTAGCAGATCAACTGATGCGATGATAGAAGCTCAATGAGATCTTAGCTTTTAATTAAAATTAATTGGGTAGTTAATTTATTAAAAGAAATTATTATTGAAAATACTAATTAATGAATTTTGTAATTTTGTAGATAACTACAAACAATCAAACCCTATCAAACAAAACCATTCGCTCGGTTCTCGATAAGGAGAAATTTGATGGATCGAATTTTGTTGATTGGGCTCGTAACCTAAGGATTGTCCTTAGGGCCGAGCACAAATACCATCATTTGGAAGAGGCGTTTCCCCTGCCCCCGCTGCTAATGCCACTACTGCTGTTCGTACGGCCTATACAAAGAGGTTTAATGAACAGCAAGAAGTCGTTGCTCTCATGCTAGTGAGCATGACCCCCAAGATTCAAAAGAATCACGAGGCCCTCACTGCATTTGATATGATGCGTGAACTAAAAACCACGTATCAAAAGCAAGCTGATCAGGAGCTCTTTGACACGGTCAAAGCCTTCCATGCTTGTAAGCAAGAGGAGGGACAATCTGTTAGCTCTTATCTTTTGAAGATGAAGAGCTACCTAGACCAAATGGAGAAACTTGGCTACCCTATGCCTCATATCCTTGGAATTGGGTTAATTCTAACCTCACTTCACAAGGACTATGCACCGTTTTTCATGACTTATCATATGCATAGTATGGGGAAGACTTTCGCCGAATTACATGCTATGCTAAAACAAACGGAAGCTGGACTACCTAAGAAAACTCCTACCCCTACTGTCCTTGCCATAAGGCAAGGAAATATCCAAAAACCAAAACCGCAAGTAGTTGCTAAGGGCCAAGGCAAGGGAAAGCAAGTTTACAAGCCCAAGCCAAAGGTTCCCCCACCTACTCATAAGGAGCATCCTGCTAAGGATCTTGCTTGCCATCACTGCGGTGAAACAGGCCACTTGAGGAGGAATTGTCCTGCCTACCTGGCGGAGTTGATGAAGAACAAAGCTAGCGAGGCTAGCACATCAGGTATCTTCACAATAGAACTATATGCTTTCCCTAAGAAATCATGGGTATATGACACTAGTTGTGGAACTCACATTTGTAATACCATGCAGGGTCTAAGGGGAAGTAGAAAGCTGAACCATGGAGCTTTGGATTTGTACGTAGGAAATTAAATGCGTGCACCGGTCGAAGCTATAGGAAGCTATAATTTAATCCTTCCTAGTGGTTTAGTTATTGTATTAGACAATTGTCACTATGCGGCTAGTATTACTAGGGGTATAGTATCGCTTTCTTGTTTGTGGAATAATGGTTTTATTCATACATTTACGGATTATGGTATTTCAGTTTCAAAGGATAATGTTTTTTACTTTAATGCTATTCCTCGTGATGGTATCTTTGAGATTGACATGCATAATCGTATTACAAACAATAGTTCTATTTATACTTGTAGCAATAAGAAATCCAAGAAGAATTTGGATTCTAGTTACCTATGGCATTGTCGCCTTTGCCATGTTAACAAGAAACGCGTTTTAAAATTACAAAAGGATGGACTTATAAAATCAGATGATTCTGAATCATTTGATAAATGTGTTTCTTGTATATCTGGTAAAATGGCGCGCAAGCCTTTCTCCCATGTAGGTGAAAGGGCCAATGATCTACTTGGACTCATACATACCGATGTATGTGGCCCTTTTAGAACTAGAACTAGGGAAGGTGCTACCTACTTCATTACTTTCACTGACGACTTCAGTTGTTATGGTTATGTTTACCTTATTAAACATAAACATGAAACCTTTGAAACGTTCAAATCTTTCCAAAATGAAGTAGAAAACCAACTCGGCAAGAAGATAAAGGCTCTCCATTCTGATAGAGGAGGAGAATACATGAGCCATGAGTTTCAAGAGCATCTAAAGAATTGTGGGATTGTCTCACAATTCACTCCCCCTTACACACCACAGCATAATGGTGTATCAGAGAGGATAAATCGCACCTTGCTAGACATGGTCCGATCGATGATGAGTCCTACCACTCTGCCTCTATCCTTTTGGGGTTATGCACTCAAAGCAGCTGCTCGCATACTAAATAAGGTTCCCACCAAAAAGGTTGAAAAGAGACCATATGAGATATGGCATGGGAAAGTCTCTAACTTGTCTTACTTGAAGGTCTGGGGTTGTGAGGCTCTCATGAAACGAGACACACCGAACAAACTTGAACCCAGCGCTGTCAAGTGCATCTTTATAGGATACCCTGAGGAAACGATGGGTTACTATTTCTACTACCCACATGAGCAAAAAGTAATTATTGCTCGTTATGCTGAGTTTCTTGAGAGCAATCTCATTTCACAAGAAGCAAGTGGGAGTACAATCGACTTTGATGAGATTCCAAGCGATGAAGATGCACAACCTATTGTAGATACTAGCGAACATCAAGATGAGGCTGAACATGAAACTGTTCCTGTTGCACCTCAAAATGATGTAGTCCCCGTTCGAAGGTCCGCAAGGACACCTCATGCACCTGAACGATATGGGTTCCAAATCGATGGTGAGGAGCTGAGTTTAGGGGATCATAATGAACCCCCTAACTATCGAGTTGCATTAGCAGATTCTGAATCTTACAAATGGCTTGATGCTATGAACGCGGAAATGCAATCCATGAAAGATAACCAAGTATGGACTTTGGTTGATCTTCCTCCTAACAGCAAGAGTGTTGGTAGCAAGTGGCTCTTCAAGAAGAAGACCGACGTGGATGGCAATGTACACACCTATAAAGCTCGGTTTGTAGAAAAAGGTTACACTCAAACCTACGGGATTGACTATGATGAAACCCTCTCGCCTGTTGCCGGCGTTAGAGCTATTAGGATTGTCATAGCCATAGCAGCGTACTATGACTATGAGATTTGGCAAATGGATGTTAAAACTGCTTTCTTAAATGGACACCTTGATGAAGATGTCTATATGGTACAACCTGAAGGTTTTGTAAGTACAAAACACCCTAAGAAAGTATGTAAGCTTCAAGGTCCATTTATGGACTAAAGCAAGCATCCAGAAGTTGGAACAAAAGATTCGATGAGGAAATCAAAACGTTTGGTCTCACTCAAAATCCCGACGAGCCATGTGTATATATAAGAGCTAGTGGGAGCATTGTCGTCTTTCTAATCCTATATGTCGATGACATATTACTCATAGGAAATAACATTCCAATGCTACAAGTTGTAAAATCCTGGCTTGGGAAGTGCTTCGCTATGAAGGATCTAGGGGAAGCGGCATATATACTTGGTATAAAGATCTACCGAGATAGATCAAAGTGGTTAATCGGACTAAGTCAAAGTGTGTACATTGATAAGATTCTAAAACGGTTTAGAATGGATGCTTCCAAACGTGGAAACCTTCCTATGCAACACAATGTACACTTGAGTAAGACTCAAGGACCGTCCTCACCTGATGAGATGAAACGTATGCGTGATGTCCCCAATGCCTCGGCAGTAGGATCCATCATGTATGCTGTATGGTGCACAAGACCTGATGTAGCGTTCTCTCAGAACCTTACAAGCCGATATCAACAGAATCCAGGTGAAAGTCACTGGACTGCTGTTAAGAACATACTGAATTATCTTAGGAATACTAAAGATATGTTTCTTGTTTATGGTGGTGAAACTCAAAATGAGCTAAGCGTTACTTGTTATTCTGACACTAGTTTTGAGACTGATAGATATGATTCCAAATCTCAAACAGGTTATGTTTTCATTTTGAACGGAGGCGCTGTTGATTGGAAAAGTGCTAAACAGAGCACTATCGTTATGTCTTCTACAGAAGCTGAATACATTGCTATGTACTGTGATAACACATGTGCTATCATCATTGCCAACGAACCTGGTGTTAAGAAAGGTGCCAGACATTATCGGAGGAAGCTTCACTACATTAGAGATGCGATCCTGATGGGAGATGTACGCTTACTCAAAGTTCATACAGATGACAACTTAGCTGACCCCTTCACAAAGCCAATGTCATGTACTAAACCTATTGAGCATGCTAGAAACATTGGGCTTCGACCAGCTAGTAGTTTCATGTAATCAGTTTTAGTATTTGGATTATGGAACATTGAGCAGTTTTTATTGGAATAAATTGATATATTTGATATGATCGTTTTTATATGAATATCTACTGTGTTCTATATTTGCATGTTTATATCCATGAATATTTACTGCGTTTTATATTCTAAATTGTCCATTGTCATATTAATAATATGAGAATATTATTAAGACAAATCTGAGGGCATTGATGACATTATCTTAGTATGACTAAGGATGATGAAATCAAACTCACATGTTGTTCATAATGATGCACAATTGGACTAACCCAACCTATGAGAAATCACTTCTTGGATACATGTCACAAGTGAATCTCACAAAGGCTTTGTCACTTATCCTCTGACTTGAGATACAAGTTGGTTTGTGTATGTAGAGGGGCAAACTTTGATGTGGTTAAACACTGACCTGAATAAGGCTGCTATAACAACCATTATCCGGTTTGTCATTAAGCATATGGCAAACACGTGTAGTCAATAAAGAATTTGTTCCTCCACGTAAGTGGATTAGATACTACTGGGACCCTCGATGATTTGAATAGATGTATGTGTGGCCACACCCAAAAGGTAATCAAGATGAATCTTGATTGGTTTTGGTAATCTACTTCAACGTATGTATTGAGAAACAGAATCGTTGAAATTTTAGATTGACATTGATCCTTGTCTAAAATTCAACATAATATCAGTAACAAAAGGATAACTGCTCAAAAAAATTTGAACAAAGATTTTATGAAACTCCTCATGTACTTCTAGGGGCATTGGCGGGTTGCTAGACTCTAACCTTTGCTTGTATAACTACTTGATGTTATCACGTGCGCAAGTGGGAGCTGTTGGAATATGCTTCACGCGTATAACATATAGTTATATGGCTAGTTGTTTGTGAGCCTAAAGGGTCACACACTTAAACACTTAACACCATAAGATATATAGTGTAATTAGGGTAATTACATTATATATTAATATAAGCTACATGCTTGTATATAATAAGTTTAATATTAAATGTTAATATTGAAACTTTCTTGTGAGCAAACTAGAAGAAACAAAAGATAGGGACTTGTGTGCAAATAAAACAAATGGTTTATGGAAATCATTAAAGGGTTTTAATGGCACCATTAATGAGGAATAATGGTCCATAAACTCTCCCTTTTGGTCCCTTGTTTTGACCTTCCCCTACACACAACCTTTCTAAGGTTTTTGGTGTTCTTTTTGCTCTCAAGACTCAAGGACTAGCATCCTCCATTGGTGTTCTTGCTTGTGTTATGTGGATTTCTTTTAGAGGTATTCTTATTGAATACTTGGTTTCAATCAATCACCAATTCCATCCGAATCCACAACAAGATCAAAGGCTTCAAGGGTATGAAATGTTCATCCAATCTCTTTGATTTATTTATTAGTTTAATTGTATGATTTAGTATTAGATCTGTTCATGGTGATTAAATCTTTCCGCTGCGTTTTGGTTCTTGTTTTAACCGAAAATCACCATTACAGTCCCCGTAGCCCAAACCGTCACCGCAGCCCAACCCGTCACCGCAACCCAAACATTCCCCGCAGAATAACCCATTAACACACCCCAACCGGACCAAACCATCACCGAAGCCCAACCAATTAACCCAGTCCAAACCATCACTGAAGCCCAAACAGTCCCCGTAGCCCAACCCGACAACCCAACCCAAACTGTCACTAAATCCCAACCCATTATCCCAGCCCAAACCATCACCGAAGCCCAAACAATCCTAGAAGCCCAACCCATTAACACACCCCAACCCGACAGTCGAGCCCGAACAGTCCCTAAACCCAAAAAACCCACTGCAGCCCAAACTGTCCCTAAATCCCAACCCATTAACCCAGCCAAAACCATCCCCGAAGCCCAAACAGTCCCTGAAGCCCAAACAGAACCCGAAGCCCAAACAGAACCCGAACCCGAGAATATTCCTCTTGATCCTGAGTACGACGAGCCTTATGCGTTGGTAATGGCCGATGCTCCCCAATTTCTCCCACTACTTGATGAATTCTTCAAATATAACAAATATGGTCTTAGTGTTCCTTCCCCTCCGGGTATGTATCCGAAGACATATACTGAAGGCATCCCAGCCACTGAGGTTTTACAATTTGCTCGATTCAATTGGGTTGATAGCAGCATGATACATTGTTTGTCAATGTACGCATAATATTTTACTATTTGGGTGTAATTGTATTTACTAACTTTATGTTGTATATTAAAGGTATTATTATGAAATGGCGGGCAGCAATTCACAATGTGCATTTTTCAATCCACACTATATTACCGAGCCAGAATGTCGCACCAACAATCACCATGTCAGAGAACATATCAGGGATGTTTTAAATCATCATCCAAGAAAGTCATACGTTCTTGCACCATACTATCAAGGGTAAGATTTAATTTTCCATAATACAAACAACACTGGATGTTTTAAATCATCATACAAGCAGGTAACTTTGATTAATTGCTTGTGTTTACTTGCAGGCAACACTGGATGCTTTTTATCCTCTGTCCTAAAACGAATATTGCATATATTGTTGATTCTCTAAAGCGTGTAACGGGTCCCAATTACTACACTCTTGTACGAGTAATCAATGACATGTTTCCCCGTAGATTTCAATGGATAAAGACAATTGTATGTTTTCAATTTCCATTTTTACCAATTTATTTAAGATGTATAAATTATACATTTGAAATATTAGAGTGCTGGAAACAAGAAGACAGCTGGGAATGTGGTTACATTGTTGCTCGACATATTCATGAATTTTTACGGGGTATACAGTTTAACATCAAGCAATATGTAAGTTTATGTTATAGTTTTAAAATATTACTCAAATAGATGTAAAAAATATTGATATTAATTGTTTTTCATGAGCAGATGTGGAAGACTAATAAGAGTTTTGAAGCTTCTAAGATTCATGAATACATTGCAAGGTTGTTGCCCTTGTATCTCGAATGGATGAAGAGGTGCAAGACCAGTGATGCCAATTATGAAGGTTAGCAATTAAGCAAGTGTAAATTTTTAAATAGTTGTAAATTTTTTAAACATGGTTCATTACACTGATCGATCACAACTTGCAAGTGTAAATTTTTTTGACATTTACTGTGCGGTTGTATATTTTTGGGTGCTATCTAAATATATAAGAGCTAGATTTTAAATATAATATAATATATATATATATATATATATATATATATATATATATATATATATATATATATATATTGTGGAATGATTTTTTTTGTTTATTTTGAATACCAAATATTGGGGTTACTTTATCGTGTGCGAATAACTAATATTGCGGGTATAACATCTAGTGTAGCGTGCAAATAATTAATAGCGCGGTGGAAGCTTTAATATTGCGGTTTCTCTCGTTTTGCAGTCTCTGCGTTTGATATTGCGGTTTCTCTCTTGTTGCGGTGGGAATTTTAATATTGCGGTTTCTCTCTTGTTGCGGTCTCTGTGTTTGATATTGCGGTTTCTCTTTTGTTGCGTTTGATAGCTCAACTACGGCTATGTCCAACATAGCCGGCTTAACAAGATACCCACCAAAGTTGAAAGCAATGGACTAATCAGAAATATATACGGTTTTCAAATAAAAACCATAGTGGAAAAAATTACAAGTCTACGTACAGTTTTAAATTTACAAGGGCTTGAAACTTGAAACTCCATATACTTATCGATTATGGATCCATTCAGGTCTTCATTGATATTTGAGTTAATAAGAGATCGAATAATAGATGTATATATACTATCCTAAAGTTAAGTGATTTGTCACTTATTATAACTTCTTACTTTAAGTTCATTTATTATACTAAACATCTTAATCATACATTGTTTGTAACTATTGATGGTTGCTACCCATTTGTAACAAACAAATATAAAGATTGTGCTTATAATAAGTGGCAAACCACATATACCATCTATAAAATTTACCCAATTAGTAGATAGCAAATATCGACTTACACAAACAAATGATGACAAATGAATGTTAAGAAAAATGTCTAAGAAAATACATAACTTTTTTTTAGAAAATACATAACTTAATCATTCGTAATGAACAAAAGACTATGTGAACTCGTATAATGCTCAATAACATTAGCAAAAGTAGATTGATAACAAAATCCAAATTATCACAAATAATCATCACATGAACATACTCCATTTTCAAAATGATGAAACCTCTTGGCATCACGCGCAACAATTTGTCTTCCAACGAGCTTAAAAATAATCTTAAGCGCGTTATGACAATCTCCACAAACCCGAAGATTTTTAATTATCCGAATTGGCGAACGGGCCGAGCTGGTCAAAAGGGCTTGAGACAAAGCAAGCCTTTCACTATGTGATAAAAGAGCTTCTTCCTTGCTTTCTTGGTCTATATCATGAAGCTCAAATTTAGTTTCGGGCACATAACCGAAATTTTTCATACTTTGCTTTAAACATCTAAGTTCACTATATAACTTTTCATGATTCGGGTGAGAGGTATCTCCTGCTCTGTATTCATGCACTTTCGTTTTGATCTCGAGAGGATTTAAGCCGGATAATCTCTTTTTTTCTTTTTCATTTGCAATGTCGGAGGGTTTTATTGGTATAAGTCCTGATTTTGATTGTTCATCTAAATGATTTGGGTCTAGAAATTGAATAATCTCACCACAACGATCTCCAAGTTCTAAATCTCCATGAAACCTACATTGATTCATAAGTATTACCCAAACTGCTATACTTGGCTCTATTGGCATTTTTTTCAATGAATTGTAAGGCGTCAATTAAATACCCAACACTTCCAAGCATATCCACCACACTTTTGTAATGATCCATGGATGGAATGATGTTGTAGTTTTTGGTCATTGACTCAAAATGTAGTAATCCTTCTTTCATATCTCCTACTACACTACACACACTGAAAAGACCTAAAAACATCTGACTATCACGCTTTAATCCAACTTTTTTAAACTCGGTAAACATATCGATTGCATCTTCTCCATGACCGTTTTTAGCAAACCCTGTTATCATGGTGTCCCATGAAGTGAGATTTCTCTGAGGCATTTTGTCGAACACCTTATGTGCATCTTCCATCAACCCGCATTTTGAATACATTTCTAGAACTTTGTTGTAAATTCGAACATCAAGATGTGATAATGATCTTGTGAGGTGTTCATGGACATGTTTAGCTTCTTCAACTGCTTGTGACTCGCCACATTCATTCATCAAGAACATATATCTTGGTAAATCAACTGAAATGTTTTTTTGTTCAAGTAAACCTAGAACTTCAACTGCTTCCTTTAATTTCCGGTTCTTGCAGAAAGCATCAAGCTCCTCAATTGTGCCATGTAATCGCCCGTCGTCACAAGATCCATCCAATTTCTCATCTGGTTGAGAGTAATTTGGCACTTGAGAATTTTGTCTGTAAAACTCATTAAGGTTTTGATCAAAATGACGACTATTTTCTCTAAGAGACCAATTGTTACCATTAGGTGGTGAAAACTCGTTAGGGTTTTGGAAATCATAGCTCTGATTTGTGGCTGTAGAACTGAGAGAGCTATAACTTTGTAAAAATGAAAGGGCTTTAGATGAAAAATAACTGCGTGAAGGATTATATACCTTATATAAATAATTGAGAGAATTCATGGTTGTAGATGTGATTGCTCTTGCTTGAGACATAATGATTTGCTCGTCAAACTGCACATATAATGGCGGCCGGTGTGTGTTTCCGGAGACGGCGAGAAACGATGGAAGAGGGTTCTGGTTAAAGCCCAAAGATTGTCTTTAATTTCGACTTTAGATTCGAAAAAGAAAAAAAGATTAGTAAAGAAAAAGAGTAGAAGTTAAAATAATTCCTTTTTATATCGTGGGTAGATAAATGTTTAACGAAATAATTAATTTTAATATTAAATCTTAACTATTGATCAATAAAATCTAATGTTAAAGATTAATATCATATCTTAACCTATATATGAGGCCTATGTTTAAAATTAATTTGACACCTAATCACTTTCAAACATTCTTATTGGTCCGCAATGCCACATGTAATTCCCCTATACGTCCAAGTGGCATCTTCAAAACACAAAAAACCGGATTCTCTCTCTTCCTCCTGCAATATAACAATACACACGAGATTCACAGAATTTTAATTAATATCTTAACCTATATCTGAGGCCTATGTTTGAAATTAATTTGACACCTAATCACTTTCAAGCATTCTCGTTGGTCCGCAATGCTACATGTAATTCCCCTATACGTCAAAGTGGCATCTTCAAACACAAAAAACCGGATTCTCTCTTTCCTCCTGCAATATAACAATACACACGAGATTCACGGAATTTTAATTAATATATGGGGATAATCACCGGATTTTGTTTAATTACAGACTTTAAATTTATTCCCAAAATACCAATGCTAATCCCAAAAATAAATGCTAATTAAAACATTCATATCACAACCGATTTGGTTGCCTATTTTCCAGCCAGTAAATCACAACTTAATTCTAATCATCACACATATTTAAAAGTCTGAATCATATCCTAATATAACCTTCAATCACGTTCTATATAGTTTTATGGACCAACACACGCTAAACATGATTTTGAAACATCGCCTCTGTTTCAAGAGTTGAATTGAAGCTAAAACATATACGAATGGATTACTGGTTAGTTTTTGGTAATGAATTATGTTATTAATTTTGAGATTACAATTTACTATTCCTATTTCTTTTAAATAGTGTAAAATTTTCAGGAGCAGTTTCGTATTTACTTACTTCTTGTGGTAGAATTTACTTACTTCTTGTGGTATATGATAGTTGAAGAGATGCATGAGTTATGGATGGAACATGAAGAAAATTCTACAACTGAAGCTAAGATTGTTATGGATTTCGATAAGCTATGAATTTTTATGTGATAATAAGATCATACACTATACAAAAATTTTTATTTTTATTTCTTTAATATATTCAGATTGTGATGATACTCCAAACTTGAATTAAGAATCAATAGATTTAACATAAATTGTGGATTTTGTTGCTCTTCAACTTATAGATGAGCCCGAGGATGAGAATATTGATAATGGGACGGAACACAATAACAATGATGGAGATAATGAAATTATAAACGTGAAAGAGGGAAGTAAGATGAAGAAAACGGTTGGTAATAAAGAAAAGAGTAAATTATAAAAATTGTCTTTGTGGTATTCCTGATTATGCGTTTTCGACTTTTTGTCCCTGTACTTTTTTTGTTTTTTTGTCCCTTTTCTGAATTCGGCAATTATGTCCTTCCGTCCACTGCCGTCTCTATTTTTGCCGTTAAAGGCCCTCTCGTGCTTAAAATGTGAGGGCATTTTGGTCTTTTTCCATTTTCTATAATGGTCCGGTTCTCAGTTTTAATTTTCATGCAAAATCAGTCTCGCTCCGGTCCAAAACCGAAAAGAACCGAAAAAGCAAAAAAAAAATGGAAAAAACCGGTTCTCGATATGGTCCAATATGTCATCGATTTGGTCTGTGGTCTGGCTGAAACCCTTTTCTCGGTTTGGTTTGGTTATTGGACCATGCAAAGGTCTTGTGACCCATCCTCCTAAAAATGTATACTATGAAATAAAAAACATGTTTTATTCATTTTTTTTTTATCAGAATATGTAATTACGTATGTTATTACGTGAAGTTCTTATGGAAAATACTAATTCTAACACCGATGAGAGTATATATTTCAAAAGTATCACTATTTAGTTATTTTCTTAAATCTCTTTTGAAGCATGCCCGCCCATTCGGGCGGGCTTTGAAGCTAGTATTTTATATATGAATGATATTTTGGTCATTTGGCATTTATAGGGGTGAGCTCGGGTCAAAGAATGAACCGAACCAAAGCCGATAAAACCGAAACCGAATACGATGAATTTTCAAAACCGAAACCGAACCGATAACATGTTATCGGTTTTGGTTCGATTCGGTTTTTTTAGGCCTAATGTTTATCCTTTTTCGAAGTCCGAACCGATCCGAAACAAATAAATCCGAAAATGATGAATTTTCAAAACCAAAACCGAACCGATAACATGTTATCGGTTTCGGTTCGGTTCGGTTCGGTTTCGGTCGGTTTTCGGTTCTGTTCGGTTGTTTCGGTCCAAATGCTCACCCCTAGGCATTTACAAAACAAAATCGATTTTTTTTTAATTTTATTTTGTTTAAAAAAATTATTTTATTTTATATATTTATGCATTTTTTCCGTTAAAAAAACAATATTACTTGATAATTACGTGTGATATTTAATCAATATGATTTTGTTGTATAATCATGTGATTGTATATTTAATCAGATATGATTTTTTAGTACAATCAAAATTAATTCAGTATACAATCAAATGTGATTATCACATTATGTGTTATTAATGAAAAATAAATATTAAAAAAAATAATAATAATATAATAAATAATAAAAACTAATAATTTTTTTGTAAAAATAACCAAAATACCCCTTAACGTATTAAATATGTGATTAACCTTATCAAAACTTATAATTAATCAATGGTTGAGATTTTGTTCCTTGGGACGACAAAAAAAATTAAAGACTACCTTGAATCCATAATATATAGGTTATGGGTTCAAGTTTCGTCGTAAACAAATATGAGTAGATTAGGTGTCTTTAAAAAGAATATAATTAAATAAATAAATAAAAATAAAAATAATGAAAATATTTTTTTTTGATAATAACAGGTCTAAGGGTTGTCTTTAAGTGCTTAAAATGTTGTATAATAATTTATGAAGAAGTAATTTCTAAAATTAAGAAGTTAGTTATAAATTAATGTATAAGTTTCTAATTCATGTCTTATGACCCAATTATCAATTATCAAAATTAAGGAGTTAGTTATAAATTAATGTATATAACTTTGAGTTAAAAGAAAAAGTTATGTTAAAAGGATTGTTTTAAGTGTCAATCAATTGTTAGATAAATATACATTTCCTATTTTTAGATTAACAATTTAACACTAGATGATAAAAATATAAATTTGGGTGCGTTTAGTACGGAGAAATTCTCAGAAATGAAATGAAGCAGATAAATGAAATATTGAGAAATAAAATGAGCGGGGAAATGAGATGGGCTCCATTGTTTGGTAATGACAAAGAAGTGATATGGAGCATTAGCAGATATGGTGGATGTGTTTTTGGATGTGGAACAAACGGGACCACGCATTACAAGTGAAGTTTCCATCATTTTGTAAAATCACTCGATGTGTCCCAATACATTTGACACCTTATCTCAATGTCTCGAGGTAGTAAACGAAACAAGTCATGATGGACTAATGGGTGTTGAGGAACAAGTATAAAAGGCTCAGCTGAACCACGGTTCCCTCGCCTTCCTCTTCTATCTGTCACAATCTAAAAATTTAAACAATTTATAAACCATAAGCAAGATAAAAAATTTTGTTTTGAACCTAAAAATTTTGTAATTCCCCACAAAAATGTGTAACAATTATGGCTTAGGTTCTAGGGAATAGCAATTAAATGGTCAAATTTGGCCCTGTGTTCCGAAAGAACGCGTCGCATAATTTTACAAAATGCGTTGCGTTCTGGAACAAGATGACGATGACGAACTGCAGAATTTGACGCCTCCAAAAACAATCCAAAATGACATAAACTTACAGTGGGTTAGGACACATAAAATATTGAGTATATCACTCCTTTTAACGCCTAATCATTATTATCAAACCAACATTTTAGGATTTAAAAAAAATTCAAAAACAAAAAATTTCAAAATCCAAGATCACACTATGGAGTTAACCCAGTTTTATAACATTATATGATTTATGATTTACCAACATAGTGTTCTCTAAATCTAAACCTTAAATCAAGCTGATTTGTTTGATTTCGTTTTAAAAAAAAATTCAAAATTTTATGTTAAAAAAAACAGGGGTTTGAAAATCGTTGGTCATTAGTGAAATCAAATCACATGAGTAAGTAGAAATATCATTGTTCGATCGAAAACAAGAACTAAATTTTGTGTATGTTTTCGGAGGTGTAATAGATTTGGATGAAAAATGTGGCTTGAATAGTTTTGGTTAGATAATTAGATTGCCAATGTGAATCTATCTTCCTAATGCCCCCGTTTATTAATCTGAATTCTTCTCCAAATTGTTTGGTGACCGACATAAAAGTTCATGGAAATTGGCCTTGGGGGTGGCGAAGACCAGTAAGGGGTGCGGTAGAACAGTAAGGGGTGCGGTAGAACTTTCGTAATTTTCACATCTTTTAGTGTTAATTGACTCCTCAATATAGTTATGGTGTGCGTTTTATGATGTATAATGTGAAACAACTCAAAAATTAAGAGAAATTTAAAAATTTTAAATAAATAAAATGAAATAATATTTCCCTTACAAGTTCTCAAAAGTTCTGTATTTAAAATGTTAACTCAAACGTCACTAGTAATGAATGTGGAAAAACATAATAAATGTTTTAAAGTAAATGACTCTCAAAAACATCCAAGACAAAAACACAAGGCAACAGCTCATCCATCGAGCTTCTCCTTCTCCTTGCCCTTGCTAGTACCTGCACAATGGGGGGAAATGCTTAGGGTCAACCACATGCTAAGTGAATAAGCTCAAAGTATAATAGTAATCACATACAAATCATGCACGCATAAGTAATCCCTAAAAGATTCCACTCTTTTCTCGTCATTAGGTCTTTTATTATTACTATTTTTTGACAAGCAAAAGGGGGCAATGGGTTGAGCTTCGTCATTGTCATCACCCTCCCAAGGACCCCCACCAAACCATATATAAATTAAACGAAAGCTATCAAGGAGCTACCAATTACAAAACAGGTTCCTAAGCTAATCAACCCACGAAATCTAATATTAATGATCTCGTTGGGTTAACCAGCTAAAAGAAAATAATACAATAAAATAAAATCAAATAAGTCTCCTTTACGAATACTACCAACATCAAAAAGTAAAGAATTTCTGAATCTCCAAAGCATCCAACACGTAGCACTTCCTATGATACTTAACTTCAACTCTTGGTCTTTGTTCTTGGCTATTAAAGAGCACCAGCCCCACCAATCGGACAACGAATTACCATAAAAAATATCTGCATTACACCATCTCGATTTCTTATTCCAAACCTGCTTCACCGTTTGGCACGAGAAAAAGGATATGGTTCACCGTTTCCATGCCCATTTGGCAAATAGGACATACAATAGTATCAATCTCCATTCCTCTTCTAGATAAATTTTGTCTTGTAGGAAGACGGTCCAAAGTCACACGCCACATGAAAATATTTACTTTTATGGAACTTGTTTCACCCATTTGATCAAATAATTCATGCCCGGATGAAGCGCCTTATCAATCAATTTCCGAGCACATAAAACCGAGAATTCGTTGTTTGTCTCATGTATCCATCGCAATCTGTCCGAACCCATACCCATATTAATATTGGCTAGCATGTCCAAAAGATTTCCCATTTGTTCGGATTGAATACCGCCTCTTAATAACCTTCTCCATTTCCAAACCCAATGCCAGTTTTCTACCACCAAACTATTATTTTCCGTGTCTAATCTAAAGAGACGATTAAACAAAACACATAACACGGGCTGTGGATTTAACCAAATATCGGTCAAAAAAAATTTCTTATTGCCACTAACAAATTCATACCGCATGGTGTTATAATCAATAATATTTTTGTCATGTAAGAAATTCAAAGAACCAATAATACGATGCCACGTACCATTTCCGAGACGTATTTACGATCGATTTAACATGCCACCATCATCGCCATGAATAGCTCTAATCACCTTACACAATAACGATTCATTCTCTTTTAAGAATCTCCATCTCAATTTTAATATTAGAGCTAAATTAAGGGCTTTCAAACTAGCAACCCCAAGCCCCCCATTTTCTTTAGATGACAAAATGTTTTTCTAAGCAACCGAATTCGTTATATTTTCGTTCTCGTTACTACCCCAAAAGAACCGAGCGCGAATTCTTTCGAATTTCGAGATTATGGAATCTGGCATTCTAAAAATACACATCCAATACACCCCCACACTTCCGAGAACTGATTTTAAAAGTGTTAACCTACTTCCAATGGATAACATTTTAACTATCCATTTTGAAAGCCTTTTATTGAACACTTCTATCATGTGATCCCAATTTAACATCTTTTTCATATTACCTGCCGTCAACACCCCAAGATACATTAAAGGTAATGTGCCCGCAACTCATTGGGTTCGATGTGCCATAGCCACAATTTCGGTTGAATCTACCCCGATACCATACAAGTTAGATTTTTGCACGTTAATCTTTAACCCTGAATCATTATAAAATTCATGCAAAGATTGCAAAATACATTTAAGATCTTCACCATTCCAATCTGAAATCATAATAACATCATCCGCATAAAAAAATTGCGAAATATTTAATCCAACCGTCCCGATATTCGTCCCTTTAAATCTGTTAAGATCCTTAGCTTTTTCTAACGATAGATGCAACCCTTCCATAGCTACGATAAACAAAAATGGGGAGAGAGGATCACCTTGACCCAACCCACGAGCCATGGTAAATTCTTCTGTAGGACTACCATTTACCAAAACCAATAAAGTAGCTGACGAAAGACATGATTATATCAATTATCTCCACCTATCACCAAAACCCATATGAGACATAATAAAGTCTAGATACTCCCAACTCACCGAGTCATACACCTTCTCAAAATCTACTTTAAATCTGAATCCGTCCGGACCCGGAGTTTTTCACTTCCATAACTCCAAACCACAATCTTTAATTCTTCCATGGTGCATGGCAACTCAAGTGACTATGCGTCTTTGTTACTTAGCCGCTTAAAACGAGCAGCCTCTAGGTTCGGAATAGTGGTTCGGATATGGCCAAATTTGTTCTTATAAAATTCAAGAAAATCTGATTTAACTATTAAATTCGGACATCTCTAGCCATGAATTGAAAATTCTAAACGATGTCAGACCAAAATCCCTTTTCTGAGACGATAATAATATTGGAACATGATCCGGAAATTTCCTCTGTAAAGCCATCACCTTCAAATTCGGATTATTATTACACACATTTTATGAAATCAAGAATCTATCAAGTTTACTCATCTTAGATCACATCTTATTCATCCACGTGAATTTCTTACCTCCAATATCAAGATCAATAAGACCATAAATGTCAATGAAAGCATTAAAGTTTTGCGCTCCAAGAATGTTAAAAGTTGATCCGAACTTTTTAGCTTCAAACCTAACTTCATTAAAATCACCAAACACCATAAATTTACTAATCTTGTTTTCGATATAATCCTGAATTTCGTCCCAAATACAACTCCTACCTTCAATATCTTGTGGGGCATAAATATTTATAAAGTGCATTTTTTCATCACTTCCCACCCAATCACCCTCTACAATCACATAATGTCTTCCACAAATTATATTATATATTGAAAAAAAAGTTGTATCCCAAATAGAAACTATACCTCCCGATTAGCCTCGAGCCGAGCTACACACAAAATCAAATTGGTAATTTCCCCATATCGATTTGAACTTGAATAAACTGGGAGCAGTCATCATCGTTTCTTGAACCCCAAAGAAAGAAACGCTATTCTAAAAGCAAATGTTCTTGATCCATTTTCTTTTATCATCGTTTCCTAGACCCCTTGCATTAATGGATACGGCGTTTAATATATAAAACTATTCACTTCTCCACTTCCGGTGTGTAATTCTGCACTATTACGGTTCACCACACCATTCCCAAATAACAACTGCATAAAGCTGCCTGAACATCATTTAACCTGTACCTATCCTCGAATACTCCAACATGATGAATCTCAACGTCTCCAAATCCTTCACTTTCCTTGTGTACAAGTAAATTTTCCCTCATTCCCACGTCTCTAACTTTCGCTAATGCAACAATATTTGTATATTATCAAATTTCATAAGATCTTTATCTTGTAACACAACCTTTTTCATACTTACTAGAATCTTTTAGTCAAGTTTACTCCCACCTCCTTCATTTATGTGAGATACTTTCTTTCCTGCCACCACAGAGGCATACGAATTTGCATGTACCCCTTGGAATGGAGTCGGCTGTGTTTCCTCCGACTTCATCGATTTAGGTATGCTGAACATGGCAACCTATACAAACACATGAAAGATTCCCATCCATTGTTTAGATAATTGACGCGAAAATCCTTCTTCATCACCAATTCCCAGGAATCTAGTGAAACGAAATCATTTCCCAAGTTTAGATAAGTTTTTTTACGATGAAAACATCCACCAATTTCCCATTCACCATGCACCATTCCCATAAGGTCTTTGCTGTAATCAAATGTGGGAAATTTGTAATGTAAAATGATGAAGCTACCTATTCAACAGATTTTTGAAACGGATTTAGAATCTGTTTTTCTCTACTACCCGAATCATCACCTTTTTGCTTACCGATTCTCCATGTCCAACCATCTGCATCCATCGTGTTTTAAAACCCATCAATTGTCTTCGCCAATTAGAACCCAAACCCCCCCCCCAACCGGACATAGAATTGCGACCGGATTCGATCGCCTAAAGTCATCGCCGTTTATGGTTTTTATTTCTATTATTATTATTAACTCGTTTGTTTTGCACCAGTGCTAAGACGGTCTCAACGCAACGCCAACTGCCTATGCACTCGTCTCAATACCCCCTTCCAACACACGTCCTTTAGGTGTCCCAAGTGCCACGCTGACAGTCGTGATAATGCACTTGACACTCAAGGGAAATGCCAGCTCTCACCGTCACCTCTTGCAATGGTAAGTATACTCATATAGTTATTATTGGTTTTCAGACGTGTTGACTCTACAACAAGTACTCATATAAAAACCAAGTATAACAATCACATGTTCAATATAAACTCACCTCGATAAATCATACTCAGATCAAAACACAGAATGTAAAGATAAGTCATACAGTGAGATTACTCACCTCAAATACGTATGCTCCTAATAAAGTACACAACAAGGAAGTTCTCACAACTCAGTTCCTGGAAGGTCTTACGACACACAAATAAAACTTGTATTAAACTCTACTCAAAACCCAAACGGTCCATTTTGGCAGCCGATAGTTCCACCGAAACTGTCGTATCTCCCAAACCTTATTATAAAAACTTCTCAAATTTAAACAGTTAGTAAAATACTCCAAGTACTAAGTTTCATCAAAAGGAACCGAAACCCGAATCTGATAAGAAGCGTCCCGAAACAGCCGCTCAACAGAATAGTCCAGTGCTAAAATTTCAGCACTACTATCCTGTACCTTTTTGCTCAATAGAACATGTCGGCTCAGGACCCACGGTATATCGAAAGAAAGATAAAAGTTTTATCTACAAAGTCGTGAAGACTCGGGATTGTCATTCTGTCCCGAAACACGTCAGAATCCACCCCGAACCATGCTGACAAAACCGCCAGAAAAACGTGTAACTCAAAAATCTCATTTTTACAATTTGGAACCCGACACCGAAAACCCGAGCGTCCCGAAGTAACACCCGACAGTCAAAATTACGGTTCCCGATTGGAAAACCAAGAACCCTACGGGTTCGGTTTTCCTCTCAGTCAGCAAAACGTTTAGACCATTATTTTTACAACAAAATCTCGATATCACGAAACATCGGTATTATTTCCACGGCTCAACCGCTCATCGCAACCAAGTTCAATTAACATAAAATGAATATAGTTTTTCACAAAAATTCAAATCTACAAAACGATCCGCTAAAACCGATTAAGTGTAAGATGTGATGAAATCTGGGATCTCATACAACCGAACCCGAAGGCTCGGTCCATCCCAGGTTCAAGCCATATGTACACCGTCCGATTCCAAACTCCACAAAGAAATTTTTTTGATTAAAGTAATATAATGATAACAAAAAAAAATAAACGAATTGATATCTAAAATAATTGGTTTGATTAAGTACAAAAACTCAACAATATACACAAACGAAAACATAAACCGAGACCATATATAAACAATTGGTATAATGAACTTTAATTAATCAAGCCCACAACTCAAAAGCAGGGGGCCTTGGCCTTTCGCCGGCCCGACTCAAATAAAAACACAACCCAATAACTAACTAGCCCAACGAATCTAAATAAGTCGGGTTAAAACCCGAGACCATATATAAATAAGGAATTTGTCTAACATTAATTAAACCGTCTATTACCACGAGACGTATAATTTAATTATAAATGTCTAGTAATTAAAAGTCTAATAAAATTGTCGTCTAATTCTTACGAACTGTATAACAAAAGGTCGTCTAAATTATTTGACAATTAAAATATCGCCCCATTCGAATATTATGATAAATAACAATGATAAAATAAAATGACTAGCTATAAACTAATTAAAGGTAACTAAATGAAGTACCTAATTTTCAGGGCGTTACATAATGGATGAGTGAATTGTCAATTCACACATACTTCCAAGTTTTAATGGTATTAACAATCTAGCTTTTACACATACTAGGGTAGTAAACCCACATATAGTATAAGCTTAATGGTAGTACCCAAATTTACATTCGAACCCAGCGGAAAGCGAAAACTAAAACTACTCTAATTTTATATTATTATATTATTAAACATTTCGTATGTTTGGTTTTTAATGTAACAAAATAATATAAATATAATTGTAGGTATGTTATTATCATAGATATGATTCCACTCAAACAAAGTAATGATAACTATTGAGAAAATAATCAAGTTAATAAGAAAATGCATACATAGGTTATTTATACACCCACTAGGCTATTGTATAAGATCTTCTACTCAACATAAAAGTATCACTCTCGTATTGTTGGTGCAGTCGCTAGTAAATTATACGAGATAAAAACTAGATAACCTCATAGTGGATGTACTACAACCCAACACCCCAATTTGGTCCATGGGAAACATGTCATATAGATGTGTATGAGAATATCAGCCCAAGATGGTCAATGGGCATATGAAAGGCTTTTTTGTCAATACACTAAATATATTTTTTATCATTCACTAATGATTAACAAGGGTATTCATATGACCTAACTAAATTATCATGTTTCATTATAGTGTGAGATTAACCATAACTCATTAATACAATTATAATCTAACATTGTTCCATGCTTATGGCTCATGGAATATTAAATAAGTAGTATCTAATTTATTCAGGTGTATATAAGTCCTAGACATAAACTTGCCAAATTCATATCTAAGGTTATATAAACTCACTTATTATGATATGCAACAAGAATAAACACACATAAAGATTTAATTAAAAAGAAGCATAATCATAACATTTAAAATTGAAATACAACACAAGGAAAAGTAAATTGGTACCAACACCCTGACGAAGATGACGACACCATATGCAAGCACAATGAATCGAAAGCTACATGGCACTAGACTAGCTATTCTGTTCTATTTGGGACAATAAAAAAGATCATCCTTCACCACCCCAAAAGTGGGGAATGAAGAGTTACTCCATTAGAGAGGATGGTGAGTGTTAGACACAAGATACAATGATGAGTTTGGCCTCCTTCTTCATTAATGAGGTCGTGGGCAAAACGTAAAGACACCGTAACGGCTGCAAACACGTCGTGTTTTCTTTTGCGCGTCGCATTCCTTGATTAGGGAACGCGTCATGTTCTTGATTGCATACGCGTCTCGTTTACCTATGTCCGCATTTTCTCAATAGCTAGCATTACTCTGTTTGAGTGGAATCTTATTTCTGATAACGAGTCAACATGGCTCGTGCGATGCACGGGCTTTGTTCATGATACTAAGGTTTTTTAACGTAAACCATATACATTGTATTGGTGTTACGGGCAAAGTACCTAAAGCATGATCAGTATCATGTTTAGCTTTGATTGTTGGTACACTAATGAATATGAAAAATTAACAAAACATCATCGTTTTTATTAGCGTAAAACAAAACACGTTATTCATAAAATAGAAGTTAGACCCTTCCACTTTAACACCTCTATTCATTTACAATGAAATTTTCTAAATATAACATTTAACGATATTTTTTTAATGAAAATCGGTTTATCATAATATAAAAATACAGAAATAAGAGGAATAAAGAAACATATAGAAATCTATAATCCAGAACATCGTTGCATCAACTGTGATCCTACAATAAAACCACATTAAACGATAATGAAATCATCATCAATAAAATAATTCAAAAACATAAACCCACTAATAAAAATCATAATCAACTTCCTAAAACTAAACTCTAGTAACAACAACATACGAACACAAATAAATCATAAAATTTAACAAATTATCATGAAAACTAAATACAAACCTTGTCAAAATCTCAACCTTTGCAGATTTCACCTCCTCATCAACCTACTCAAAAAGAATTCAAGAATGAGGATTAATTATTCGTAACAAATAAGCTTTAATTAGATAAATGAAAAAAATAATATATTTTTAGCATTTTTTCTGAAACACTTACACATGAAACCATTTGAACCTCTTCTTTATTTAGCATTTTATACTAAGCATTATTCACCTCCTTAGCCACCACTCAGCTGATAACATGATATAATGAAAATCATTATATTAGACCTTAGGAAATATATCAGAAACAAATACATTAAAAAATAAAGAAAAGGGTAAATTACAGAAATTGTCCCTGAGGTTTTTCAGATTCTGGATTTCTGTCCCTAAACTTTTTTTTCGGGTTTTTTGTCCTTAAAGTTTTTAAAATTCCACTTTTCTGTACTTCCGTCGAATTTTAGCCGTTAATTAATGATATTTTTGTCATTTTCCCCAAATTACCCCCATTTTAATTCTTTTTACATTTTGTTTTCTTTTTCCATGATTCTCACCCAAACCAGACACACACAAAATGTGTGTTTTGTGCGTGTTAATACCATCGACACCCCAAACAACGGCAGAGAAGACGCCCTTGGTGAAGGAATCAATGTCCGGTGAAGGAATCAACCGTCACCCTAACCTGTTCCATTCGATATTCCGGCGAAGGAATCAGTGTCCGGCCAAGCAAATCCGATTTTGAAGAAACCTCAAACAAATCCGGCAGCTCAGGATTTCCGGCGAAGCCTTTTCTCTCCAGCTCTCTCTCGAAAAAAAACCTTAATTTAAAGATTCCATCGATCGATTTTGAAGAAACCTTAAACAAATCGGGGAATGTTGCAGTTTTCGTCGGAATAGCAGGTTTATTAAGGTTTCTGGGTGCGTGGCCGGAAAAACGCGATTCCGGCATGAAGAAGGGTTCTGGTATGATTCATTCTACTCGAAATGACATGGGGAGTGATAACCCCATGTAAAAGGTTTCAGATCTGAAATACGATTTGGGGGTTTTCACCATCATCGATTAACGAAGGTGGTGGTGTTGGGGGTCTAGGGTTTGTGGGTGTTGGGGAAGAAGATGAAAAACGAAAAAAATAAAAGAGAAAAAGAAAAGGGAAAAAAGACTAAAATGCCCTCATCTCTTTTGCATTTGAGGTCACTTAACGGCCAAAATTGGACGCAGGGAAAGAAAAGTGGAATTTTAAAAACGTTAAGGACAAAAAAAGGGAAAAAAAAGTTTTGGGACAAAAATCCAGAATCTGGAATATCTCAGGGACAATTTCTATAATTTACCCTAAAGAAAAATATAAAAACCCAATTCAAGATTGTTACTTGAACACAAAGCCACCACGTACTCAACTGATCTTTCATTAATCTACTACAAAACCATTAAATCAGTGAAAATATTAGAAATAACTACCACCGTTCCTGTAAATACAATCATTTAATAAACAATTATATTATGTAGAAAAAAAAAACTCACCAGATTACGTCGTTACGACACTCCTTCCTACAATCGGTACCGGATCTGTCAATTTCCAGTCGTCACGTGGCGGAGCAAACACCACCGGCATGTACTCCTCTACCTCACATGAAAACCTTGAGTTCTTGAAGTGCTCCTTTAATGCCTCCACACCCTTTAAAATTTTCAAAATTTTGAACTGAAATTTTGTGCTTTGTAGATAATATATACATTAATTGAAATTAAACGAACATGTAATCTAGCATAAGAAACTTCACATATTTTCTTAAAGTTGAAAACCTACTAATTTTGATGGTGAAACGCCTTGTATTGGAATTTAAGGCTAGGAATTGAAATGAGAAATCAAGTGCAACAGTGGGCATTTAAGGCCTTGAAATTAAGTATAAATGATCACATGATTTAATTATCTTCTTGGTTATGTGTAACTGCACGTTTTAAGAAGGTTTTCATCTTATGTAAGATTTTTTTCATTGGTATTGCTTATGTAACGTATTTCACTTTTAATATAATTGCAACCCATTACAATTAATGTAAAGACGTTTCTAATGCAAGTTGGAACAACTTTTATTGGCATTTACCATGCAGAGACGCTTATGTAAAAGTTTATTCAATGGGTTGGAATCATTTAGGTATTCAACGGGTTGGAACCATTTAGTTATTGTAATTAATTAGTCATTTTTTTTAATCAACATTGCATTTTGAAAAGGTATTTATTAACATGAATTTAATGCAACATTAATATTGAAACTCGTTTTTTAAATATACGAGACAGCATGGTCCGTGCGATGCACGGGCTTTGTTCATGATAAAGAATTATTTTGAATGTATTTGTGATTTCTCTCATTAATATTTAGCATACTTTATTAAAGCTCCAAAATACTTTTACTCCTCTGCTTAATTTTGTTGGTCTGTTTAAACCTCAATAAATTCACTTTATTTAATAATTTCAAGATTATTTCTAATTTCATTCTTATGTTAAGCTCTCAATAATATCTTTATAAATAGAGGTACTCACCTCCTTAAAGAAGTTAAATTAATAATAAAGATAAAAACTTTAATGCATAAGAAACTAAAAAGTGGTCATCTTTTAAGAACATCTTTGTGAGTCTTAGATTCTTTTGCCAATGTTCTAATACCAACACAACTTTATATGCCATCCTTCAATTATTGCCATCACATATCACCAATTATTGTCATAAATAAATTATGGCTGAATAAATTAAAGTTATTAATTATATATATCAAGAATTAGTAAAGTAAATAAGATATCAGCTTCTCTAAATCTGGATTGTAGTTGTAGGCACAAAATCACCAAATCACCACAACATAAATAAATAAAGATTTAAATTGAAGCAAATCCTCTACTAAAATTAAAAAAAAAAAAAGGATAAAAACAACGCATTTATTGGAAGCAAAATCTTCATCGACTACAACATTCCCCTTCCACACTATTTTCCAAAAAATCAAAACTTAATAAATCAAACTCAATATCAAACAACATAATAGTAATTTCTCAATGAAGAACACCTTGACAGCATAATAACAATTTCATGATTCAATTATCATGATAGTTTCTTCGCCAAGCACTTCAAACTTGAAAGTCTAGGAAAAATCGTCTATTGACTAATTTAAGCTTCATAACAAATTTTAACCCATGGAACTAAAAAACATTAAATCAATATAAATAACATAAAAATAATTGTAGGATTACCAAAAAGAATTTACTATTAGTTCGTACCATTCAACACGGGATGGTTATGGCCATTTTATTTAGACAGTTTGTTATTGCATTTGAAGTTGATAAAGTTGCTCAAACCCCTTTTCCATTAACAGACATGTGTTCACCAAGCATTAATTTAGCACATCTCTATTTCATCATCTCCAACTCTATTTCACATTAGATTCAAGCTTCTGAAAATACGAACCAACTTTAGTGAGATTAAACAACATAATATCAACCGAACAAACCAAACAAATTAAGAATTGAACAAACCACGATATCATAATGCTAATTACAAAACTCTAATTTCTTATTACATATAAGCAAATTAAGAATTGAACAATAAAGAGAGTAGTAATGTTTCTGAAAGTTTGTGGACTTGGCAAACCTTGGTTTATTATATATGGACTTGGAACCCATAAACCGGAAATTTGAAACGGTTTTATATTGATTAAACAACCGTTTCACAATATGAAGTTAATTATATATTAAAAACGTATTTATATATTGAAACGCCATTGGAAATCTCAATTGAACGATTTTAAAGGTTGACTTTTAATGAATGACTAATTGCTCTTAATGTTGCGTTTTTAATGCATGGCTTGTTACATTTATATATCCATGTAATTAATGCTACTTCAAATTTGAAACTCATTTCTTATATATATATAGACATGTAAGTAATGCTACTTCAAATTTGAAACTCATTTCTTATATATACTAGCAGGATACCCGCGCAATGCGGCGGCGGGTACCCAGAATCCATATTTCGTGGCGAGCAAGTGTTGTTCGTTTACACGGTAATAATTATTGCTAGATATAAATAATTAAAAGGAAATATGGATTTTGGTAAGAGTTGATGATTTACAGCGTCGTATATTTAATGTTATTGGGTAAAATGATTTTCTAGTAACAGACTTTTGTTATTAAGTGTGGGTGGTGTTACCAAAGTGTAATGTATAACAAGTGGTTAACACATAGTGATAAGTTAGAAGAGGTCTTGGGTTCGAATCTTATTAGCTGCGATTTTTTTTTTTTTAAGGTAGAGAACTAACTAACAAAAGTGGAAAGGTTCTTAAAATCAAGTTTAAGGAGCTCCTTAAACTTGCCTAACGGGGTAGACCTAAATGCTTTATATAGTAGTAAGATATATAGATATAGATAACATACATAGAATTAAATTTATATTATACTATTACTTTAAAAACAAAACATACGAAATATTTAATATAAGAATATTACAAAATAAGGGTAGATTTAAGTCTCGCTTTCACTTAGGTTCGATTATAAACTTTGGTACTACCATTAAGCTTATATTATACATGGGTTCAGTGTTCTAGTGTGTGTAAAAGCTAAATTCTTAATACCAATAAAATTCGGAAGTGTGAGGGAATTGACACCCCACTCATCCATATATAATAAAAATGCACACAAAAACTGTCCAGAATCCCCTAAATCCCACAACCATTTAACGTCAACCTCATATATATTGAGGAGTCAATTAACTCCAAAAGATGTGAAAACTGCGGAAGTTCTACCCCACCCCTTACTAGTCTTCGCCACCCCAAGATCAATTTCCATGAAGTTTTCTCTCCGCCACCAAACAATTTGGAGAGGAATCCAGATTAAATAAATGGAGGTATAAGCAAGCTAGATTCACATTGGCAATCTAATCATCTAACAAAAACTGTTCAAGCCACATTTTTAACCAAAGCCATTACACATCGGAAAACACACACAAAATTCAGTCTTTGCTTTCGATTGATCAAAGGTATGTTTTTCTACTTAGTCATGTGATTTGATTTCAATAACAACCAATGATTTTCAAACCACAGTTTTTTTAACATAAATTTCTAAAATTTTTTAAAACTGAAATCCAACAAATCTGGTTGATTTTAAGTTAAGATTCAGAGAACATTATGTTGGTAAATCATATAAAAGTTATAAGACCGAGTTTACTCCATAGTATGATCTTGGATTTTGAAAATTTTGAATTATGAATTATTATTTTTTTGAAAGATCTTAAAATGTTGGTTTGATAGTAAGGATTAGGGGTTAAGTGGAGTGATATACTCAATATTTTATGTTTCCTAACTATTACTGTAAGTTTATGTCATTTTGGATTGTTATTGGAGCCTGTAAATTCTGCTGATCGTTGTCTTCATCTTGTTCCAGAACGCGACGCGTCGCTGCGACGCGTTCTTTCAGAACAGAGTTTCAAATTTGATCATCTCATTGGTATTCCCCAGAACCTAAGCCAGAATTGTTACACATTTATGTGTGGAATTACCATATTTGTAGGTTCAAAAACAAAACTTTTTATCTTGCTTATGGTTTATAAATTGTTCAAATTTTCAGAATATGACAAATAGAAGAGGAAGGCGAGGGTACCGAAGATGACACTACTGATATGGCCTTCCTCCCATTCATCAACAACTGCATATGTGAGTAACCGAATGATTTCACCTTGAAACTTATTTGTTTCAGAGATGATCCTTATTTGTTTGCATTCAAACAGAATGTTCGATTGATGGTTACTGAGCTTTGGGGATGAACTTATAGTAAATAACTTTTAATTTTTGGGGATGAACTTACATATTGCTCGATTTTACATTAGTGTAATTTTAAATCAAATTTTGATATATTAAACTAATTAAACGTCAAACATAGCGCATGCCAAAAATGAGTGTTGTCACCCAAAAATATGTTGGAAGAATAAGAATAAATAAATACAATAATAAATTGCCAATAAAGATTTCTTATTCAACAATTAATACAAATAGATTACATACATATATATACACCATGAATCTGTGCTTTTGAACCGATGCATCCCCCTTATTAACCGATATGTCCTAACCATTATTCATTAATTACAATTGACTCCTTATACTTTATATAATTGCAAAACATACCCTAAAGTTTAGTTTACTTCTTAACATTCCCCCTTAAACTAAACTTTGAGCAATCATCAAGAAACCATCTTCTTCCAATCCAAGAGCTTTTGACTTGGATCCATCACTCATTCTTAAATCTTATCCAAAATCTTTTCATCTGGATCACACACATCATCGCATTGATGCTTTATCAAACTTTGAAATTGTCATCATCTCTTCAGTTTCTTGATAGAAGGAGATACACATAATCACATTCCAATATTTTAAAATCAACCATCCACCAATCTTTTCATGGTAGGAACACACTCACGAAATTATCATAACCATCATCTCAAATCTTTTCATTGAGACGGTAACACAAGAAAATCAATCTTATTGGCAAACATACCATCATTAATATGATGAAACCATCAAAATCCAATTGCAAGTAACCATTTTCTCACAGGACTTTTATCGAACGGTTGGTGTGCAACCAATATTTCATCTCCTAATTCATTGGCAACAATCACCACCCCATGTATGTGATGTCCCATGGCTAAAATAAACACTCAGCATACAAGTTTACACAAAAAGCATACCTTCAAAATCCAATATCAGCCATTGATTTTTAACCATCGTTTTACAAGCAGAGCATCGAAATAGTGAACAAATCCATGATTTTTGATTCATCGTTGACCAGGGATGCCTTCGAATCAATCAACTTTGATATATACAAGTTGCCGATCCCTCCGATTCGGATGACGGAAAACTACTCTTACGGCGAAGAAGATACCATCATCACCGATTAATCATGTAGTCATGTTGGACGTCTACGGTCTCCTCAGATATCTATGTGCAATCGTGTCACCCACAAATAATTGTTATTCATCTTCATTTAAGAGAAACATATCTCCAAAGATCTTGCTTCTGGTCTTACTGTGATCAACACCTTTGCATCATTCGATCTTCTTGTGTCTTATTACTTTCAATCGATCACTTATAAAATCATTCCATGGTGGTCAATCATGGCTCTGATACCACTTTGTTGGAAGAATAAGAATAACTAAATACAATATTAAATTGCCAATAAAGATTTCTTATTCAACAATTGATACAAATAGATTACATACATATATATACACCATGAATCTGTGCTTTTGAACCGATGCATCCCCCTTATTAACTGACATGTCCTAACCATTTTTCATTAATTACAATTGACTCCTTATACTTTGTATAATTACAAAACATACCCTAAAGTTTAGTTTACTTTTTAACAAAATAATGATCATTGGACTATATTAACTGTTGTGAGGATATCAAGGTTATATCTCTACTATATTATAAAGCATTTAGGACTTTTTCATTAATAAAAGGCTGAAAATTCAGCCAAATACTTTCTATTTTTATATCTCCTTTGAGTTTAAAAAGTAATGCAAGTAACTGAGCTCGAACCCAGGACCAACAGTTCGCCAAACATAGACGCTAACAACTGCACCACCGGAGAAGATATTTATTGCTACGTAAGCATTATCTATATACTACTTTATGTTGTGGTTAATTTCCCCGCTCAAAACCCCCATCGTTTCAATTTCCTTTAACCTCGATCATCCCATTCCTCCTTGGTTCCTTCAACCTTTTACCCTATCCTGAACGCTTGCCAACACCTCAATTAAATCCGGCCAAATAGTGAGCTGTTGGTTCTTTTCATAAAAGACACCGCCCCATGGGCCAATAAATACGTATAAACTCGAGTTTCTTGATCGGCATATGAACGGTTGTTTGCAAATTGGGAAGTGGAATTAAACCTTTGGATTTCCAAAATTCGTCTGCTCATAAATCCATTTTAATTCAAAAAATCAAGTTTAGTAGTTACATAAAGTTGCTCCCTCTTAGTATGTCACATGTCTGCTCCTGAATCTCTAATTCTTCATCAATTTTGGATTGCAGATTGCTTACCAGCTTCAGTTCAATTCTAAAGGTATCAACTTCTACCACCAAATCCTAATTTCTATGATTCATCTTACAATATTCTAGTCATTGATTTTTTTCTTAAGTCGTGATGAGTTTGCAGGATTAAGAAAGAGGATGAAAAATTGATTGATGGTTTCGATTGTTCCTCATGTGTCTCAATTTACTCGGTGAAGTACCAGGTTAGCTTTCTTTTCAGTTAAGAAGAAATCATTCTAGCATGTTTACATTCTAAACATGATTTGTGCATGAAGAGAATACATGGCATTAATCTTATATTGATTAATGTGAATCAATTGTTTCTCGGAAATGTTGTATCAACAACCAGGTACAATGTTGCTACATTCTTACTGAAGGGGCTCTTTGCGCAGGTATATAATCTACTCATATCTACACGATTTACAGCATGGAATATTAAACCATGTAATAACTCTAAACTTTATAGTCATGAAATAGAGGAAAGTTGGTTTCATAATTGAAGTTACTGTAACAGTTGAGCACATTGCAGCAAATTTGTTCATCACTTTTGAATTGTTCTTTTAGGTTACCAGTGGAATTGAACGCATGGATACCGATGATTCTATTGCATAATGTGTTTGCATCATCATGCTTAAGGTCAAGGTTGTTGATCGAATATCAAAGCTGGGATTAGTCCCTCAGGTTTGCTTGTTTGATGGTTAGTTTTTTTAGTTTTAATATTCTTTTTTTGTGGTTTATATTGCAGGCATTTGTATGCTATGTCAGCTTTACTGGTCGAATGAGGAGTGAAGTTCAAAATGGTGGAGAGGAAAAAAAGTTAAGCATTCACATCGATTTTGAATCTCCAATAATCCATACATGCCACCAACCTTGCAACCAAACTTTTTTTTGCTGCAAAATATTTTTCACAGGGTATCCGCTGCCGCATTGCGCGGGTACTCGGCTAGTTGTCCTAGAATTTGTCTTCAGTACGCTTGTTGAGTCCACCAAAATGAGATTGTTAATTTTTGCATGATGGAAGCCATCTTTCTTTCATCCTTACCCAAGTAAATCCTAATTATTTCTTTTAAGTAATCACATATATCCCTTAAGTTTATTTTCCTCTTTAGCCAATCTCTGCGTAGTGCTCATTCTAAGCACTCGATACCCTCGTAACCCCTTCAAAGCCTCTAGCCTTATTCATTTCTTACCCACAAAAATAATTCGTTTAGTACCCCTTAAGAAAATTGAGGTGTGACGAAGCATGTTGCTAGTTCATCTTTTATAGAATGGTTAAGCATCTACTCATACCAGAAACAAAATTAACAGCCAGTAGTATCAATAAGAAATCCCTTGTTTTAGATTCAATGTCAAAAAGAAGATTGAAGATATCTCAACCATTTACAAAAGTGAAAGAAAAAGAGAGAGAAGACACTAAGTTGCGTGACATACTTTAACTCAACATTTTTTGAGCATGTCACACATCAAGACACAAGATTTTTCATTGGATTAATTCTGAAACACATACTGAATTTAGAAAAAAAGTTTCAATTTCGCTTTATCCCAATGCACGAAGTCCTCAGCCAAAAATGGAGAATCCATAAAAGCTATATGATAGTCACTCTCCCAGAAATATTCCCCTAAATACCTATCCTTATCTCCTTAAGCCTTCCATTACAACCCCTAAAAGTCTTCTTGAAAAACTTTCAATTCTCTAGTGGAGTAGACTCACTACTACAGAAACGCTTTGCTAATGCGGTGAAAACGCTTTGATAATGCGGGGAAAGGGCCGCACCAACAATCTACGCACTATCAAACAACCAAACCGCATCAAAAGCACTACCGCCATATAAAACACTCAAACCGCAACAATAGAGAAACCGCAATATTAAAGATGACACCACACTTTATATTCATCGCACCCAAAGAGATACAACCGCTCTTTATATTGATCGCACCCAAAGAGATACAACCGCATTATTAGTTAATCACACACTAGATGTTATACCCGCAATATTAGTTATTCGCACACATCATAGAGTAATCGCAATTTTAGTTATTCAAAATAAACAAAAAAAATAAATCATTCCACAATATATATATATATTATATTATTATATTATATTTAAAATCTAGCTCTTATATATTTAGATAGCACCCAAAAACATACAAACGTACTTCTCAGATTTACAACTATTCAAAAATTTACACTTGCAGGTTGTGATCGATCAGTGTAATGAACAATGTTTCAAAAATTTACAACTATTCAAAAATTTACACTTGCTTAATTGCAAACCTTTAGAGACCATAGATCACTCTTGCTAACCTTTATCCATTCGAGAAAAGAGGGCAACAACTTTGCAATGTATTTATGAATCATATAATCTTCAAAAAATAGATTACTATTCCACATCTACTCATGAAAAACAATATCAATATTTTTTACATCTATGTTGAGTAATATTTTAAAACTATAACAAAAACTTACAGATTGCCTGATGTTATACTGTATGGTCTCTAAAAATTCGTCAATATGTCGAGCAACAATGTAACCACATTCCCATCTTTGAAAACATACGGGTGTAAATGTCCATTGAAATCAACAGGGAAACATTTCATTGATTACTCGTACAAGACTGTAGCGCTCGGGAAACATGTCTTCCGTTTCACGCTTTAGAGAATCAACAATATATGCAACTTTGAGTTTAGTACAGAGGATAAAAACCACCCAGTGAGCCCTGCAAATAAACACAAGCAATTTATCAAACTTATATATTATGGAAAATTAAATCTTACCCTTGAAAGTATGGTGCAAGAAAGTATGTCCTGCTTCGATGATGATTTAAAACATCCCTGATATGTTTTTTGACATGCTTATAATTGGTGCGACATTCTGGCTCGGTAATATAGTTCGGTTTGAAAAATGCACATTGTGAATTCCTGCCCGCCAGGTGGTAAAAATACCTTAGATATACAACATAAAGTTAGTAAATACAATTATAGCCAAATAGTAAAATATTAAACTTACATTGACAAAGAATGTATCAAGCTGCAATCTGTTGGATTTATGTGCACAGTTAGTCAACCTATAATGTCACGTCCATGTCTATTGGACACTCAAGGGTCACACCGGTGAGTGCATATAATACGAGTAAGATATGTAATGATACTTAGAAGATGAATGATTCATAACAGTCATTTATGAATCAGTTAAGTAAGTTGAATTCAACTTATTACTAGATTAGTTTATCTAACTAATTAATACAACTATTTGTACATTTACTAGTTGAGTAAATTTACAATGTGTTAATTATAGATTATCCATAATATGATTTAAAGTAATTAAATCATATGGTGTTTGGATAATATTATTGTCTAAACTATATAAAGTTCATTATATAATTAATTATTAAAAGTATAAAATACAAGTATATATTTCGTATGTACAAATACCGAAATATATAAAGTGTATAATACTAAACATTTAATAGTTAAGAGACAATGATATAACTAGTTAAACTATAAGGGTTAGAAACGAAAGATAGGAAAGTTTAATTAAGTATTAAACTTAATTAAACTAGAAGGGACCTAAGTGAAAGTGTTAGGTATTAAATATGTTGTAATAGTTAGTCTAGGGGCTAAAGTGTAACATTGTATATAGGTTAGTTTTTATTACCAAAATGGTCCTAACTAACCAAGAATTGAGCCATGGTATAAATACCAAGATGTAAGGTTCAATTCTTTAACTTTTGCCATTAATCAAATCTTCATTTCCAGCAATTGTTCTCTCTACCATCTCTCTACTTTCTCTCTCTAAAAGCCCTAATCTCATTCTTCACTTTTATCACCAAAATCATCATCTAACCTCACTAAATGGATTGAATCAGTGTTATTGTGGTTTTCAATTGGTATCAGAGCATAATTTCATCTTGAAAACGATCCAAATCCATCAATTGGTGTTAAAATCAGAAGAATCAGTGGGTTTTTGAAGGTTTTTGAAGAAAAAGGGGTTTAAGATCAAAAATCAGATTTAAGGTACTATTTCTTGTTATTATGGATTGAATAGCTTCCTTTTATTGATATATTAAGCTTAGAATCAAGCTAGGATCGAATCTAATCCATACTGATGAAGAATTAAGGGTTTTAGGAAAAACCATTAAAGCTTCAAAAACCCTTTAAAATTTTCGAATAGATCTAGGTTGTTTTTGAGTAATATTGTTGCAATGGATTGAATAAAATAGTGTTTGGGTTAGTTTGCTATAAGAATCAGTGAATTTGGGTAAGAAACGAGCATTTTAGGATCAAATTAGTGAGTTTTTCTGGTCTGCTCGTAACTGTTCTGTTCAAGAAATTGTTCGGCCCGAGAACAGTAACAAGTTCGGCCCGAACTTCATCAACAACTTCGGCCCGAACTTCATCACTACTTCGGCCCGAACTTCACACCACAACTTGGGCCCGAACTACTACCCAACTTCGGCCCGAACTTTAAACCCCACTTCGGCTCGAACTTCTTTCACAACCTCGGCCCGAACTTCTTTTGAACTTCGGCCCGAACTTCCTTTACACTTCGACCCGAACTTCACCAGTACTTCGACCCGAACTTCTTCTGCACCTCGGCCCGAACTTCTTTGTACTTCGGCCCGAACTTCTTTTCCAAATTTAAATATTTTTTTTCGGTCGTTCTTTCTTCCAACAAGATATGACTTCCAAGGACGCCTTGTCTATTGGATCAGACACGAAACCACCTGTTCTCTACCGAGGAGAATACGGTCAATGGAAGAAACGGTTTCTCCATTTCATCCTGAGCCAACAAGCTGGTACATCTATCCTTGAATCCCTTACAACCGGACCCGCTAAGTTCTATCGTACAGTGGCTCCAGCCCTAAACACCGAACCAGCAAAACCTGGAGGTGTAATCAAAATTCCCCCGGCGGAATACAATCAAGAGCAAAAGGATAGGGCTAGGGCGGATGTGCTTGCACACTCCTACATGCTACAAGGCATAACAAATGAAATCTACAGCAGCCTTGATAGCTTCAGCACGGGGAAAGAGCTTTGGGATGAAATTCAAAAGCAAATGGAGGGTACCGACCTGGGTAATAAAGCAAAGATGGTTTCGACCTTAAACGCCTATGGTCAATTCAAAGCTACCCCAATGGAAGAACTAGGGGAAACGTATCTTAGATTCTGCAACATGCTCAACGATCTCCGAAAGAACAACCTCATCAAAGAGAAACTTGAGATCAACATCAAATTCATCCAATCCCTACTACCGGAGTGGGAGATGTTTGGAAACAGTGCAGTGCAGCACAAAGATTTGAGCTCCATAGATATTCATGAACTATATGAGTACCTACATCAAAACGAGCCAATGGTGAAAGGAATCGTCAAAAACAGGCAAGATATGACAGACACCTTGGCAATGTTGACCAAACAAAATCTGGCTCTTAACAAAGGTATCAACGAAGCAATGGTTGCAGCACAAACAAAAGAGGTGGTACATGAAGAACCAGAAACTCTGATCCCAGCGGGGACACAAGATGAAATCGACTCTGTTCGTCAAGCCTTGGCTCTCATTTCCACCTATAACAAAAAGTACTATAAGAAACCAACCAATAACAATCTTAGATCATCCTCAAATTTCAAATTCAATTCCTCTTCTCAAACCCCGAACAACAAATCCTCATCCTCCTCCACCGAGCCACCTAAGAAATGTTACAACTGTGGTCTGACTGGCCATTTTGCCAAAGAATGCCAGAAGCCAAAGGTGAAGGACTCAGAATACTTTAAACGGAAAATGCTCATGGCCAAACAAGTTGAAAATGGGAAAGTTCTACTGGCTGAGGATCTACAGTGGTTGGAGGACTCTGATGATCAAGAGGAAGAGGAATGCACAGCAAGCCTGGCACTAATGGCGAGATCTAACGAACTCAGAGCTGCACTGGGCATTCCTGAGAATGATGAAAATGAGGTACACCCTTCTTCCTCTGACCCTTTATTAACTGATTCAGACACTGATGAATCAGAAAATTCCTTGTTTAATGAAAAACTCTTTACTAAAATTTATGAGAAATCACACTTGACAAAACAAATAACTGATTTGGAATCTGAAAAAGATCAACTCTTAAATGATTTGAGTGAATTAAGTCAAGTTTCTCTTCAAATAACTCAAGTAAACAAGGACTTACAAAATCAGTTGTCTACATCAAAATCAGCTTTTCAATTTCAAATTACTGAGTTACAAAATGATCTACAAACACAAATAAATACAACGAATGCATCAAATACACAAATCCAAAAATTAAAAGATGAAAATTTAACCTTCCGTCGCCAACTTGAAACTCTTGTTCCTCAAGTAAATCAAATTAATAATTCAAATCAAAAAACACAAGAGTTACAGCAACAGTTGTCAACATTTCATGCTGCTCACACCAGTGAAGTAAATCGTCTAAATCACATAATTAATACAAAAAATCTTGAAATATCAAACCTAAAAATGATGAAGACGGTATCAAATGACAAAGACGACTCCAAGCAGCTGATAAGTGACTTAGCTATCCAACTCAGTCGAGAGCAAACATGGATGAAGTCTGCTGACATCAAGATGAAGGATTACCAAGATAAGTTGAAGGCAGCTGATAACGAAATTCAAAAACTAAATGAACAAATCACAAGCATCACAAACAATTTTAACAAGGAAATCGATGACAAATCAGCAACCATCCACAGTCTTACTGTCAGAAAAGAAAATGCTGAAGAACACATCTCGAAACTGGAGCAGACGATTGTGAAAGCTGGTCATACTGAACAAACGATAAAATTAAACCAACCAAAAGAGTTCAGATCTTTCAAATCAAAAGCTGGACTTGGAGCAGATAATCCTCGTGTTCTGGAGAAAGCTGCTGATGTTCTCCCAACATTATACAACTATGATTACATGAACTTGGGAATCTGGCAAAGCTTTCTTCATATGCCGGACGAAGAAGCAGAAATCGAGAAGTTCAACAGAGAAAAGAAGGAACACGCTCAAATTAGCTTTAACTATTCTGAATTGAACTATACATATGAAAAGAATAAAGCAAAATTTGAAAACAATGAGTACTTCCCGATTGTCACTCCAGAAGAATTTTCCATCTCTGAAAATGAAGTTTTAAAACAAACAATTGAACCAAAGCTTTATGTTCCTCCATTAATTTTAGAAAAGAAAATTGTACAATTAGAATCTGAAATTGATGAAACACAAAAAGCTTTTGATAAAGAAAAGGCAAATCTTCAAAACAAAATACATAATTTAGAGGACACCATTTTAGAATTAAAACCTAAAACGAACAAACCTGTTTCTCAAAATTCTAAATCCTCTGTATTAGGACCGGCACCAGTTAATCCAGTTCCAATCATCTTGAGGAGAAACTCTAATTCACCAGTCTTAAATGCTTCCAATAGTAAATTAGAGTCTCAGAGTGAGAAGGTCAAGAAGCCCAATGGAGTCACAAGAGCCAAGCAGTCCAAGAAGTCAATTCAGACTGGACCTAGTATGCTTAAGAAGCCCAACCTACTTAAGAAGTCTAGTCCTCATCCGTCTGTCGTTTCTTCTTTTTCTGTTCAAAAGAAATGTAATAACTCTAACTGTGTGAAAACTCGTTTAACGGCTTTTAGAACTGATTATGATTCAACTGTTTATCGTCCCGTCCGATACTCTCCTGATTTTGGTGATGTATATGTTAAAACTGACAAATCTGGAACAAAAAGATTTTTTGATAAAATTACAAAGAAACACATAACTCAGACTGATAAACGTTTTTTTGTAAGACTTGATGCACCTTGCAGTATTCATAAGAACATAGTATATCATAAATCTGGTAAACTTATAAACACATGCAAAACGTGTTATCCATATCAATGCAAATCATACGTCACTAAACCAGCAAAATCAAATCAAAAGATTTCATCATCCCCAGTTTCCAAACAGACGAAGAGTTCTTCCAAAACCCCATCAATCTCTGATAAACACTCGTCTTCTCGTCGCAAAGTTTCTCGAGGATCTTCCGCACCTAAGCCAAAGTCTTCAGGTTCCTCAAATAGCGACAACAACACAGCGACCAAATCTTCAACATTTGTAAAATACACTTGGATCAAAAATGAAAAATCTCGTTGGATTATCCAATCCTCTGAGAAATCTTTAAAATGGGTCGTCAAATCCACAACCTCTGAACTGCCTCCTTGCTGTTCTCCAAAGCTCTAAATTGATCTTAAAACAATTTTACATAAAACATCTGTCACTAATCGTATAGGACCCATACATAATTGGGTACCAAACATGTTTTAATTGTTTTATGTAGAATTACCAGAAAGGCATTAACGTTCAAATGCTGGGAGGCACTTCACATGTTCCACAATGGTTTATACACACTTCAGTGTATGACCCGCGCTTCAACAGAATGGCTTTCAAGTACTTCAACTTGAAACCCGGTCCTCAACGAAAAAAAAAAAATGGCTTCTGATCAAAACAGATTCAGGACCCGCTCTTATAGGAAACCACAAATCTCAATCAAGCTTAACCTCAAAACCTCTCCTTCAACCCTCCGACGATGTATAAGGTACGTTTCTACAACTGACAACTTTTCAATATCTTTGTTTTGTCGAGGGGGAGAAATATTAATTCTAGGGGGAGAATTATTATTTCTAGGGGGAGAAAATTCAGAAAACCAAAAACAAATTACCCAAATAAAAAGTTTTATGTTTGTAACGCTAATTATAAGTCGTTGTAATATCCGTAAACGATCTCTTTACTAGTTCTCTAGTAAAGATTGCATCTGTTTATTACAAATTCTTTTAATTCTCGTTACTCACTACTTCAAAAGACATACCTTCCCATGGTTTGCCAGATCCGGCCACACCTTCCCAGGGAAATATTTCAGCCAACTGGTAAATGTGAGGGTTTAGGTCTAGGGTATAGTAATAGGTGAGTGCAAGGTGATGTGAAAACATGATAAATCAAAGAAAACACACCTTTGAGTGCATCCAAACCGAAAACAAACCGGGCAACCAATTAAATAGGTGATCATTCATTCGTTGAATGTTTCACTAGACTTTACTGGCCCAGTAAAGCAAATGCACGCCACCACCAACCACTCAAATTCCTCCCAACAGGAATTTGTTTCATTTCATAAGGGGACGTAGCACATAATCTACTGACTACTCATTTGGAGTTTATCGGTATTGAAAATATAACCTCCTGCCCCGGGTTACGCCTCATTTGTATGCACAGTGTGTCTAGTTCTCACCCTCAAGAACCTTCCAATATAGGACACTTGCACTACAAAAATGGATCTCAGTGAATCCATCGGAACACTTGTAGTGGCATCACAATCTGATGTTTCACGAGGATCGAGTGGAAATCCTGCTAGAGCTAAAATCAAGCCAACTCTAAACGCAGGTCACACATTTGAATCAACGGTTGTGCAAACGACTACAGATCCATACCGTGTGCTAACGGATACTCTATGTGAGTCCGGTGTTACCTTAAAAGAACAAGTTGCTGTGCCTTAAACTTCAAAATCATTCAGGCAACAACTTATACCGGAAACACATAAAATTCCGATGAAAAAAAAATCCATGTGAACTAAAATGCAACATCTTGAAAGCTGATTAAAATGCACATGAGCGTAATAGTCCACTCTCAAATTACTCCTATGATCTGCTAAACCCAGCATGATCTTCCCCGGAGCCACCGACAATATAGGAACTTAAAAGTGAGGGTCCCTAGGTCTAGGTGAGCAGAATCAAGAATCATGGGATCTTGATTGGGGTGCGCTGAGGTAAAAATTGAGAGGGGGTATGAAGTATGGGGTGCAAATCAGCTTATCACATGGTAAAAAAAAATAAAAACGAGGGTGTGGTTGAAAAATGAAAAAGTGAGTTGAGTGAGGAGCGTGTGTGAAAGGGTTAAAAGAAAACGGAAAAACCCTCCCTAAACCGAACAAATGACCGGGTAACCTCATATATATCGGATTGCATATGTTGCTTTCTGATTAAGACATCATGGACCCAGTGATGCAATGCACAACCCCCACTGACCACTCAAGTACAAAAAGTACTTGTTTCAAAATCACGGAGATAACCACATCCACTATCGACATCTCATTTGGAGATTGTTGATATTGAAAAAGAGGACCCACCTCCAGTCCTCGCCTTCGTTTGTCCACGTATAGAGTCTAGAACCGAATTAAATTTCTCTAGGACAAAGGCACTCTACCAAGCATATCTTTGAGATATTGCCGGAACATTCATAGTGATACCAAAAATATTGGTATTCCACGATGATTGAATGGAAATCCTACCAGTGCTAACATCAAAGCCAACACTGAACGTAGGTCACACGGTTTCTGTAACTGTTGTGCTAACAGGCAATCTATGTGATCCTGGGTTACCCTGATACATTCTTGTGCGAAGATCAGACGACCGTACTCCATTCTTATCAACAACGGTCACTATGTCTGATAGAAGATCTGATGACTGTATTTCAATCTTATCAACAACAGTCAACACATTAGATAAGGGATTTTATGACCGTACTCCAACATTATCAACAACGGTCAGAAAAATCCACAACATATCAACATTCCGCACTGCTTCAACTTCAACAAACATCAGGAACCAAGGATCTGCAGCAAATCGACAAACTCCACAACTTCAAGAAAGGACTTCCGCTGCTAACTGCTCTATCTATGGGTCTACATTCAGTCGATTTGCATGAAGTCTTCTGGAATACTTTATATTGGTTGAAAAGCCGATTAAAAGTATATCTGTCACTGATGATCAAAGGCTGATGCTGTTTTATCAACATAACTGCTCAACGGTTCAATTCTCAGCTCCAGCCTTACAATCACAGAAGTCTTCAAAGATATGCAACCTAGTCTACTATTACAAAGGGGGAGATTGTTAGGTATTAAATATGTTGTAATAGTTAGTCTAGGGGCTAAAGTGTAACATTGTATATAGGTTAGTTTTTATTACCAAAATGGTCCTAACTAACCAAGAATTGAGCCATGGTATAAATACCAAGATGTAAGGTTCAATTCTTTAACTTTTGCCATTAATCAAATCTTCATTTCCAGCAATTGTTCTCTCTACCATCTCTCTACTTTCTCTCTCTAAAAGCCCTAATCTCATTCTTCACTTTTATCACCAAAATCATCATCTAACCTCACTAAATGGATTGAATCAGTGTTATTGTGCTTTTCAGAAAGTCCTTCTTGAAGGATTTATGTGAACAGTTAGTCAACCTATGATGTCACGTCCATGTCTATAGGACACTCAAGGGTCACACCGGTGAGTGCATATAATACGAGTAAGATATGTAATGATACTTAGAAGAGGAATGATTCATAACAGTCATTTATGAATCATTTAAGTTTTAAGTTAAGTTCAACTTATTAATAGATTAGTTTATCTAACTAATTAATACAAGTATTTGTACATTTACTAGTTGAGTAAATTTACAATGTGTTAATTATAGATTATCCATAATATGATTTAAAGTAATTAAATCATATGGTGTTTGGATAATATTATTGTCTAAATTATATAAAGTTCATTATATAATTACTTATTAAAAGTATAAAATACAAGTATATATTTCGTATGTACAAATACCGAAATATATAAAGTGTATAATACTAGACATTTAATATTTAAGAGACAATGATATAACTAGTTAAACTATAAGTGTTAGAAATGAAAGATAGGAAAGTTTAATTAAGTATTAAACTTAATTAAACTAGAAGGGACCTAAGTGAAAGTCCTTCTTGACAGATTTATGTGCACAGTTAGTCAACCTATGATGATACATCCATGCCTACGAAACACTTAAGGGTCACACCGGTGAGTGCATGTTATTCGAGTAAGATATGTAATGATACTTGGAAGATAATTGATTCATAATAGTCATTTATGAATCAAGTTAAGTATTAAGTTAAGTTCAACTTATTACTAGATTAGTTTATCTAACTAATTAATACAAATATTTGTACATTTACTAGTTGAGTAAATATACAATGTATTAATTATAGATTATTCATAATATGATTTAAAGTAATTAAATCATATGATAATTGGATAATATTATTGTATAAATTATATAAAAGTTATTATATAATTAATTATTAAAAGTATTAATACAAAGTATATATTTCGTATATATATTTATATATACATGAAATGTATTAAGTGTATAATACTAGACATTTAATAGTTAAGTGCAATAATAAAAGAACAATAAACTGTAAGGGAAGGAAACGTAAAAAGGAAAGTTTAATTAAAGAATAGATCTTAATTAAACTAGAGGGTTTTAAGCGCAACTTATTTATCTATAAATAAGAGGCTTAGGGTAACCCCAAAAACCTCAGAACCCCACACGAAATTCCCTCCCCTCTCTCCCTTGGTTTCGGCCGAATCCCAACACAAGAACACAAGCTTTGAGTTCTTCGTGTTCTTCGTTCGTTCTTCGTACTCTTCAAGTCTTAAAGATCGGAGATCATTGCATCAACCAACTAGAAGGTTTCTCATCGTGTTCATCACTAGTGGACTAACTTAAGCAAGATTGAGGTATGTTTTGAGAAAACCTTTTCTCCCTTCTCCCCTCTTGGCCGAATTCGAACCCAAGAACCCTAGGGTTCTTCGTGTTTGTCGAATTACACACAAGTATGTGTGTGTGTTCGAGGTTTTCGTACAAGGTTTCTTCCTTGTTACTCTAATCTAGATTTCTAAGATCGCAATCCTTTAGGGTTTAAGGATTAGGTTTTAACTCAGTTCCGCTTTAGGGATTAAATCAGCTAGTTGGTTAAACCGACAAGAGTCATGTTCTTGTCAGTATGGTCGAACCAAGCATACTAGGAGGTTGACCCAAGTGGTCAATCAGTGTTATGAAACCCTTCACTTCTATTATAAATAGAAGGCTTAGGGTTCCATTATTCCTTGATCCTCACTTGAAAAACCCTAGCCTCCCTCCCAACCCCCTATTCGGGCGAATACATGCAAGAGGGAAGAACACAAGTTTGTGTTCTTCGTGTGCTTCGTGTTCTTCGAGTTTGTCGAATATGTTTCATTTCAAGAGCTTATCTAGAGGGCTTCTCGTTGTGTTTATCACTGTTGGATCTATCTTGAGCAACTAAGGTATTGATTGGAAGATCTCTCATTCTTCTTCTCCCTATTCGACCAAGAACACTCTTGTGTGTGTTCGAGTATTAGGTCAGTATGTTAATCTTGTCTAGATTTCCATCATCCCCACTCCTTTATGGTTTAAGGATTAAGTTTAATCTCAGTTCTGCTTTTAGGGATTAAACTAGCTAGTTGGTTTAACCGGCAATAACAAGTTCATGTTCTTGACAGTATGGTTCGAACCAAGCATACTAGGAGGTTGACCCAAGTGGTCAATTAGTTACAATGAAACCCTTCAGTGATATCAGAGCGTTGGTTTAGAAATCTAAACAAGAATAACAAATTTTTTTTTGTTTGTTTAATTTCAAAAGTTTTTTTTGTTCCAATTTCTTTTTTCTTTCTTCTTAATTTTCGAGAATGGTTAAGAACCCTATGACCAAGAATATTAAACAAGTTTGATTTAATTGGTCAAAATGATTCTAACCCTAGAATTCTCGAAATATGTAGAAAAGAACCCTAGGATCAAGAACATTAAACTAGTCTAGTTTAATTGATTAAAAGGATTTTTGCCCTACAAGTTTCGAGATTTTGGAAGAATCCTAGGACCAAGTATGTTAAACTAGTTAAGTTTAATTGGTCAAAAGGATTCTTTCCTAATCCTTTAGATTTTCAAAATCTTGGAGGAATCTTGGACACCAAGTATGTTAAAGTAGTTAAGTTTAATTGGTGAAAAAGATTCTTAGGCTTAAGATTATTCGAAACCCTAAAGAACCCTAGGACCAAGAACATTAAACTATTTTAGTTTAATTGGTTTAGATGATTAATTGAAATAATAATCTAAAACCTAGATAATTAAACAAGTTCATGTTTAATAGGTTTAATTATTGTTTTAGTAGATTTATTAAAACTAGTTCTTTAAACCTAGAAATCTAGACAAAGTTTTCTTTTGTCTATAAGGTTTGAATTAAAAAGTTTAAATAAATTTATTAAGGTTATAATCTATCATAGAGTTTGAACAAAGATTATTGTTTAATTGAAAAAAGATGGACTTCTTTTTCCAGATGGCATCATTATCAATACGTAATCTCTTACCCAACACAACATTAATATTTTCAACTCGTGAAACTGTATCAAATCGTTTCTTCACTGTCCTGACCTCGACAGTTCTGTCAAACTCAATAGTCTTCTTCCTAAAGGGGTGGCTCTTGGTAAGGAATCTTCGATGTCCCATGTATATAGTTTTTTTTTAAAATTTCATAACCACACCGTGCTTGTCTCGTCTTCACAAACAGGACAAGATTTCTTACCCTTCGTTTTGTATCCTGACAAGTTACCGTATGCTGGAAAGTCATTGATAGTACAAAAAACCATGGCCCGCAATTTAAATTGTTCTTTTCTATAAGCCTCGTATACATCTACACCATCATTGCAAAGAGATTTTAAGTCATTAATCAAAGGAGATAAATAAACATCAATATAATTACGCGGTTGTTTTGGACCCTGAATCAACAACGACATCATAATGTATTTTCGTTTCATGCATAACCATGGTGGGAGATTGTAAATGTATAAGAGAACTGGCCACGTACTATGATGACTACTCATGTTACCTAAATCAACAACGACATTCTGAATGCCAACAAAGTAACTTTGCTTCTTTCTCGTTTGAATATAACCTTTTCAATCTTGGTATAATAGGAAGATACCACAACATTTTAGCCGGTGGTCCATTCTTTGTCACATCATCTTCAACTTCATCCGTATCTTTTTCCGTTTATACCTCGATGCACCACATAAATGACAATTATGTTTATTTATGAACTTGTTCCGAAACAACATACAATTATTGGGACATGCATGTATTCTTTCCACTTCCAATCCCATTGGACACATTAATTTTTTTGCTTGATATGAAGAAATTGGTAATCCATTTTCTTCCAGAAGCAACTGTTGATGTAAAAGCTCTAATAGGCTTGTGAAACTTGTATCACTCCATCCTTTTTTCATCTTTAAGTTAATTAACTTCAACACAGCATCAAGTTTCATTAATTTTGAACCTTTATATAATGGTGTTTCGGCTTCATCGAATAAGCAATGTAATTCATCATCTTCACCAACGTCACAACTCATATTAGTATCCAATTCATTAATACTTTCATCGACAAACGATCATTTGAAGTGTATTGATCGTTATCGTGGTATGAGGTGTTGTTGAATGTTGTATATGCACTACTACTATTTACATTGCTCGAAGATGTGTTACAATCAAATCGTGATTCTCCATGACTTGACCAACAAGTGTAATCATGCAGAAAACCATGAAAAAAAATGGAGCTCTATATCAGAGGTGTTTGTGAACATTTTAGAGTTTTTATAAACGTTTCAAGGACATAAAATCGTAGGACTTGCGTTCTTAACACGATTCGATTCAGCAAACCGAATAAAATTTCGAACACCGATGACATAATCGCCAAATGAACGTAGAGCTTGATACATCCAATAATTACGCTCCATCTAAAAATTAATAAAACAACAACACAAAATAATTAATATTATATTTAAATGGTTGGAGGCTATATAAGTAAGTCATATTCAACCATTAATCAAGTAATTCAACCTAAAAAAACCGAACACATTTTTTTCTAGTTAGAAGATGGTTTTTTGTTCATCATGTGGCGAACAAGCAGTGATTCGCACTTCATGGACAACCAAAAACCCTAGACGAAGGTTTTATACATGTCCAACAACGGTAAGGCCATTTGAAGATATTTAATTTATAACTATTTTAGAATTCAAGTTATTGTATATCCTTTTTTCTACGGTTCTACATGTAGGTTTTTTGAGTGGTTTGATCCTGTTATGTTTGAAAGATCCAAAGAAATCATTCCAGGGTTAATAAATTCGAAGAACAATCTTGAAATGAAGCTGAAGGAACGTGACTTGATGCTAATGAAAATGAAACTGTATTTGATAGGGATTTGCATAGTTTACATAGGATATGCAATGTTTGCATAATCTACTGTATCCTCTACTTTTTGAATGTAATTTCTCTATATTGGCAACTAATTGGAAGCTACTTACTTTTCGAAGTCTACTTCAAAGCATGAAATTAAAAATAGTAGATGAAATTACCTTAAAAAGAGCAGCAGAACGAAAATAGGATCTCAACAAAGAAGAAAGACAACTATTTCAATAAAAAGGCCGTTGGATATTATAGAATTCAAAATTGCATTATAGGTGCGGTCGAACCACACTAACAAAGACGATAGCTGCACTTACAAATTCAAAACATCGCACTAAGAATAGAAATTTAGCCGTTATAATGAATTACGTTTTACAAATAAATTACATGATATGAAATTAAATTGATAGACTTTAAAGATAGATGATTAATTGCCAACTACTATATCTTGGAAACCATCATAAACGTTTAAAAGATTTCACTATTAATATTAATTGCCAATTACTAGTAGCACATCCCCTATCACTGACCTCAATTAAAATATTAATATTAATCTGTTAATATATTATAGATTAATAATTTGAAGTTAGACATTCTAGACTTTGAAGATAGATGATTAACAAAAAATACTAAAATTAAATATTCAACATGCATTCATTACAACGAAAAATTAAAAAGTTACAATATTAAAAACCAAAGAAACTAATTAAATTACAATAACTTTCAAAACAAGGCGGCCTCGAGAACTCTTCATTTTATCGAGATAAATTGTGAAAAAAACCCATTGGTTCCATATGATCCCCCACCTCAATCTGAACTGTTCAAAATCCCCATGAGTGGTAATCGGGCCATAGGGTCTTTCCTCAATCGGTCTCTTTCAATCACGAAAGGTATCAACCATCACGAACCTTTCACTGATTTCTCCTCTCTCCAAGAGATAAATCGGGCCATACTTGTACAACATGTGATCATTCACCACATTTGCTGGTATAGTCTGAAATTAAGACATCAAAACAAAATTTCATCATTATAAATAAAACAAAGAAAGAAAAAAGAACCAAAATATATGCATACAATTTCATTACGATTTTTTATCTGAACATTCTATTTTACAGCAAAGTAATGATCTTTTTCTATAGGATCAACGCCAGAAGAGGAGATTTCATCGTCAGAAGGAGAGATTTCATTAACTTCAGCATGATATTGGTGGTCGCTTTGCGAACTCATGCTTAATAACAAAGAAAAGTTTTTGATTAATATTTTCTGGTGATCAAAGGTTACCATTTTAGAAGAATATTGGTTAACTTTATATAATAACCAAGGGCCTCGAAAGTTGCGGCCAGTAAATGCTAAATTGAAGTGGGAAAATTAACCGAAATATGAAATTTAAGTGCGTAGGAACAGTGTAACCGCAATAACAAAAAGAAACCGCACTTACCAATATAACAGTGTAACCGCTACAGTGTACATCTATCTTTTTTAATACTGCAGATCTAGTTGGATGAAAATTACAGCTAGTGTTACAACTATCTTTTTTAATACGTATCCACATAATCGCACCAAATAATAGTTTAACCGCAATAACAAAAGTTTTTCCTCGATTTTTACCATATCACAGATAGAGTTGCAGGAGAATCAAATATTTTCTTGAGATTCTAAAATATACGTAGTGATAATTTCTTTGAAATTCAAAGAGAACTTAATTTCAGCTAAAGCTATATATATTGGACTCTAATTTTCCATATATAAAGATAAATTAGAGTCATTACTTACTGGTGCGGCATCATCAAGGTTCACATGTTGTAGCAGATTTTGTTCGTACGCGAATCTTGATGATGCTGTAGCAGAAATCAACATGACTATACAGTATACAATTTATTTGGAGATGTGGTTTTATAGTTGTGATGCGCGCCAAATCACCAATCCAGCAAAAAAAATTGTTGTCTTTGTAAGTTTCTATATAAGACTTCATGCAATTAGCCTTTTGTTATATCAAAATACTTTTCAAAAAAAGTTTCGTTGTAATTTTCATTGTAAGTTTCTAATATCAGTTCTATTCATATAGGTGATCAAGAACTACAAGTTAATAATAATTACTTTATCGTAAAATGGTGTGCGTCGATGACAAAAAAAATTGTATGATTTTTCTTTTTTCTTGCTATATATATATATATATATATATATATATATATATATATATATATATATATATATATATATATATATATATATATATATATATATATAACCATTATAATTTGTAGTATAAATTTAATTTTTGTTTCTTTCATCAGACTATTCCAGCAAAATTTGTTAGGGATCACCAACTTTGGGATGAGCATCCTTTGGTTGCTTTGGAAAATCTTGAGATGAGTCCCCCATACGGTAAAGTTTTCAATTTACAACTCCACGGTGATAGAAGGAGGTCCAATGTTCGTTTTATGGACCATATGACTATCAATGGTGATTTGGTCGACTTCAAACAGAAGATGGGCATCCGCACGAACCAACATGTAATGTTCACCCTTGATCTCGAAGAAAAAAACAATGGTCAAGGACTTTTCTTCAAGGTTACTCTTCTCTGAATTCAACATGCATGTTGTTTGCCTTGTGTTTAGGTTTTGATTGTCCTTATTTTGGTTTGGTGTGTAATAGTTTGTTACATGTAATGTTATCGTTGTATTTTAAGCCAACTCTTAGTTGAATGAAATTTGTTTTTGCCAACTAATTAAACTTAAAATTCTTTGTAAGGTGCGGGGATTAAAAAGCCGCAACAAATAATGTGGATTGTTGTTGCGGGTAGAGTGTGGTCGTGAAGGGTTTCATTGATACTGATTGACCACATGGATTAACCTCCTAGTCACTTGGTTCGAAGCATGCTGACCAAGAATATGAACTTGTTCTTGACCGGTTAAAACCGACTAGCTGATTTAATCCCTAAATGCGGAACTGAGATTAAACCTAATACTTAAACCCTAAAGGATTGGGATCATGGAAATCTAGATTAGATTAACAATGGAAGAAACCTTGTACGAAAACCCAAACACACACACACACTTATGTGTGTTCGTCGACTACCAAGAACCCTAGGGTTCTTGGTTGGTTTCAGTCGAACAAGAGGGGAGAAGGGAGAAAAGGTTGTCTCAAAACATACCTTAATCTTGCTTAAGTTAGTCCACTGATGATGAACACGATGAGCGACCTTCTAGTTGATCCTTGTAATGATCTTCGAATCTTTAAGACTTGAAGAACACGAAGAACAAACGAAGAACACGAAGAACACGAAGAACACAAGGCTTGTGTTCTTGTGTGGGGTGTTCGGCCGAAACCTAGAGAGGAGGGGGCTAGGGTTTCCTGATTAGTGAGCAAGCAATAAGGGAACCCCATGCCTTCTATTTATAATAGAAGGACTTTCACTTAGGGCCCTTCTAGTTTAATTAATATTAATACTTAATTAAACTTATCCTTTTACACTTTAAACCCTTATAGTTTAACTAGTTATTATTATCCCACTTAATTATTAAATGTCTAGTATTATACACTTATATATATTCCGTGTATATTACATATACGAAATATATATTTGTATTTAATACTTTTAATAATTAATTAGACAATAATATTATCCAACACTATATGATTTAATAGCTTTAAATCATATTATGGATAATCTATAATTAACACATTGTATATTTACTCAACTAGTAAATGTACAAATACTTGTATTAATTAGTTAGATAAACTAATCTAGTAATAAGTCAAACTTGACTTAATACTTAACTTGATTCATAAATGACTTATTATGAATCATTCCTCTTCCAAGTATCATTACATATCTTACTCGAATAACATGCACTCACCGGTGTGACCCTTAAGTGTTTCGTAGGCATGGATGTATCATCATAGGTTGACTAACTGTGCACATAAATCCTTCAGACTCCCACTTGTGCAAGTTTGTAACCTTTAGCTTAATGATACGAGCTACAGTGGCCTTCTAGATGGGCATGTAGGTAACCAACCCCATAAAAACAGCTTTGTGTAACCCAGGTATAGTTTCTTGAAAAAATCTTTAATAGCGTCTCTTAGTAAAGAACACTTTGTCTCTACTTCTTGGGCAACTATGTTAGGTTAATCCCTTGCAGCACGATTTGTGATGACGAATACGAGCATGGTAGAAAATATCAACTCCTGTATTCGAAATCATTTTATGACTTCTTGATTTAAACTGTTGTGATAAACGACAAAGAACAAATCAGTTCGTTTGGGCATGGCCATGCACTTTCCAGTTATCATCATGTCAAAGGACCTATAAATATCTCTCCTAAAAAGGAGGTGCAATTGTCATCTTGTTATATTTTGATTCAAATACATATTCCTTTGTACCCAGTAAGGCCTCGTATGACAACCATATTTCAGAATTGTCTAAGACGAACCAAAGCACATTAGTCAATGTATCCCAAACCAAATACCTCAGGCTTAAGGACAATCCTAGTGAATAATACTTTTGAACTTTTCAACCACGAAGTATTATCATGGCGGTCAATCCAATATTCATCGAGCTCCAACAGAATATCACCGATATTTGGTTTACACAAAACTTGTGTAGCTATCTTCGAAGAACTTCGAATCTACCACCAAATACCGCGATGACGTTAACGTCCCATCGAGGTTCCCACCAAGACGAGTAGTCACGGATTTATATCTTTTTGAATAAAGAAACTTTTATTCATGGATATTGTAAAACATACAAATTCTGAATAATAATGATACTAACTGGATCATTACTTATTCTTTGCGTTTGTGTTGATTGCTCAATGACTCTTAATTGTAACTAAAGACATAAGACGAGTATTTACGAATACTATTACTTTTGTCAGTGCTAGATATTGTTCATGCAACATTTAGAACATATTCTAGTCTTGCCTTTTTATATGATTCGGAAAACATAGGAGGATTGGAAAATTACTCCTTCAGTTTCTTGAATCTTATAAAACTTGCCTTGTAACTAAAACTCTTTTAGCTACTTGATTTGTAGATATTCTTACTAGTTAAAGAAATTTCCTTAAATGATCAACTTGTTCACTGGAATGTGAACATCCTATTAGATATGCAATAATTAATCACAAGACTTGTGATCACGCTATTAGGTTTGCAATAATCTAATCAATGATCATTTATTTCTCTTAACTCTTTGGCTAACGACTTGGTAACTCCTTGTTGTTAATGTCCTAACTAACTTACTATATTCACTAGTACCTCTAATGAATACGTTAGTCATAGCTCCCACTAAATTTTATGGAATTTAAGCATCACTTAAACTACTACTTTGACCTAGTCAATGACTTGTAGTTTAATCTTTTAAGAATTCTATCAATAATTAAAGTCATTCTTTGGATTTGCGAATATCCAATATTCCTGATAAGGGAATCATGACTTTCATTGATTACTGTATCTAACAAGTATAAGACACTTGAAATGATACTTCCAATTCTTAAACATATTAGTACTTTTAAGAATCTTATTTAATGCCAAAGTCATTTCTTGGATTTCTCAAATATCCATTATTCCTATAAGAGAATTATGACTTGATTAAATATTGTATTAATTACAAGTATAAAAGACTTGTAATAATACATTTTAATTCTTAAATACTTTAATATAGTTTGTACTTTATAAGAGTTCATTTAATGTCTAAGTCATTTTCTTTGGATTATACGAATATCCAATTATTCCAATTAGGGAATTATGACTTCATTAAATTCCTTTATCACAAGTATGAAAGACTTGTAATAATACTCTTTAAAGTATACCTTGATTATATCCAATATAATCATACAATATTAATACTAATACTTTAAAACTTACTATCATAAGTAACCATTACTTAAGATGTTTTAACTAAGTTAAATAACTTTTGAACCTTATGCCTCCATAAAATACTTAAATACTTTCATTAGAAAAACTTTCTAATTACTAGTATCTTAAGCTATTAAGACATTTATTTATACAACAATCAAACAAGTATAAAACATGAAATATAAAGTAAATCAAAACTTGACTTACAATCTAGTCATAAACCTTGACTAGTGTAATTGTCACACATGCACACGTAACACAATTAAATTCAACCATGGATTCGAATTTATTAAAACCAAAAACTTTGTTTTAACATAAAAATAAAATGATTATTCAAACAATAAAATAAAATTGTTTTTACTGAATCCATAAAAATACTGAATTATAAAATCTTGGTGCTTGTGGGATCATTACTATCTCATGCAGGCCATCTTCACTTTCCATCATCTCTTGCAATAAACGATTGCAAAAGTTGAGTTACTCGTAATAAACTTTACAAGTGTCTTGAAGTGAATATCTAGAAGTTGGTCAAGTCAACTGAGGAGCTTGTATTGCCTCCTACCCTTTGACCATTGCCACAACCAAGACACAGTTTCTCGGTCCTTGACTTGTTTGGCTTCACCTTCTTGACTCTTTTGTTTGACTCTATTACCCTTAGGCACGTCTTGGCTGAGATTGGTTTTACCCTTTCCCTTTCCACTGCGTCTCTTTCTCTTTTCACTACCATCATCAGTTACTACGAGATCATTCTTTAACTTGGTTCCCAAACTCAACTCATTAGTCTTGAGCATGGAATGTAGCTCATCAATGGATTGCTCCATGTTTTGCATGTTGTAGTTGACTACATAAGGCTTATAGTCATCTGACAACGAGTTGAGTATCATTACTATTGCTAACAGCAATGGTACTGGGTGTCCTAGTCATTTTAAGACGATCCATGTGCTCTTTCGTTTTTTATGACGTGAGCACTCACTGATGATCCCTTAACCATCTTTGCAAGAGTTGACCACGCTACAAGCGTAATATGCTTGTCCTGGTTCATCTCTGGAATTCGTGGCAGAGGCATTTAGCATTGCTCTTTCTAGGACATTTCCTTTTCTCTCATGCCTAAGCATAATCCGAAGATCACGCTTCCAATTGAGAAACTTTGACCTTGTCAATTTGTCCTTTTCTAGAAATAAGCGTAGTGAGAGATTGGTACGTGTCGTGTTGGTTGTTGCGCCGTCTACAAATCAAACCCAGTTTAATTAGTAATCATCAACAAACATTCTCTAAAATATATTATAAACCCATAATTAATATTTTAGGCCTAGGATCCATATTTCACATTCTCGCCGCAAGGTTTGAGCACTTCCCACTAGACATGCTATTTATGGTAGGTAACATCCTTACCGATCGTATCAACACTTGACACGATTCCTAGGGGTCGTAGAATCTTTAGACTTATAACTTATTACAACTTTGTACAATCTAATTGTACATTTCTAAGTTAGTAATAAAGTCTAGTATGTTTATTCTACTCAAGTACTTTTTGGGCCGGGACTTCCATTATCACCAAAGTAGATCAGACCATCTAAGACAGTACGATGTTCTGCGCCGGGACTCCCGATAATCACAGAACCTTACGCACCCTAACACTCGCAATGATTTGAATCCATATCTAAGGTTCTTTATCCTTACAATATTAATATCGTTTAACAAGTGAGGTGTTCCATTAGGTGGATAGTACTTAGATCTAAGATTTTCTTGGGTTTGTTTAAGTCTTGAACTAAACTTAAACCATATTCCAATCTTAGTCCTTTGTTTAAAATGTGTGACTTGTAGATTCAAGAAATCTAAACGACACCTTTTTTAAATCTTAAGAACCTTTTCTTAAGACCTTATAGTTTCAAGAATTGCGCGACTTATATGTATACCTAAGACAAGGTGTACAAGACGTATTACTAGGTTTTGTGAAAAACCTTATCTAGAGTAAAACTTACTTGTTTTATCTTTCTTGAAAAACTTAAACACTTATGTTAAACTTTTAATTCTTTTACAATTCATAAACTTGAATTATAAATCTAGTTCAACACACCTAGTTTTTCACATGTTTAATAATGAAATCAAACATTTGTTTTGACTTATTAGATTCGACCAAACTTATGTCTTGACGACATATTTATAAACGTTGTGATTTTCTTGTGTAGCTCCCACTAGCTCCAACAACCATGATGGAACTTAAGCAAACACGATTACACCTTATATAATAATCTTATTATATAAAGACTATATATAATAATTCTTAGTTTGTTTAAACCTTTCTTACATTTAACTTGAACTAGTTAAACATAGGTTCTAAAGTTATCTTGTTATTTAACCTTGATCATTAATCTAGTATTTTACATGACTTGTAAAATACTTGTATCATACTTGTATAATTACTAGTTATAATAACCTATAACTTTATACACCTTATAATACTAATATATAACTTTGTATATTTCTAGTTCATCATATAATCTCAACTTGTACAATATCTAGTTATCATAACTTTGTACTTTCTATTTTTGATCATATAATTAACTTATACAATATCTAGTTATATTATTTAGCCTTTAAGATCAAAATAACATTATCTTTAATGCTCCATTTAATCTTGTATTTAATATATATATACATAATTATTTTCTTTTAAAAATAAACTTGTAATCATTCTAATAAGAATATTACATCTAATTTATATGTATTTTAACTTGAACTAATTAAAATACGTATAAACTACTTTATTTATTAAAATTCATTTTACCTTGTTTTTAAATATTTAAAATCCAAAATAATATATATAAATATAAATAAATACATCTTGTTAATTTCTTGAACTAAAAATTAACACTTCTTTTAATCCTCATTAATTAAACCCTTGTCTTGTTCTTGATCAATCAAAACTAGGGTTTTGACTTTCTTGATCAAAGACATCATTTATCAAAAAATTAATTATAATAATTCCTATTTCAACAATAAATCTTGTTTAAATTCTAAGATAGATTATAACCCTAATAAATTTATTTAAACCTTATAGACAATAAACTTTGTCTAGATTTCTAGGTTTAAAGAACTAGTTTCAACAAATCTATTAAAATAATAATTAAACCTATTAAACATAAACTTGTTTAATTATCTAGGTTTTAGATTATTAATCTAATTAATTCTTTTAAATCATTAAACTTAAACTAGTTTAATGTTCTAGGGTTCTATATTAAATCTAGGGTTTTTCGAAAAATCCTTAAAGCCTAGGAAACTTTTCCAGCAATTAAACTAGGCTAGTTTAACAAAACTTGGTGTCCAAGAATCCTCCTTGATCATGAAATCTTTGATAAAAAGGAAAGAATCCTTTTTGATCAATTAAACCAAATCTTAATTTAACATACTTGATCCTAGATTTTGAAGATCAATTAATTAAGGAAAGAATCCTCTTGATCAAAATTTTTTGACAATCTTGATCCTAGGGTTCTACAATTTTCGAAAATTGCTAGGGATTGGGAAAGAAGCCTTTTGACCAATTAAACAAAACTTGTTTAACATGCTTGATCCTAGGGTTCTTTGCCCATTCACGAAAATTCCTAGGGTTTTCTAGAACCCTTTTGACCAATTAAACTTAACTAGTTTAATATGCTTGGTCCTAGGGTTCTTACCCTTTTTCGTGAGTTAAGAAGAAGAAGAAAAAGATGGAACAAAAGAAACTTTAATAAAATTAAACAAACAAACTTTGTTAATCTAGTTTAGATCTCTAAACCATCGCTCTGATACCACTGAAGGGTTTCATTGATACTGATTGACCACATGGATCAACCTCCTAGTCACTTGGTTCGAACCATGCTGACCAAGAACATGAACTTGTTCTTGACCGGTTAAAACCAACTAGCTGATTTAATCCCTAAATGCGGAACTGAGATTAAACCTAATCCTTAAACCCTAAAGGATTGGGATCTTGGAAATCTAGATTAGATTAACAATGGAAGAAACCTTGTACGAAAAACCGAACACACACACACACACACACACACACACTTGTGTGTGTTCGTCGACTACCAAGAACCCTAGGGTTCTTGGTTGGTTTCTGTAACACCGCAAAATTTGAGCCATTTTTTTTACAACAAATACGGAAGCGTTTCAAAATTATATATGTATATAACTCGTTCTTCACAAGTTATAAAAAACCATAAAATGTATGATTTTACAAAAATTAACTTTTCAAAATAGTGTTACTTTACATTACGGCTCGACATCAAAATCATTTCTTTAAGTCTTGGTCAATCATTCCTAATCATATTATCCAAAAGACCCATCCGTCTACAACCTGTGAAAGATTCAACATAGTGGGGGATTAGCACGAAGCTAAGTGAATGAAAATATAACATTTTATATTGTCTAAGTACAACAATCTCGATTCACAATTTTCACGGATTCACAATCTTAATAGATTCACAATCTTCACAGATTCACAATCTTCACAGATTCACAAATAACGAAAGGACCGACGGTTTTGCAAAACCTTACAACTGTTGTGGGCCTAACAACAGCTTATCGGAAGCCCTTTACTCATTAGCAACGTAAAGCTTCCATCAAATGCAACACATGCATCCAAGGTACAATTACCGTTATCTAACAGTAAACGAATGCCCAGCCTCCCACGCAGACTGTCCTCTACTCTTTTCCATGTGCACATATCAGATTCCATGTGCACATATCATTTAATTAACACATAGCCAGTTAATTATCGTTATACCATTAATACCGGTCTACAAATAAGGGAGCAGTACTAACATATCAGCACTAACTGAATCAGCACTAACTGATCAGCATTAACGGGGTCAAAACTTAACTAATCAGCACTAAACACTTTCAATTGCAACCAAAACCATTGCAATTTAAACAATACAAAGGTTATAAATCCACTCACCTTTGCCAAGTCTCTTTCCACTCAGTTGTATAATATCACTGAGTCTCTTTTTCTTTTCCTGGTAATCAAAACAATACCAAATTAGTATCAGTTTGACTTGAATATGCATTATATACAAAAAGTAAGAAACGAAGATCCAACATCAAAGTGAAAGTCAAAGATATCAAAATGTGTTCATATTGCAAATCTATGACAATGGACATTTCTCAAAAATCAACAAAATTCACATCTCAATTTTTTTGGTCTTTTTACGCAAGAAGCCTACAACACAAATAAAACCATATTTCAATTCCTTTTCTTTAGTTTCTATGCAACAGAAGTCATACAAAACCAAAAAAATATATACTTTCTTTACTTTGTTCTACATAGCATCTCTCCATAAAAACCAAAATAATTTTTCTTTTTATTTCCATGTTGAACGTATACTTTCACCAGCCAAAATCCAAAACCAAATTGGTGTTCTTTTGGGTCTACGCAAGTGGTATTCCACACCAAAAAAAACATGTAATTTAATTTCTTCTTTTGTCTAAATAGAAGCAGTCACCAAAAACTATACCCCCTTTTTCTTATGTCTTACGCACACTCACTAAACAATCAGGAAGTTAATAAAAATTTTGTTATTATTTTTTTATGCATATCTATCTACCTCTATATATGGAGCTACATTTGATTTGTCTTTGTCCACATGTCATTTTATCACATTTTGATTGGCCCATTTTAGTGACATGTAATTCAAAAGAATGCCACATGTCAAGCTTTAAATTCAAACGATTCATATTTTCAATTGTATCCCCAAATTTGTGTTCAATGCGGTTGAACAAGCTGCGAACCCCACCGTTTTTTCACATAAACCCTAACCATGGTTTCATAGACCTGCAACAATCATCTCATCCGATAATTGAAATCAACGGAGGAAGATGGCGGAACACTTGGCGAAACGATTTTGATGAATCTTTTGATGTAGTAAGTTAATTCGAGAACCCTAAATCAATTACTTTGTCACCGTTTATTAGTGCTTGGACCTCGAACGCATCAAACATCCATCTGGTAATTTCACATTTTGCTTTTGATTTCTCTTACTTTACCAAAAATCAACGACTGTTTTTCATTCGTTTTTTAACATCTGGATTTTGAGCATTTATAGTAAAGTTTCAATTCAAGATCTGGATTTTCTATGTGTCCCTGCAACTCAAAATCTGGTGAAATAGAGAAACAATATTTCGATATTAATTAAATGTCTTTTTTGCCATTATATCAGATACATCATCTATGGCGGCATCATTATTCTTTCTCTTCTCATCGAATTCCAGCTGGAGTGTTTTGTAAGTTATGAATTTTGTTTATAACGTCAACCTCAACATCAACATAGAATTGCACATGGTGCACACCAACTGTTTGATTTTGTGTCAACCTGATTATGAGCAAATTATGGTAAAATAGAAAACTTAGTTGATGATTTTAGTTATAAAATACAAATTTGAGCACCAATCCTGATTTTATCTTCTAGGGTTTATAGTACAGCTCTTTGTCCAAGCTATCCTCGTGAGCGCCTGCATCACATAATCATCGCCCATGTATGTTTAATTGCTTATTTCAACCGGCATCCGAGTTTATCTGGTAGAATTTTCTTTATAAATCCGAATGTTGTGTAATCTACAAACGTTCAATAGTATTTGTGTATCCACATGTATGTTTAATTGCTTATGTTGTGCTATTGGATTTGATCAGTTTCAAAATCTAATGAAAATTCGAACGAAATGCAATATTTGAAGTATTCTTATCTGATCAGTTTCAAAATCAAGATAACTGAATAATGTTACTTGGTTATAATTGTTGTAATGGTTTTTAAGTTACATATCTTTCTCATTTACTATTTATCTCTATGATACGCCTTGGACCAAGTATTCCCTCTAAATGTTCTGATCTATGATTGGATTATTAAAATTGAAGTAATTTTCTTATAATAAGAGTATTGTAGTTTGATGATGATGATTGTTTAATGTTTATGCATGCTGCTACATTAAAAAGAGACACCTATTTCCCTATTGGAATGCCTTCTAGTCAAGCTTCATCAGATGCACAACAGAAGGTATTTCTGAACTTTGCCAAATAAAGCAGGTAACAAGGAGGATGAGAATGACTTTTTGGTAAAATAATGCAAATTATCAGGCAACTTCTGATGGTAATATTATATTCAAGTTTCAATTTTTCTAAATTAGATTTTAAGGAAATAGTATGTGGCAATTTCGGCCCATTTACTTGTTTTGATTTTCTATTAAACATTTGTGTTTTAAAGGATGTGACTCATGTGAGGATGATTTAGAATCTGCATCAAAGATGGTTTTACACGATTGGCAAAGGGGTAAAATATCATTTTTGTCTCACCACCAAAAGAAGATGAAACAGCAAATGAAGCTGAAGAAAATAATGTAACAAAAGATGATGCAACTACATATACATTTCGTGTTGGTTCTCCAACTACTGAAAAAGAACCACAAAGTTCAGTGGTTCTTTGCAAACATAAACAGTTAGGGTTTTTTCATGTGTTTCAGTCGAGTGTTGTATGTTTGTTATATCAACTGTGATTATTTGATAAAATAATCTAAGCTGGATGATATCAATATGATCGATTGATTAGCTTGCTTGTGAATATCATTAATGTTGGATTAATTGTCTTGCATGAGAAAGACGTATGTTCGACCACGAAGTTGAAAGTTTTATGTGGTTGAAAGCTCCTATCTCCAAGTCAGTCAATTTCTATCAATTAATGTACTAATTCATTGTCAATCTTCTTAATAAACATGTATAAACTCAAATAATCAACTAATTTTACATTTTAAATCAACTGCTCATAAACCCTATTTCAATCCTTGAACAAGAACTTCAAAATATAAAATAAGAAACAATTACTTACTTGATTTTTTGTACAAACTTGAGAATAAAATCAAAGATTGGATGAGATTTTAGGCTTCAATTTGAGAAAATATGAAAAACAAGCAAAAGATGTTTTTGGGGTTTTGGTTGAACACGTGAGAAAGAGATAGAGATTGAGAAATATGATGATTTTTTATTTTGACACTAACACACACGTACATAACACGTGTCATTAAAAGGGAGAGTTAAATTTCTTTTAAACACAGTATTATATGGTACATCTGGTTCACAATTAATTCATTTAATATATCTAACTATCACCGATTCAGGCAACGAAGATATATTTGGAACTTTGGTTCAAAAGTGAATCTAATGACATAAAAATCATTAAAATATCTAAATATCTTAGTTTCAACGAATTTTAACCCCTCGGTTAAAATAACAATTAATTCAAATAAATGAATAAATAATATTTATCACTCACCAAAAGTAATAAAAAATACTAGGCCGGGTTTCAGGGTGTTACAGTTTCGGTCGAACAAGAGGGGAGAAGGGAGAAAAGGTTTTCTCAAAACATACCTTAATCTTGCTTAAGTTAGTCCACTGATGATGAACACGACGAGCGACCTTCTAGTTGATCCTTGTAATGATCTTCGAATCTTCAAGACTTGAAGAACACGAAGAACGAACGAAGAACACGAAGAACATGAAGAACACAAGGCTTGTGTTCTTGTGTGGGGTGTTCGGCCAAAACCTAGAGAGGAGGGGGCTAGGGTTTCGTGATTAGTGAGCAAGAAATAAGGGAACCTCATGCGTTCTATTTATAATAGAAGGACTTTCACTTAGGGCCCTTCTAGTTTAATTAATATTAATACTTAATTAAACTTATCATTTTACACTTTAAACCCTTATAGTTTAACTAGTTATTATTATCCCACTTAATTATTAAATGTCTAGTATTATACACTTATATATATTCCATGTATATTACATATACAAAATGTATACTTGTATTTAATACTTTTAATAATTAATTAGACAATAATATTATCCAACACTATATGATTTAATAGCTTTAAATCATATTATGGATAATCTATAATTAACACATTGTATATTTACTCAACTAGTAAATGTACAAATACTTGTCTTAATTTATTAGATAAACTAATCTAGTAATAAGTCAAACTTGACTTAATACTTAACTTGATTCATAAATGACTTATTATGAATCATTCCTCTTCCAAGTATCAATACATATCTTACTCGAATAACATGCACTCACCGGTGTGACCCTTAAGTGTATCGTAGGCATGAATGTATCATCATAGGTTGACTAACTGTGCACATAAATCCTTCAGGCCGCACTTAGAAACATTTATTGGATTTGGGTGGAGTAAAGCCGCATGAACAATTGATTTATTGTTGCGGTTAACATAAAGCCGCATCAACAAATTGGTTTGTTGTTGCGGTTTGTTCTTTCGAAGTGCGATATTCTTTTGTAGTTGCGGTTTTATTTGACAACCGCAATATATAAATATTTTCCGCTGCATCTTCAAACCCGATCTGTAGTAGTGACTAGGTCTGGTTATAAACCTATGGTGAAAGTATTTCTTTTTGATATCGTGTGATTCACCCCCAAAAGACTCTAAACACTTGACTCAATGAGTGAATTGCATTCTAGGATCTTTAAAATGTTTAATGTTGATCTTTTTGACCGAATTGACCACTAGTGTAGTTACTGTTTTGAATTGTTAAATTATATATATGTGTTAGTTGGAAGTACTTGAGGTATTTTTCACCTTCTTTGAAGAGTTTTTCTTGATTTATTGTTTGATGACAAGCAAAGCTTAAGTGTGGGGGGATTGATATAACCAAAATTATACATAATATATATACATCATAATTTCGGCTATATCAAACATTTCACGGCAGAAACTCCACCAAATCAGTTAAAAATCGTTCTAATTAATCTTTTATTTGGTCGTTTCACGGCCAGAACTAAAAAACATTATAAAAACGGGAAAAATAAGAAATAAATTGTAGAATCCTCATAAGAGGGTGTAAACTTGACACATAATGAAATCAAGAACCCGACGCATTCCCTGATAAAGGAACATGACGCGCAACATAAATTATGACGTGTTCGCAGCCGTTACAGTGACTTTACATATTGCCCACGATCTCATTAATGAAGAAGGAAAAAGCGACACGTTCACTAGAACGCGACGCATAACATAGACTTTCTGAGCCTATAAATAGAGGCCAAACTCATCATTGTTTCTTGTGCGTAACACTGACCATCCTCTCTAATGGAGTGAGTCTTCATTCCCCACTTTTGGGGTGGTGGAGGATGATCACTTTCATCAATCCTTCCCAAACAAGAAGAGAATAGGTAGTCTAGTGCGATGTAGCTTTCGAGTCTTTGTGCTTGCATATGGAGTTGTCATCTTCATCAGGGTGTTGGTACGAATTTACTTTTCCTTGTCTTGTATTTCAATTTTAGACGTTATGAATATGCTTCTTTTTTAAATATAATGTGTGTTTATTTTTGTTGCATATCATAATAAGTGAGTTTATATAACCTTAGATATGAAATTGGCTAATTTATGTCTAGGACTTTTTTTTGAACGGCTTATGAATAGGACTTATATACACTTAAATAAATTAGACTTATTTAATATGACATGAGCCTTAAGCATGGAACAGTGTTAACTATTAAGTTATGGTTAACTCACACGATAATTGAAAAGCACAATCTCACTGATTCAATCCATTTAGTGAGGTTTGATGATGATTTTGGTGATAAAAGTGAAGAATGAGATTAGGGCTTTTAGAGAGAGAAAGTAGAGAGATGGTAGAGAGAACAATTGCTGGAAATGAGAATTTGATTAATGGCAAAAGTTGAAGAATTGAGCCTTACACTTTGGTATTTATATCATGGCTCAATTCTTGGTTAGTTAGGACCATTTTGGTAATAAAACCTAACATCTATACATTGTTACACTATTACCCCCTAGACTAACTATTACAACATATCTAGTACCTAACAATCTCCCCCTTTGTAATAGTAGACTAGGTTGCATATCTTTGAAGACTTCTGTGATTGTAAGGCTGAAGCTGAGAATTGAACCGTTGAGCAGTTTTGTTGATAAAACAGCATCAGCCTTTGATCATCGGTGACAGATATACTTTTAATCGGCTTTTCAACCAATATAAAGTATTCCAGAAGACTTCATGCAAATCGACTGAATGTAGACCCATAGATAAAGCGGTTAGCAGCGGAAGTCCTTTCTTGAAGTTGTGGCGTTTGTCGATTTGCTGCAGATCCTTGGTTCCTGATGTTTGTTGAAGTTGAAGCAGTGCAGAATGTTGATATGTTATGGATTTTCTAACCGTTGTTGATAATGTTGGAGTACGGTTATAAAATCCCTTATCTGATGTGTTGACTGTTGTTGATAAGATTGAAATACAGTCATCAGATCTTCCATCAGACATAGTGACCGTTGTTGATAACAATGGAGTACGGTCGTCTGATCTTCGCACGAGTAGGTATCAGGGTAACCCAGGATCACATAGATTGCCTGTTTTGCACAACAGTTACATAAACTGTGTGACCTACGTTCAGTGTTGGCATTGATGTTAGCACTGGTAGGATTTCCATTCAATCATCGTGGAATACCAATATTTTTGGTATCACTATGAATGTTCCGGCAATATCTCAAAGATATGCTTGGTAGAGTGCCTGTGTCCTAGAGAAATTTAATTCGGTTCTAGACTCTATACGTGGACAAACGAAGGCGAGGACTGGAGGTGGGTCCTCTTTTTCAATATCAACAATCTCCAAATGAGATGTCGATAGTGGATGTGGTAATCTCCGTGATTTTGAAACAAGTACTTTTTGTACTTGAGTGGTCAGTGGGGGTTGTGCATTGCATCACTGGGTCCATGATGTCTTAATCAGAAAGCAACATATGCAATCTGATATAGATGAGGTTACCCGGTCATTTGTTCGGTTTAGGGAGGGTTTTCCGTTTTCTTTTAACCCTTTCACACACGCTCCTCACTCAACTCACTTTTTCATTTTTCAACCACACCCTCATTTTTGTTTTTACCATGTGATAAGCTGATTTGCACCCCATACTTCATACCCCCTCTCAATTTTTACCTCAGCGCACCCCAATCAAGATCCCATGATACTTGATTCTGCTCACCTAGACCTAGGGACCCTCACTTCTTAGTTCCTATATTGTCGGTGGCTCCGGGGAAGATCATGCTGGGTTTAGCAGATCATAGGAGTAATTTGAGAGTGGACTATTACGCTCATGTGCATTTTAATCAGCTTTCAAGATGTTGCATTTTAGTTCACATGGATTTTTCATCGGAATTTTATGTGTTTCCGGTATAAGTTGTTGCCTGAATGATTTTGAAGTTTTAAGGCACAACAACTTTGTTCTTTTAAGGTAACACCGGACTCACATAGAGTATCCGTTGGCACACGGTATGAATCTGTAGTCGTTTGCACAACCGTTGATTCAAATGTGTGACCTGCGTTTAGAGTTGGCGTGATTTTAGCTCTAGCAGGATTTCCACTCGATCCTCGTGAAACATCATATTGTGATGCCACTACGAGTGTTCCGATGGATTCACGGAGATCCATGTTTGTAGTGCAGGTGTCCTATATTGGAAGTATTCTTGGGGGTGAGAACTAGACACACTGTGCATACAAAGAGACTTAACCCGGGGCAGGAGGTTATTATTATTCAATACCGACATACTCCGAATGAGTAGTCAGTAGCTTTTGTGCTACGTCCCCTGATGAAATGAAACAAATCCCTGTTGAGAGGAATTTGAGTAGTTGGTGGTGGCGTGCATTTGCTTTACTGGGCCAGTGAAGTCTAGTGAAACATTCAACGAATGAATGATCACCTATTTAATTGGTTGCCCGGTTTGTTTTCGGTTTGGATGCACTCATAAGGTGTGTTTTCTTTGATTTATCATGTTTTCACATCACCTTGCACTCACCTATTACTATACCCTAGACCTAAACCCTCACATTTACCAGTTGGCTGAAATATTTCCCTGGGAAGGTGTGGCCGGATCTGGCAAACCATGGGAAGGTGTGTCTTTTGAAGTAGTAAGTAACGAGAATTAAAAGAATTTGTAATAAACAGATGCAATCTTTACTAGAGAACTAGTAAAGAGATCGTTTACGGATATTACAAAAACTTATGATTAACGTTACAAACATAAAACTTTTTATTTGGGTATTTTGTTTTTGTTTTTCTGACTTTTCTCCCCCTAGAAATAATAATTCTCCCCCTAGAATTAATATTTCTCCCCCTCGACCAAACAAAGTTACTTACAAGTTTTGAGATTGGAGGACGTACCTTATACATCGTCGGAGGGTTGAAGGAGAGTATTTGCGGTGAAGCTTGATTGAACTTTGTGCTTTCTTTTGAGTGCGGGTTCTGAATCTGTTTTGATCAGAAGCCATTGACAGTTGAAGACCGGGTTCCAAGCTGATTTACTGGAAAGCTATCAAACGATTAGGAACGGGTTATACACTGATGTGTGCATAAGCCATTCTGTTGTGGCGCGAGTTATACACTGATGTGTGTATAAGTCATTCTGTTGAGGTTCGAGTTATACACTGAAGTGTGTATAAGTCATTCTGTTGTGGCGCGAGTTATACACTGATTCTTATAGCAAACTGACCCAAATACTATTTTCTTCAATCCATTGCAACTATATTACTCAAAAACAACCTAGATCTATTCGAAAATTTGAATTTAGAGGGTTTTTGAAGCTTTAATGGTTTTTCCTAAAACCCTTAATTCTTCATCAGTATGGATTAGATTCGATCCAAGCTTGATTCTAAGTTTAATATAACAATAAAAGGAAGCTATTCAATCCATAATAACAAGAAATAATACCTTAAATCTGATTTTTGATCTTAAACCCCTTTTTCTTCAAAAACCTTCAAAAACCCACTGATTCTTCTGATTTTAACACCAATTGATGGATTTGGATCGTTTTCAAGATGAAATTATGCTCTGATACCAATTGAAAAGCACAATCTCACTGATTCAATCCATTTAGTGAGGTTTGATGATGATTTTGGTGATAAAAGTGAAGAATGAGATTAGGGCTTTTAGAGAGAGAAAGTAGAGAGATGGTAGAGAGAACAATTGCTGGAAATGAGAATTTGATTAATGGAAAAAGTTGAAGAATTGAGCCTTACACTTTGGTATTTATATCATGGCTCAATTCTTGGTTAGTTAGGACCATTTTGGTAATAAAACCTAACATCTATACATTCTTACACTATTACCCCCTAGACTAACTATTACAACATATCTAGTACCTAACAATAATGAAACATGATCATTTAGTTAAGTCATATGAATATCCTTTTTAGTCATAAGTGAATGATAGAAAATAAATTGTGTATTAACAAAACAACCTCTCATATGCCCATTGACCATCTTAGGGTGATAGTCAGATACACATCTATAGGACATGTTTCCCATGGACCAAATTTGGGTGTTGGGTTGAAGTTCCACCATTACGAGGTTATCTAGTTTGTATCTCGTATTGTTTACTGGCGACCGCACCAGCAATACGAGAGTGATACTTCTATGTGGAGTAGCAGACTTTATACAATAGCCTGGTTGGTGTATAAGTAACCTATGTATTCATTTTCTTATTAGCTTTATTATTTTCTTAATAGTTATCATTACTTTGTTTGAGTGGAATCATATCTATGATAATAACATATCATGTATGATATCAAATAGGATGCATTTAAGTTTGGTGAAACCCTAGAAATCATGTCTCACGTCATCGTTTGATGCGTTAATGAATTTTGTTTGCATTAATCATTTTTATTTGCATTAAATTATTTTTTGCATTAAATTATAAAATTAAGTCAAAAACATAATTATAGTTTATAATGAAGCATTAGATCAACCAAATTAAGCAGTGTGAAAAACAACATAGAAAATATTCTACACGATTAAAAACGCAAGAAACCACAATTACGTAGTTGGTACATTACGAGAATACGAATACTGATTAAAAAGTATACCGAAACAATATTTTTGATTCAAGAAATAACCAACGTTAAATATCGATTAAAAACACCGCGTTAAAACATTTTTAGTGGCATTTGTACCAAACTCTGTGTAACACCACAATCTTAGAGCCATTTTTTTTAATATGCATACGGAAGTGATTTAAGAAAACCATAATTCCTAAATATTACACGTCATAAAACTATTTACATATTATCTAAATATTTAAAACATTTTAAACGGTGTTACTAAAATAGGCTCGACGAGCTTTACAAAATCAGAGTACGGTCAGACTACCAAAACCCGACTCTAATCATCGCCAACCAAAACAACCTGAAAAGAGTCAACAAAGGAAGGATTAGCACAAAGCTAAGTGAATAGAAATAATTGCCAATTTGCATAACCACAATCAATTAGAAACAAAGAGAAATGAATCTGAAACCCGTCCAAACTTCCACAGGAAATTGGACGTTGTGAGAGGACCGACGGTCTAGCGCAGAACCTTCAACTGTTGTCGGCCTAACAACAGTTTACCGAGGGCTTCTTTACTATTTTCACGGTAATCCCTCCTTACGGAACACATCCATAAGGAGTCCGAGCACCCCATCCAATAGTAACGAAGCCTCGCCAAACCCACTATAGCTAACCTCAAAAAAACATGTGCACATACTACCATTAACATTCCACAGTTAAAGGCACCTCTAAAAAATCATTAAATGATAAAAAATGAGTTTTCCCAAAATCAGCCAAGATAGCGTCGCTATCTTCCAGAATATCGCGTCGCTATCTAAGATAGCGTCGCTATCTTCCAGAATATCGCGTCGCTATCTAAGATACCGTCGCTATCTTCGAAAAGATAACGTCCGCTATTTCGAACTCAGACGCTATTTCGGGGCTATGTACAATTTTGCCAAAAAATCACCAAAGTCTAGAACTCCATCTATTTAATTCATTATGCATTTTAACCAAATTACATCTTAAGCCCAAACAGGTCAAAAAAGAGAATAATAAGTCGGGGATATAAACCACACCTTCCAATGAGTTATACTACTTATTCAACATCAAAATAATATAACTAAGATGTTACTTGCATCCAATTGTAAGTTTAACCAATTTTGACCTAATTTAGGTCTATTTCCACATATTGACAACCAAACGGGTCAAGACCCGAAACTAACATAACCATACTTCCCATTTAGACAACTAACACATTTAGGATATAAAATTGATAATTAAAGTTTGCAAGTCATACAAGACAAAAGTCAACTTCCAGATTTGACCAAAGTCAACAATTCATGAATTTAACTAGTTTATGACCAAATTCCATTCAGCTGCTTTTGCGAAATCAAAGGCATGTGACAAATTAGTTGCGAGTCTAGCTATACTTCGGTATTTAGGTCGTAAAGCTTGGATAAAATGTTTTATTTTTGAAGGCTCATCAGGCACCCATTGTTGTACAAATCCTAATATTTCATTGAACTGCTCGATCAAATCCTGTCCATTTCAAAAGAATTACAATAACGCTTGCATACTTGCTCTCTAAATTGATCCCATGTTATACTGTTTACTGTTTTCTTGGGTGGGTGTTCAACCAAAGTGTCCCACCAATTCATAGCACCACCTGTTAATTTACGTGTTGCATACATCACCCTAAATTCATCTTCGCAGCCACAAGCATCCAAAGTTCTATCCATCTCCCTCAACCAGTTCATTGTGACATTAGGGTCTCTACTACCACTGAATTCAGGGGGTTTACAATCTAGGAATTGTTTAAAGGTGCAAGATAGTTTCATACCAAACTGGTATGGTTGGTTCGGGAATTGATATTGAGGTATACAATGACTGGGATTAACATAGATGTATTGTGGTTGTGACATCACATGTTGGGCATCTGATGAGGTTGACATTATTTGAATTGTCTTGGTAAACGCTGGAGTCATCAAAAATTGCATTGTCGGGGTTGATAATGTAGGGTTGGTCATGGGAGGAAAGTTTGGTGTTTGGTTATTCTGATTTTGGTTCATGCCATCAACAATACTTTGAAGAGGCTCTAATCGTCTTTCCATTCTCATAATATAGTCTTCTCTTTCTGTATATTCATCTCTAGACGTACCAATGATTTCCGGTTCGGGGTCCGTTGGGGTTATCAACGGGTTGGGATCGCTATTGGCCATATCTGTAACAAACACAACATCTCACGAACTGTTAGTTTAAACCGTTAGTACCTATCATACTAACTCCTATTAAACCACAATTCATATTCACTTTACTAATCCCCTCCACTTAAGGAAGTTTGACCAACTCGAGCCATGATTTGGGAATGGTACACATAAGTGTGCAACCATCGCCAAACCGAGGCGATGATACAAAATTGTAACACCACAATCTTAGAGCCATTTTTTTAATATGCATACGGAAGCGATTTAAGAAAACCGCATGTCCTAAATATTACACGTCATAAAACTATTTACATATTAGCTAAATATTTAAAACATTTCAAATGGTGTTACTAAAATAGGCTCGATCCGGTTTACAAAATCAGAGTACAGTCAGACTTCCATAACCCGACTCTTGTCATCGCCAACCAAAACCACCTGAAAAGAGTCAACAAAGGAGGGATTAGCACAAATCTAAGTGAATAGAAATAATCGCCAATTTGCATAACCACAACAAATTAGAAACAAAGAGAAATCAATCTGGAAAACCCGTCCAAACTTCCACAAGCAATTGGACGTTATTGAAGGATTTATGTGCACAGTTAGTCAACCTATGATGATACATCCATGCCTACGAAACACTTAAGGGTCACACCGGTGAGTGCATGTAATATGAGTAAGATATGTAATGATACTTGGAAGAGGATTGATTCATAATAGTCATTTATGAATCAAGTTAAGTATTAAGTCAACTTTGACTTATTACTAGATTAGTTTAACTAACTAATTAATACAAGTATTTGTACATTTACTAGTTGAGTAAATATACAATGTGTTAATTATAGATTATCCATGATATGATTTAAAGCTATTAGATCATTTAGTAATTGGATAATATTACTGTATAAATTATATAAAGGTTATTATATTATTAATTATTAAAAGTATAAATAGAAGTATATAATTCGTGTATATGGGTACCGAATTATAAGTGTATTAATACTAGACATTTAATAGTTAAGTGCAACAATAATAAAATAGTTAAACTACAAGGTTTTAAAGTGTAAGAGGATAAGTTTAATTAAGAGATTAATCTTAATTAAACTAGGAGGACTTAAATGAAACTTATTCTATTATATATAGAAGGCTTAAGGTTTCATTTAAACCTAATCATTCCCTTGCTCACACCTCTTGGCCGAAACCCTAGCCCCTCTCCCTCTCCTTGTTCGGCCGAATACCCAAGAACACCAACCTTGGTGTCTTCGTTCTTCGTGTTCTTCAAGCCTTTGAAGATCCAATATCATTACAAGGATCAACTAGAAGGTCGTTCGTTGTGTTCATCATCAGTGGATTTTCTTAAGCAAACAACAAGGTATGTTGTGGGAAACCCTTTTCCCCTCTTCTCCCTCTTGAACGAATTCGACCACCAAGAACCCTAGGGTTCTTGGTTGGCCGTCGAATACCACAAGGGTATGTGGGTGTTCGAGTTTTTCATACAAGGTTTCTTTCTTGTTAATCAAGTCTAGATTTCCAAGATCCCAATCCTTTAGGGTTTAAGGATTAAGTTTAATCTCAGTTCTTCTTTAGGGATTAAATCAACTAGTAGGTTTAACCGACAAGAGTCATGTTCTTGTCAGTATGGTCGAACCAAGCATACTAGGAGGTTGAACCAAATGGTCAATCAATTACAGTGAAACCCTTCAGTTATGAGAGGACCGGCGGTCTAGCACAGAACCTTCAATTGTTATCTTCCTAACAACTGTTTACCGAGGGCTTCTTTACTATTGGCACGGTAATCCCTCTTTACGAAACACATCCGTAAGGAGTCCGACCACCCCATCAGCCAAACCCACTATAGCTAACCTCTAAAAAACATGTGCACATACTACCATTAACATTCCACAGTTAATGGCACCTCTAAAAAATCATTAAATGTTAAAAATGAGTTTTCCCAAAATCAACCAAGATAGCGTCGCTATCCTATATAGCGTCGCTATCTTCCAGAAGATCGCGTCGCTATCTATGATAGCGTCGCTATCTTCAAAAAGATAACGTCCGCTATTTCGAACTCAGACGCTATTTCAGGGCTCTGTACAATTTTTCCAAAAAATCACCAAGATAGCACTGCTATCTAGAGATAGCGCCGCTATCTCCTCCAGATCAGCAAAAATCCTGCAATTTTCTCATGAAACTCTACCATTCCATAACTTTTGCACATTACAGAAGAAAGAAGGTTAAGTTCACTCACCTTAGCTTCCTTTTGTGCCGAGCTCAGTAATCTTATATCACTGAGGCTCCTTCCTTTTCCTGTAACAAAACAAATACCGAATTAGCTACCCGAAATTAACAATTTTGCAATAAGTAATATAAGTTCAAGATCACATATTTATACAACAACTTACAACCAATTACTTGTACTCCAACACATATCAATTACCAAAGTCTAGAACTCCATCTTGTTAGACATTGTCTAAATGTTATGCACATAGAAAAAAACGTATGTGAGACCTTGATTGGCTTATTATTGGATATTAAGTATAAAACTAAAGATGGTATTAAAGTTCGAAATGACATGGTCGAGATGGGAATACGTAATGATCTTGCTCCCGTATAACGATGCACTAGTACTTATCTGCCACCTGGATGCTATAATACATCGAAAGAAGAAAAAAGAAAGTTCAACCAGTGTTTGCACGATATTAAGGTTCCATCAACTTATTCAGCAAACATTAAAAGATTTGTGTCGATGAAAGATTATAAATTGCTTGGGATGAAGTCTCATGATTGTCATATTTTGATGACACATATGATTCCAATCACAATTCGTGGAATTTACAAGATGATATCCGACATACGATCACAAAGCTTTGTCTGTTTTTTTAACAATATTCATACGAAAGTTATTGATGTGGAAGATTTGGCCAAATGGGAGAATGACGTTTATGTTATCCTTTGTGAACTAGAGATGCACTTTCCACCCTCATTTTTTGACATAATGGTTCACCTAATATCTCATATCATACAAGAGATTAAGGCATGTGGTCCCGTATTTCTACATTACATGTACCGTTTTGAAAGATACATGGGAATATTGAAAGGTTATGTAAGAAATCGTAGTCGACCAGAGGGAAGTATTAGTGAAGGGTATACTTCTGAAGAGGTGATTGGGTTCTGCCAAGGTACGTAATATATAGAGTTAATTACACGGATGGTCCTTTAACTTTGTACCAAATTACACTGATGGTCCTTTAATTTCAAAAATTACACCGATGGTCCTTATTTTGGAAAGGTTTTTCACCAGTAGTCCTTTACCAAAACGGACGTGTATTTGGTCCGTTAAGTGAAATCAAGTGCTTTGCACGTGGGGGAAATTTTGTCATTTGTCATCCCTTCCTTCTCATTCCCCCCTTTTAAATCGTCTCTTCCTTCTTAATTCGTCTTCAGTCTTCACCCGCTCCAAACGTTTCTTCTTCATACAGCCATCATCATCTCCCTCAACAATGGGGATTTGCAGGTGCAGAGTGGAAGCTATAATCCGTACTTCTTGTACCGATAGAAACCCTGGACGCCGCTTCTATGCATGTTCACGTCAGGTAATTTCAACCTAAAATTGAAATTGTTCTTCATAATTTGACCTATTTTTGAGTTTTCTCCTCAGTATCCGAAATGCCGATTTATAGGCTGGGTTGATCCACCTATGTGTCAACGATCGTCAGATATTATCCCTGGTTTATTAAATTCCATGAACAAGCTCGAGCAGAAGCTCGAAGATTCAAAAAAAGAAGCAAGAAGGTTGAAGATCTGGTTAATAGTTAGTTGGGTAGCATTTGGTTTGTATGTGGCTATAATAATTTAGTTTGCAGAAGTTGTAGCACGTAATCACCCTTTTTTTTGTAGAAGTTGTAGTATGTGGTCATTAGGCCATTTTGATGTTGTATTTTGAAGCTGGATAAATTCTGTAGTATGTAATCACCATTTTGTAATCACCATTTTGTACTAATTTTGCACTAATTTTGCACTTTATAACATGTCCATTTTGTACTATTTCTACAGTTTAATATTCATTTGCAGTTTATCATTCTGCAGTTTCTGCACTTTGTAATTCTGTAGTTTCTACAAATTATAAATCTGCAGTTTCTGCAGTTTGTAACTCTGCAGTTTATAAATCTGCAGTTTGTAACAATAATTCTGCAGTTTCTGCATTTTGGCACAATAGCTCTGCAGTTTCACACATAAATTCAAACCTTAACATTAAACCATCATATATCACACATAAATTCATGCCAAAACATTAAACCACCAAATGTAAACATTACAAGTTCACCAAATCACAAAATACTAAAGTAGCAAAAAACCTTATGTTAACAATTTCAACAGTAGCAAAATATGTTAACATTACAAGTTCATAACTAGAAAAAGTAATTATAAAATACTAAATTTCATAAACTTCAAGTTGCAGCCTTCTGCTTCTTGTTTGGTCCAGTTGACCCGTTTGCAACAGCCTTGTTCTTTGACCCGTTAGATCCTTCACCACCTGCAGCAGTCTTCTTCGTTGGCCCGCTTGACCCATCACAACCTCTTGAATTATGACCTTTATTACCACATTTACCACAAGTTATCGTTTGTATTTTCTTTGATAATTTTCCCCTTTTGGTCATGTTTTGAAGTTCTTCTGCAGTCTTTCTTCTATTTTTCTTAGGTCTGCCTATTGGTATTTTATAGTTAGGAGGTAGCAAAGTTGTGGGAACATTAGATTTAGGCCACATGTTTCTTCCGGTGATCGGATTAATAGTGAAAGAGTAGATATTTCTCCATGTGTCTAACCAATAAACTTTATCAACCCAACTTTCTGGTAATCCAACTTCCATTCCATTTATTCCCATATTCCAAATTGACGCAACTGCATGCTTACACGGCATTCCTGTGATTTCCCATCTTCTACAAGTGCAATCTTTTTTATCAACATCAACTACACATTGGTCACCCCACGGTCCACTAACTTGGTATTTTAGTGCCCCGTTCCAAACAACAGTGTACTTACTTGCATCTTTCTTAATTGCATCAAATATTTTTGTCGCATTTGGAGTAAGTGGTCCATGACAGTTTTTAATCACTTTCAAAACGTTTACAATCCTTTTCATCAAATATTCTTGAGTGTATTCTAGAGCTGTTATAATAGGTGTCCCTCCCATTAACCAACTGTTTGTTTAGTACTTCACAAATATTATTTAGTAGAATGTCAGACTTAGCTCTACCTGAGAAATGGGATTTCGTCCAACTATGTGGTGAAATTTTAGGGAGCCACTTAAAAGCATCTTCATTGAAGTTTTTTAAGTCATCCATTGCTTTTTGAAACTCTAGAACAGTAGTGGCAGAAGCAGACTTCCACAAATGGTTTTTATATGCTTGTCCTCTCCATTGTAGTTTCATATTTTCGTGTATATGTGTCTAAGACAAAAGCGATGCTCATCATTTGGGAGTAGGCTTACAATAGCAGGCAGAATACCCTGAAATGAGACATAATTAATTGTAAAAAACAGAATTAATTGTCAAAAAACTGCATTAATTGTAAATAAACAGAATTGCTCACCTTTTGTCAATCACTAATAAAAGTGAAATTTGATCTTCTATCTAGATCTAAATCATCACCAATGCACTCGATAAACCACATCCAAGAGTCTTTGCTTTCTGACTCCACTATTCCATACGCCACAGGATAAATTTTGTTGTTTGAATCTACTCCAACTGTAGTTAACAATTGCCCGGGAAATGGTACTTTCATTAAAGCCCCATCTAACCCTAGAAAATCTCGGCCAAGAGCTTCAAACCCTTTTTTCAGAGCCCCCAAACATTCATAAATACGCTTAAAAACCCTAAGTTTCGTTACATCAAAAAATTCACTAGGCTCACATGGTTTGGATTGGATTTTAACAGTAATACATGGGTTTCTAAACTTCAACTCTTCTATGTAATCCCGTAAACAAGCATATTGATTCTTGTAGTCTCCCTGCAATTGGTTTTCTGCCTTTTTCTTGGCCCTCCAAGCCTTCATATTTGACACACCAATTTGTAGATCCTTTTCAAATTGCTCTTTCAAAGCCTTTGGGGCAATTTCTTGGTTACTATCTACTTGGTCAACAATTTGTTGTGAAAGGAAAACAGAGGTGCAGTGTTTAATGTCTATAGACTAGACACATTTATGTTCATCTATAAAGGTCTTCACCATCCAAGTTTCACTCTCTTGGTTCTTAGACACGTGTATCACCCAAGGACAAGTTATTTTTGGTGGATCTGTTTTTTTCCCCTTCCACCCTTATTTTTTGGCCCCAAAGCTTTATTTTTAGTTGTAATATTTTTGTTTTTTGACAATGTTTGACTGTTCTGTTGACTTTGACTTTTCTGTTTTTGTTGACCAGTTTGACTACTCTGCTGACTTTGACCAGTTTGACTGCTCTGCTGACTTTGACCAGTTTCGCCATCTTCAGTAAGTATTAGGATGTAACCAACACATCCTACCCTAAGTCTTTGTTTTTCATTTTTAAAAATCTTCAAATTTCGTCTTGTCTCAATTGCATGACGTCTAACCATATCTTTAACATCATTTGAACTTCCAAAAGTCTGAGCCGAATAGAATACAGTCTTATTAATTACAATTTCTGCTTCCCCCTGTTTTCTAATTTCTTTCAAGTCTTTTTTACGAATATCAATTATACCTTCATCAGAATCAGAAGCACTGTCAAATGAATCATTGTTTAACTCTTCAAGTGGAATAGAATTTTCATTTCCATTGGCACTTTCTTTTTGACTTGTGGGACCCATGAACTCTGCATCTTTGTCAATACTTACATGGAAATCTCTCATATAGACTTCAACATCATGGACAATGTTGTCTTCATCAACAATAAAATCACTATCATCACCAGAGTCGCCATCATCACTAAAGTGAGTATCTTCAGTAGCATCATCGGGTTGTACAACAGTAGCATCCTCGGGTAATTCAATAGTAACATCATTGGGTTGTGCAACAGTAGGAACTTCTTGACTTGACCATTCTAACAACAGGTTGTCGCAGAAACTTGGTTCATTAATTTCCTCAATAACTAGTTTCCTTTTCAGAAGAGATCCAATATACACATCATCGGGTTCTTCTACATTGGTTTTACCATGCTCAATATGTTGGATTTATGTGGACAGTTAGTCAACCTATGATGACACGTCCATGCCTACGAAACACTTAAGGGTCACACCGGTGAGTGCATGTAATACGAGTAGTTATTATGCAATGATACTTGGAGAGGAATGATTTAAAATAGTCATTATAAATCAGATTAGTATTAAGTTAAGTTTAATTTATTTCTAGATTAGTTTAACTAACTAATTAATACAAGTATTTGTACATTTACTAGTTGAATAAATATACAATGTGTTAATTATAGATTATTCATAATATGATTTAAAGTAATTAAATCATATGGTGATTGGATAATATTATTGTCTAAATTATATAAAGGTTATTATATAATTAATTATTAAATGTATAAATATAAGTATATATATATTTCGGTATTTATACCGAATTATATATGGGTATATTATACAGAGTATTTAATAGTTAAGTGACAATAATAAACTAGTTAAACTATAAGGGTTGGAAATAAAAAAGAGAAAGTTTAATTAAGAAACATTTCTTAATTAAACTAGAAGGACCTAAATGTAGGATATTCTATTATAAATAGAAGGCTTATGTCTAGGGTTATTCTCTTAATGCTTTCCCTTGCTCACCCACGAAAATACTTCCTCCCTCCCTTGAAGTTTCGGCCGAACACAAGGAAGAACACAAGTGTTGTGTTCTTTGTGTTCTTCGTTCGTTCTTCGTTCGTTCTTCGAAGATTGATCGAGTTATTCAAGGATCGTTGCAAGAACCAGCTAGAAGGTTTCTTGTCTTTCTCATCACTGGTGGACTAATCTTAAGCAATTAAGGTATGATTTGGAAAACCCTTTTTCCCCTCCCTCTGTTCGAAGTCGACGAAGGTCAGTGTTCGACGAACACACACAAGCTTGTGTGTGTGTTTGAGTTTTTCGTACAAGGTTTCTTTCTTGCTAATCTAGTTTAGATTTCCAACATCCCAATCCTTTAGGGTTTATGGATTAAGTTTAATCTCAGTTCCACTTTTAGGGATTAAACTAGCTAGTTGGTTTAACCGGCAAGAATAAGTTCATGTTCTTGGCAGTATGGTTCGAACCAAGCATACTAGGAGGTTGACCCAAGTGGTCAATCAGTTACAATGAAACCCTTCAGTGGTATCAGAGCGTTGGTTTAGAAATCTAAACAAGAATAACAAAGTTTTTGTTTGTTTAAATTTCCAAGTTTTTATTTTTGTTCCTTCTTCTTTTTCTTCCTTGTAGTTTTCGAAAAGGGTAAAGAGCTCTAGACCAAGAATATTAAACAGTTTAGTCTAATTGGTCATAAGGATTTTAAACCCTAGTAATTTCGAGATCTAGAGAGAACCCTAGGACCAAGAACATTAAATTAGTTTAGTTTAATTGGTCAAAAGGCTTCTTTCCCTAACCCTAGACATTTCAAAAATTCTAAAAACCCTAGGATCAAGAATGTCAAATTTTTTGGTCAAGAGGATTCTTTCCTTATTCTTTTGATCTTCAAAATCTAGGACCAAGTATGTTAAACTAGTTTTTAGTTTAATTGATCAAAAAGGATTCTTTCCTTTTCTCCCACGATTTCGAAAATTATGGAGGATACTTGGACACCGAGTTTGATTAAACTAGTTTAGTTTAATTGGTGGAAAAGTTTCCTATGCTTAAGGAAATTTTTCGAAACCCTAGATTCAACCTAGGACCAAGAACATTAAACTAGTTTAGTTTAACTGGTTAATAGGATTAATCAAGAACATAATCTTGAACCTAGAAAATTAAACAAGTTTTGTTTAATAAGGTTTAATTATTGTTTTAGTAGATTTATTAAAGCTAGTTCTTTAAACCTAGAAATCTAGACAAAGTTTTTTTTTGTCTATAAGGTTTAAATTAAAAAGTTTAAATAAATTTATTAAAGTTATAATCTATCCTATAATTTGAACAAAGATTATTGTTTAAATATGATTGATTTGGATTAATCTTTAACTAAAAGATGTTATTGATCAAGAAAGTTAAAACTAAGTTTTAATTGATCAAGAACAAGATAAGAGTTTAATTAATTAAATTTAAATAAGGATTAAAAAGGAGGTATTAATTTTTAAGTTATAAAATTAACAAGATGTATTTATATTATATTATATAATTTTTTGGATTTTTCAAATTATTTAAAAGTGATTTTTAAAAATAAAATAGTTTGTACGTATTTTAATTAGTATAAGTTAAAATATATATATACAAACTAGGTGTAATATTCTTATTAGAATGTTATAAGTTTTTTTTTAAAAGTAATAAATTATATATATATATATATATAATACAAGATTAAATGGAACAATTAAATTAAATGTTATTTTGATCATTGTTATAATATTAAGTAACTAAAAATTTGTATTAAGTTATAATTTGAACTAGAGTGTACAAAGTTGTAAACAACTAGAAATTGTACAAACGAAGTTATATTATAATTAGATGATACAAAAGTTATAAATATTATAATTAGATTGTATAAACTTATAAGTAATTATAACTAGTTATTTATACAAGTATATTATGAGTTACGTAAAATACTAGATTAATGATCAAGGGTAAAATAACATAGGAAATTTTAGAACCTATATTTAACTAGTCTAAGTTAAATATAAGAATGGTTTAAAACAAACTAAGATTATTATATATAGCTTATATATATAATAAGTTTATTAGTGTTCACCAAGTACAAACTAGTGATTGTGTTTACTCAAGTTCCATCATGGTTGTTGGAATTAGTGGGAGCTACACAAGAAAGTCACAAAGTTTATAAATGTGTCCCTAGGACATATTTTGGAGAATCTAATAAGTAAATGTTTAATTTTATTATTAAACATAGAAAAACTAGTTATGTTAAATTAGAGTTATGACTTGTGTTCGTAAGTCATAAAGAATTAAAATCTCTATTTTAAAGTTTAACATAGGGTTTGAAGTTTATCAAGTAAATAAAACAAGTACATTTTATTAAGATAAGGTTTTTCACAAAACCTAGTAATATCTTTTGTACACCTTGTCTTTAGGTATACAAGGTAAAATCGAACAAATTTAAAACTTAAAGTTTTAAAAGTTATTTAGAAAGGCGTCTTATGGAATTCTTGAATAACACAAGTCGTACATTTTAAATAAAGATTAAAATTGGAATAAGATTTAAGTTTATTTTAAGACTTAAACAAACCCAAGAAAATCTTAGATCGAATTACTATCCACCTAATGGAACACCTCACTTGTTCAACGATATTCATATTGTAAGGATAAAGAACCTTAGATATGGATTCAAATCATTGCGAGTGTTAGGGTGCGTAAGGTTCTGTGATAATCGAGAGTCCCGGCGCAGAGCATCGCATTGTCTTAGATGGTCTGATCTACTTTGGTGATAATCGGGAGTCCCGGCCCAAAAAGTACTTGAGTAGAATAAACATACTAAAATTTATTGCAACTTAGAAATGTGCAATTAAATTGTACAAAGTTGTAGTAAGTTATAAGTCTAAAGTTCTACGACCCCTAGGAATCGTGTCAAGTCTTAATACGATTGGTAAGGATGTTACCTACCAGAAACAACATGTCTCGTCGGGAAGTGCCCAAACTTTGCGGCGAGAATGTGATATATGGATCCTAGGCCTAAAATATAAATTATGGGTTTATAATATTTTCTAGAGAATGTTTGTTGATGATTACTAATTAAACTGGGTTTGATTTGTAGATGGCAGCAACAACCACAATGACAAATACCAACAATCTCTCACTACGCTTGTTTCTAGAAAAGGACGAATTGACTGGGTCAATATTTCTCAATTAGAAGCGTGATATTCGGATTATGCTTAGGTATGAGAGAAAAGGAAATGTCCTAGAAAGAGCAATGCTAAATGCACCTGATGCGAATGCTAGAAATGAACCAGTACAAGCATATTACGCTTGTAGAGTGTTCAACTCTTGCAATATGGTTAAGGGATCATTAGTAAGTGCTCACGTCATGAAAATGAAAGAGCACATGGATCATGTTGAATGACTAGGACACCCAGTACCATTGCAGTTAGCAATAGTAATGATACTCAACTCGTTGTTAGATGACTATAAGTCTTATGTTGTCAACTATAACATGCATAACATGGAGCAATCCATTGTTAAGCTACATTCCGTGCTCAAGACTACTGAGTTGATTTGGGGACCAATTTTAAGAATGATCTCGCAGTAACCGATGATGGTAGTGATCATAGAAAGAGGCGCAATGGAAAGGGAGAGGATAAAACCGATCACTGCCACGACGTTCCTAAAAGGTAATGGAGTCAAACAAAAGGTCAAGAAGGTGAAGCCAAACAATGCAAGGACCGAGAAACGGTGTCTTGGTTGTGGCAAGGGTCAAAGGGTATGAGGCCATGCTTGCTACTCAGTCGACTTACCAACTTCTAGATACTCCTTTCCTACTTGTAAAAGTTATTACGAGTAACTCAAATTTAGCAAGCGTTTATTGCATGAGATGATGAAAAGTGAGATGGACTAACATGAGATAATGATCCCACAAGCACCACGTTTTAATTTAGTATTTTTCGTATGGATTCAGTAAAACAATTTTTGTTTTTAAGTTGTTTTGAACAAAATTACATTTTCTATTTTTATGATAAATTTGGGTATTTAAAGTTTATCGTTGAATCCATGGTTGAATTATATTGTGTGTGCATGTGTGTTGATTATACTAGTCAAGTTTTATGACTACATTATAAAGTCAAGTATTGACTTAATAATGATCTCATTGTTTATATTTGTTTGATTGTTGTGTGAATATCTTAAAAGCTCAAATTACTTAGATGCTAGTAATTTGAAAGTTTTTCTAATGAAAGTATTTAAGAGTTTTTTTGGAAAGCATAAAGTTCAAGGTACATTGAACTTATTTAAAACATCTTAAGTAATGGTTACTTATGATAGTAAGTTTTAAAGTATTAGTGTTAATATAGTATGATTATATTGGATATAATCAAGATAGACTTTAAAGAGTATTATTACAAGTCTTTCATACTTGTGATAAAGGAATTTAATGAAGTCATAATTCCCTAATAGGAATAATTGGATATTCATATAATCTAAGGAAAATGACTTAGACATTAAATGAACTCTTAAAAGGGACAGACTATATTAAAGAATTTAAGAATTAAAAGGTATTATTGCAAGCCTTTTATACTTGTAATAAGTACAACATTTGATCAAGCCATAATTCCCTAATAGGAATAATGGATATTTGAGAAATCCAAGAAATGACTTTGGCATTAAATGAGCTTCTTAAAAGATTCTAATACACTTAAGAATTGGAAGTATCGTTTCAAGTATCTTATACTTGATAGATACAGTAATCAATGAAAGTCATGATTCCCTCAAAAGGAATGTTGGATATTCGCAAATCCAAATGATGACTTTGATAATTGATTAATTCTTAAAGGGTTAAACTATTAGTTTTGACTAGGTCAAAAAGTAGTAGTTTAAGTGATGCTTGTTTCCATAAAATTTAGTGGGTGCTATGACTAACATATTCATTAGAGGTACTAATGAATATAGTAAGTTAGTTAGGATATTAACAACAAGGTTTTACCAAGTCGTTAGCCAGAGAGTTAAGAGAAATAATAAATGATCGTTTTTTTTGGAAACGACTTTCATTAAAAAAAAACTAGCTAAACGCTAGAACAATCAAACATTACAAGGCATAATCATCCATTCTAACCAACTAACTTTATACTTATTACTACGATTACACATCCAATTATAAAACACCTCTTTAATAGAATCTATCAACAAACTTTTCCGAGCATCACCATTATTAAATGTCACCGCATTTCTATGTCTCCTCAATATCCACACCACCGTCAAACACACTGCTTCCAAAATACTCTTCACCCGCTTAGAAAATCTTTTCGCATCCAATGTATACATAAGATCTTCCAAATTCAAAACATTAATGTCTAAAACTTGTAGCCACCTACTAATCGCAATCCAGACATCTTTTGCCACTTTACACCTCCAAAAGATATGGTCTAAATCTTTCACTGCCTCCCCGCAAACAACACAATTTAGGTCTTGAATCGGGACTCCCCGTACCAATAAATTTGTTTTTGAAGGTATACGATTTAACGCAACCTTCCAAAATAATATGTTTACCTTCCTCGGGACAAGCCTATTCCACCTCGTATGGGTTACCGAACTCGGCAAAAACAAGGAATCTAACCATCTTCTGGTAGCAGCAACTTCATACACCCCATCTTGACCTATACTCCACTGCCACTTATCCCTTTCGTTATAAAGAACAAGCCCATCTAACCTCGATATAAGCTGCTGAATAAGGGCATCCAATCGGCCACCCCTCATACCCCGAGACCACGACCAAAGAACCGACCCATTAACCACACGATCGGCCACCACACAAAAAGGGTTCGTCTCTAACTGGAAAAGTCGAGGGAATAGATCCGATAAGGGGGTATTTGACAGCCAAGGGTCGGTTTAAAAAGAAGTAGACAACCCGCTCCCAATCCTTATTGATAAATGAGACATCAACGGGATCCCTTGATCTTTATACTTGACAATCATTTTTAAAATTTGAGACCAAGGTTGGGTACTAACATACCCCCTATTATTAATATTCATAAACCCACCATCTTGACCATATAAATTACTAATAACCTTTGCCCATAGCGCCTCCCGATTATTAACAAAACGCCACATCCATTTCAAAAGAAGGGCAACATTAAACGCTTTTAAGCTCCCAATATTGAGCCCACCATTTTCCAAAGAGGCCAACACCACATCCCATTTAATCCAATGAATTTTCTTCTTCTCTTCCGAGCCGCCCCAAAAAAACGCAGCCCTCAAACCTTCCAAAATATTCTCAACATTACTCAGCAACAAGAAAATAGAAAGATAATATACCCCAAGTCCCCCCAACACCGATTTGATAAGCGTAGCTCTACCGCCAATAGATAAAGCATTAACTTTCCATTTGGACAGCTTTTGCTTAAATCTATCAATCAACCCTTCCCAATGCTTTTTCCTAGACATGCAAGCACCCACCAGAAGCCCAAGATAAATAAACGGAATTTTACCTTGACATACCCCGACCGAATCCGCCATGCCACTCAACTCTTCAACTTTCACACCAATACCATACAAATTTGATTTTTGAAGATTCAATTTCAAACCCGACACCGTGTAAAAATAATGTAGAATAATAATAAGCCTTTGAATATTATCTAACGACCATTCCCCCATAAATACCGCATCATCAGCATAGAATAAATGTGAAATACACACCTCCTCATTTCGCATAAATAACCCTTTATACAAATTATGAGACACCGCATCTTCCATGGCCACATGTAACCCTTCCATAGCTATAATGAACAAAAAAGGCGAAAGCGGGTCCCCTTGTCTTAACCCTCTTTCAAGCTTGAATTCCTTTGAAGGGTTCCCGTTGAGAATCACGGAAGCCTTCGCCGAATATAAAACTGCTCTAATCCAATTTCGCCACTATGACGGGAACCCAATAAACACCATCATTCGGTCCAAGAAACACCAATCTAAAGAATCATACACTTTCTCAAAATCAATCTTTAAAATCATAGCTTTTTTCTTTTTCTTTTTATAACATGCCAACACTTCATTGACAATCAACAGCCCATCAAGTATCTGGCGACCTTTAACAAACGCTGACTGCTCCATGCTGACAATAGAATTAACCACCAAAGACAACCGGATTGCTAACACCTTTGCAATTATCTTATATTGAAGACCAATAAGATTAATTGGACGGTAATCATTAACCGCCAGAGGATTCAACACCTTTGGAATCAAAGTGATGAAAGACGCATTGCATCCTGAAGGAATGAAACATGTATTAAAAAATTCAACAACCAAATTAACAATGTCAGTTTTTAAAATCTCCCAAAACCTTTTCACAGAGGCAAAGGAGAAACCATCCGGGCCCGGCGCTTTATCATTTCCACAACTCCACACCACGCGTTTAACTTCATCTTCCGTCACCGGTGCATTCAATAACCTCGAGTGCTCCTCCGACAGCCTTTTGAACGTATCACTTCTATTAACCACTTCAATCGTCAGAACTTTTTTATATTTATTTTCAAAGTACTTATAAAAATGTCTTTTACCGCCGGCGGATGCGTGACCCACACCCCTTCGTGTTTCAATCCTTGCATCAAGGAGTACCGGCGTTTGCTATTGACTATACCGTGAAAATACTTCGAATTCTCGTCCCCTTCAATGCTCCATTTAACTTTTGCTTTTTGCGCCAAATCCCTCCATTCTTTTTAACCTAATAGCGTGATCACAAGTCTTGTGATTAATTATTGCATATCTAATAGGTTGTTCACACTCCAGTGGATAACATAATCATTTAAGGAAATTTCTTTAACTTGTAATGATATATCTACAAATCAAGTAACTAAAAGAGGCTTTAGTTTCAAGGAGAATTTTATGAATTCAAGAAACTAAGGAGTTAATTTCCAATCCTCCTATGTTTACCGAATTGCATAAAAGGCAAGACTGGAGTATGATCTAGAATGTTGCAAGAACAAAATCTAGCAAAGGCGAAAGAAATAGTAGTTTTCAAATACTTATCTTATGTCTTTAGTTTAATAGAAATGACTAGTTTAGTGATAAAGTTACAATTAAAATTGTAAAAGTCATTAAGTAATCAACATGAACAAAAGGAATAAGTAATGATCCAGTAATAATTCTGTATCTATGTCCAGTGAGGAATAATACATGAGTTAGCATCATTATTATTCAGACTTTGTATGTTTTAAAAGATCCATGAATAAAAGTTACTTTATTCAAAAGATATAAATCCGTTACTACTCGACTTGGTGGGAACCTTGATGGGACGTTAACGTCATTACGGTGTTTGGTGGTAGATTCGAAGTTCTTCGAAGATAGCTACACAAGTTTTTGTGTAAACCAAATATCGGTGATATTCTGTTGGAGCTCGACGAATATTGGATTGACCACTGTGATAATACTTCGTGGTTGAAAAGTTCAAAAGTATTATTCACTAGGATTATCCTTAAGCCTGAGGTATTTGGTTTGGGATACAATGACTAATGTACTTTGGTTCATCTTAGACAAGTCTGAAATATAATTTTCATACGAGGCTTTACTGGGTACAGAGGAAGTTGTATTTGAATCAAAATATAACAAGATGGTAATTGCGCCTCCTTTTTAGGAGAGATATTTATGGGTCCCTTGACATGATGATAAACTGAAAATGCACGGCCGTGCTCAACGAACTGATCTATTCTTTGTCGTTATCGCACGATTTTAAATCAAGAGGTCAAGAAATGATTTCGAGTACATGAGTTGATAATTTCTACCATGCTCGTATTTGTTATCACAAATATCGTGTTGCAAGGGATGAACCTAACACATTACCCAAGAAGTAAAGACGGAGTGTTCTTTACTAGGCGACGCTATTAAAAGAGTTTTTTCAAAAACTATACCTGGGTTACAAAGTTGTTTCTATGGGGTTGGTTATCCTGTATTGCCTGTCTAGGGGCCGCTGCAGGCTAGTGCCATCAAGCTAAGGTTACGAACTTGCACAAGTGGGAGTCTGTTGGATTTATATGCACATTTAGTCAACCTATGATGACACGTCCATGCCTACGAAACACTTAAGGGTCACACCGGTGAGTGCATGTAATACGAGTAGTTATTATAAAATGATACTTGGAGAGGCATGATTTATAATAGTCATTATAAATCAGATTAGTATTAAGTTAAGTTTAACTTATTACTAGATTAGTTTAACTAACTAATTAATACAAGTATTTGTACATTTACTAGTTGAGTAAATATACAATGTGTTAATTATAGATTATTCATAATATGATTTAAAGTAATTAAATCATACGGTGATT